>SJYQ01096350.1:245659-279991 GCA_006410935.1 Redunca redunca
CCGTGAATTCACATTTCATGGCATCTGTTAGGCTTTGTATGACTGATAACATAGCACACCAAGTAACAAACTGATTTGAACACACATTTCAGACTTTTTTTCTACAGGACTATTACATACCTGATTTTTCATCTTGTACTTCAAATTCTGCACCAGCAGATCCCAAAAGTGATGCCCCATGTTGTAACAATCTACATATATCAAATCTGTCAAAATTCAATCGATCTGTAGTAGATGAGTCTTCCATAGCACTTTCTGAAGTAGTTTCTAGATGAGGTTTAAAAACATTCAGTTTGATTATACAGCCAAAGTGCAGAATGAAAGAAAACAGCATTACTTCAGGTGAGTGGGTAGTATTTTAAGAAAAGTAAAATGTGGAGGAAGTAGAAAAGCTATTGTGGATTTATTTATGATCAGTTCTTATTTATGAAAAAACTATTTAGCAGATGGCTCCCTTTCTACAAACTATCAGAATGTTAGTGGGTGTGTAACTTTTTGACTATACAAGCACAATATTACATGAAGCAAGGTATCCCCATGTTGAAATATGTATATTAAAAATCATCTGTTAAACAGTTGAAAGATAAAGGTAATTTATCACAGTGATAAATTGAAAGATAAACATATTCATATAAATTTTCATAAATAACACTAATGAGCATCATCACTCCCTATACCTAGGGATATCTAGGACATAAAGGAACTACTCAATCAATAGGACTCATTTCTCATAATATAAGCAAATTACAATCTCCTGGCAAACTGCTAAAATTAAATATCTATCTGGGGCCTAAAACTATTTATAAAATGTTCTGTATTCATCCCAAAAAGGTTATGCCATTGTAAAATTTTATATATACGATAAATCGTTCACTGACAATAGTTTGTTTAGCTGGCCATCTGTGTGTAATTCTCTACAAACTAAAGTATAATTGCTAAACTGAAAGGGAACTGCTATGAACTTCTTAATGTTTTCTAATGATGACAATATATTTGATACTATATATATGATACTAATGAGACTATATATTTGAATGCTAGTGTAACTAATTTAAAGCTTTTTTTTGCAGGGTGGAATTCTCTGGCAGTCCAGTGGTTAAGACTCCATGTAGTCAATGCAATGGGCTTGGGTTCAACTCCTAGTGGGGGAACTAAGATTTCATTAACAAGGTTGTGCTGAAGGGAAAAAAGTTTTTTTTGAAAAGAATTTAAGTTCTAGTATCTCTGTATGCCAAAATAAGCAGGGGTAATAAGTTGGAAAGAAAATGGCTCTTTTCTAAAACAATTTATAACTTCTTCTGGCTATGTATTTCTTTCGATGAGAGAAGACAAACTAACACAATCCCTCAAAATAATAGGTGCAGCAAATTCAAGTAAAAATTTTAGACGAGTTATGACAGGATATAACTCGTATTACTAAAAGTGACTTGAAAATGAAATGCAGTTACACCATATTAAATTCTCACTTACTTAAAATGTGTAACTTTATAAATTTGTAAAAGCATATATTCAAGTGTCATATATAACAGGCAGTCAGAAAACAAGTAATTTCCACTAAAAGACATCTAAAAGGCATAAAAGGACTAAAGACTGACCTTTCCAAATATCCACACATAATTGTGCTTATTAAATTTAGTAAAAAACTACCCTATTCTCACAGCAGTGGCATCCCACTCCAGTACTCTTGCCTGGAAACTCCCATGGACGGAGGAGCCTGGTAGGCTGCAGTCCATGGGGTCGCTAAAGTCAGACACGACTGAGCGACTTCACTTTCCCTTTTCACTTTCACATAGTGGAGAAGGAAATGGCAACCCACTCCAGTGTTCTTGCCTGGAGAATCCCAGGGATGGTGGAGCCTGATGGGCTGCCGTCTGTGGGGTCGCACAGAGTCGGACACGACTGGAGCGACTTAGCAGCAGCAGCAGCAGCAGCATTCTCACAGCAACAAGAAAAATTTGACTATTTTAAATATAAAATATTTATACTTAATTGATTTCATTTTTTAGGGCATAAATCCTTGAGGGAAGTAATAATCTCTGCAAATCAACCATATTGTAGAATAATTTAAAATATATATGAGAAGAGATTGTCTAGTACAATTTTTGAAACATCGTGAAAAAGCACCTTGTTCAATTTTATTTCCTGACAAGACTGCCCCTAAAGTATGAAAATTCAAGCTTTAAAAGTGGAATTACTAAAACAAAATGTATAGTTTTTACTACAAACTACTTTTTCCTCTTAAAAGCACCTTGTTTGGTTCTTGGCACAGGATTCCATTCAGGTACATTTTTCACTATAGCTTCAACAGCTTGTCCTGCTGCAATCCGAGTATCCCAATTTGTACTCCTTAAATATATCAACACCTTAAAAAATTGTAAAATAAAAGTTACACACCAAAAGATATTGTTTGTTCAAATAGTCAAAAGAGAGGAACATAAATATACTTATTAATTTCTAATTTAGCAGCTGTCAAATTTATACAAAACACTTTGCAATTATTAAAATCATTTATAAGATTTTCTATCAGTCACAAGAAATATCACTACACTTTAAAGAAAGGAGACAGGGAGGGGACGTCCCTTGTGATCCAGTGGTTAAGAATCCACCTTCCAATGTAGCGGGATGCAGGTTCAATCCCTGGTTGGGGAACAAAGATCCCACAGGCCCCGGGGCGACGAAACCCTTGAGCCGCAACTACTGAGTCCCTGTGCCACGACTAGAGAGACGCCCGAGCATCGCGACGGCAGATCCCAGATGCCACAACTAACACTGGACACAGCCAGAAATAAATACAGCTGATTAACATTTTTAAAAAGGAAACAGGAAACTTTAAATAAATAAAAGAATACTTAAGTGAATTTAAAAATAAGGTTTTAACACACTAAAAAGCAAAGTGCATATTAGTCATTAAGTCCCTTTACTTAATGCAAGAGTTATAAAGCCATTAGAAAAGGTAAGTAAGTACAGCAAGAGAGCAAGATACAGGACCAATATGTTGTACAAAAATCCACTGTATTTTTTTTACACTTTCCACAATCTGAAAATGAAATTAAGAAAATGGTATCATTTATAATAATATCAAAAAGTATAAAATACTTAAGAATAAATTTAACCAAAAAAGTGCAAGACTTGTATTCAAAATACTACTGAAAGAAATTAAAGAAGGCCCAAATAAATAACACCTCATGTTCAAGGATTAGAAAACTTAATATTATTAGCATAGTAATACCCTCTAAACTGAATATAGATTCAACACAATTTTTATCAAAATCCCAGCTTTTTTGTTTTGCAGAAATAGACAAGTTCTATTTGATCTTAAAATTTATATGTAAATTTAAGGTCCCAGAATCACCAAAAAAATCTTGAAAAAGAATAATAAAGTTGGTAGATTCATACTTTTTTATTTCAAAGCTTACTACAAAGCAACAATAATCAAGACAGTGTGGTAACGGCAGGACAGACACACATTTCAATGGAAAAGAATTTAGTTCAAAAATAATACTACGTGTCTATGGTCAACCAATTTTCAACAATAGTGTCAAGACAATTCAATGGGGAAAAAGGATCTTTTCAACAAATGGTGCTACAGCAACAAAATAATGGCTTAAAATCCCTACTTCATGGTTTCCCTGGTGGCTCAATGGTAAAGAATCTGCCTGCCAATGCATGAGACACAGGTTTGATCTCTGATCCAGGAAGATCCCACAGGCCTCAGAGCAACCAAGCCTGTGTGCCACAAATGTTGAGTCTGTCTGTGCTCTAGAGCCAGGGAGCACCAATACTGAGCCCACACGCCACACACTACTGAAGCCTGAGCGCCTAGAGTCTGCACTCCACAAGAGAAGCCACCCCAATGGCAAGCCTGTGCACCACAATAAAGAGTAACCCCCAGTCACTGCACCAGAAAAAAGCCCGTGCAGCAATGAAGACCCCAGCACAGCCAAAAATAAATAAAATCATTAAAAATAATAATAATAAAACCCCTACTTCATACCGGACACAACAACTCAAAATACACTAAGAGCCTAAAAGTAAGAACTAAAACTATACAACTATTATAAGAAAACATGGGGATAAACCTCTGTAACCTTGGATAAGGCAAAGGTTTCTTAGATATGATCTCAAGAGCACACAAGTCATGTATTTAAAAAGATAAAGTCAACTTCATTGTAACTAACTTTTGTGCTTCAAAGGATACCATTGAGAAAGTGAAGACAACCTCAAGACTAGCAGAATGAATTTGTAAACCCCATATCTGATAAGGGGCTTGTATCGAAAATGTATAAAGAATCTTACATCTCATCAATAAAAGAACAGATATCCCACTTAAAAATGGTCAAAGGATCTGAACAGACAGATCCTCAAAGAAGATACAGAAGTGGTCAATAAACAAATGAAAAGACGTTCAACATCATTAGTCATATGAAAATGCAAATCAAAACTTATAGTATCACTTCATACACACTGGTATGAATATAAACAGTCAGTTAATAGTTATGTGCTGTAGGGAGGGGGCTTCAGGATTGGGAACTCATGTACACCTGTGGTGGATTCATGTTAATGTTTGGCAAAACCAATACAGTATTGTAAAGTGAAAAAAAAATAAATAAATATAAATTAAAAAAAAAAAAAGTTATGTGCTGGAGACTTCCCTGGTAGTACAGTGGTTAATAATTTGCCTGCTAATGCAGGGGACACAAGTTCAATCCCTGGTCCAGGATGACTCCCCACGCTGTGGAGCAACTAAGCTTGTGTGCCATGAATACTGAGCCTGCGTTCGAGGGCCCGCGAGCTGCAGCTAGTGAAGCCTTTGCACTCCGGAGCCTGTGCTCTGCAACAAGAGAAGCCACTACAATGAGAAGCCCACACACCACAACTAGAGCGTGGTCCCTGCTTGCTGCAATTAGAGAAAGCCCACGTGCAGCAACAAAGACCCAGCACAGCCAAAAACACATAAACAAAATTTTAAAAAAGTGCTGACAAAGATATGAAGAAATCAGACCGCTCATACATGCTGTTGGGAATGTAATATGGTATAATATGCCTTCCAGTTTGGAATGCAGTCTGGCAGTTCCTCATAAAGTTAAACACAGTTACCATATGACCCAGCAATTCTACTCTCTACTATACACCCATGTATGAAAACATACATCCATACAAAAAATTGCACACCAATTTTCATAGCAGCATTATTTAAAACAGGCCCAAAAGTGGAAACAACTAAAATGTCCATCAACTGATAAAGAAATAAATAAAATGTGGTATATCCAACATCATCCATATCCATACAAAGAACGGTATTTGGCAATAAAAAAGAATGAAAAACGAAACATGCAAAATCATGAAAGAAGGCTTCCCAGGTGGTGCTACTGGTAAAGAACTTGCCTGCTAATGCAGGAGACATGAAGAGACATGGGCTTTGATCCCTGGATTGGGTAGCTCCCATGGAGGGAGGCATGGCAACTCACTCCAGCATTCTTGTCTGGAGAACCCCATGGACAGTAGCCTGGCAGGCTACTGTCCATTGGGTCGCAAAGAGCTGCACACGACTCGACTGAAGTGACTTAGCATACACAATATGAAAGAACCTTGAAAATAACATTTAAGTGAAAAAACAATCACAAAATACCACATATTTAATATAAAATGTTCAAAACAGGCAAGTCTATAAACAAGAAGGTAGATTAGTGGTTGCCTAGGACTGAGTATGGAAGGGAGGGGACTGGTAACAGACGTGAGGGAGACACAGATGTTTCAGGGCTTCCCCAATGGCTCAGTGGTTAAGAATCTGCCTGTAAAGCAGGAGCCACGGGTTTGGTCCCTGGGTAGGGAAGATCCCCTGGAGGAGGGTATGGTAACCCACTCCAGTATTCTTGCCTGGAGAATCCCAGGGAAAGAGCACCCTGGTGGGCGACAGTCCATAGGGCTGCCAAGAGTAGGACACAACTGAAATGACTTAGCACACACAAGTGTTTTAAAATTAGATCATGATGATAGTTGCATGTATCTGTGGATATACTAACAATCCCTGAATTGTACACTTTATCTGGATGAATTACATGGTATATAAAATCTATTCAATAAAGCTATTTTTCACAAAAATAAAACTGAAGGCAAAAGGAAAACACTGAGGGCAGAGAGGGGATAGGAGAAAAGTGCCAGAAACAAGCTTTGCCTCTTTTAGAATTATTTGATGGCAGTCATATGGTAGGGTCTGAGTTAAGAAGGACAGAACTCACTTGGAAGGCTGGAAACTTTCTCTCAGTTCAGCAGAGGTTAGTCTTACTCATTGTTTGCAGTCTCAGTTCATTCAGCCCTCCATCTCTTCCCTTAGGATGAGAAGAAATGGGTGCCTCTCTATCCCCACAACTAACACATGAGTATAGTACTGTTAAATGTGCATCTTTCTTCATTCTGAGAACATGGAACCTGTAGATGTCAAATCACTCTCTCTCCATCTATGTCTTGGTTAGAAAGTTCTGATAGTATCTAAGTGAGGAGTGTGCTGGAGAGAGAGTTGCTGTTCGCCCCCATGATGGAACAATAGAGGGCAGATTTGTGTAGGATGACAAGGGCTTAGAACTTCTACTCATAGGAATCAGGGAGGGACAAATCAGAACTAGAGGAGATGAGACTGGTGGGAACAGAGGTATCTTGGGTCTTCCAATATTTGGGTTATCACATTGCTTCCCATCCCATCTGCTATCCACTGCCTCCACTCCCACTAAACACTCATACCAAGCACTCCTGATTTTATTTTGCATGCCAGAGAATTAAATACATGGAATTTGCTGCTTACTATCCCTGGGTTGGGAAGATCCCCTGGAGTAGGAAATGGTAACCTGCTCCAGTATTCTTGCCCGGAAAATTCCACAGACAGAGGAGCCTAGTGGGCTGCAGTCCATGGGGTCACAAAGGGTTGGATATGACTGAGCAGAGCACATCATACAGTCACACTTCTACAAGCCCACAGGAATCAGTGAAAATAAAGCAACTGCTTAGGGAGAGAACATGGGCTAGGATTGTGAAAACACTTATCCACCAAAGGAAAAAGCCTCCACTTTCAAAGAGCTAATAACTAAGAATGTAATGACAAGTAGCTTCTCATATATTTCCACCATTACCCATGAGCACTCATCCATTTGAAGACTGTCAACTGATGTAATTATTAGCTGCTAAGAACAAGTTAGACCACTAACAAACTAGATTAACAACTTAGTTCATTACCACACTGGATCAGATTCAAATTTGTACCACAGGCCAAAGGTTCTTTATTGTCAAATCCCTTCGACAATAAAACTTGACATAAAAAACAAAGTACTTTAAACCTTATGACAAAAAAATAGTAAAAAAAAGTTTAAATATTTGGGAAAATACTGGACTTATTTAATGAATTTGAAGACCACAAACTGTCACTAATAAGACAACTTCCTTCTCTTTTATGTTTTTATCCATGGATAAATTTCTACAACTGTATTATACTAAAAGAGAAAAAAGAGTTCTTACTTTAGATAACAGATTATTCAGTTCATGGGGATGAAGCTTCACCACTTCTCCAAGTTGCTGTGCAGCAGCTTTTCTTGTAACTGGAGTAGTGCCAGTATCCAGCAAGATAAAAAGACGGTCAAGCCTAAAATAATAAAAATGTAATGGTTATTCTCAAATGTTTCCTCATATATGTTTCAGTCAATAAATGTACATATTCACCATCTATGATGAAAGAGCTATGGCAGAGCTGTAGGAGATAAACTAATCTACTCCTAAGGAACTTGCTATGGAGGTGGAGTGAGTAAGACAAGTACACAAATAATTAGAATACAGGGTATAATACAGGAATTGTACATGCATATACACGTTCAATAAGCACATGTCAGAAAAGGAGAAAGTGCTCTGAGAAGATGGAATAGAAGCAATAAATACTGTATCCCCAACTGTATAATACTAAAAGAGCTTTCTAAAAGAAATGGTGTATGAGTTGGACCTTAATGGTAGCAAAAAAAATTCAATACTGGTGAAAATGAGGCAGTAAAAGGGAAAAAGGGAAGAAACATCTTGAAGAGGGAATAAGAAGCGAACAGCAGTAAGACAAAGGAGGCTATATTTAGAGAAGTGAGTAACACAGTCTGGTTGTAACTCAGGGTGCACTTAAGAGAATAGTAGAAGATGTAGCTACAAAAGCAGCTAGAGAGAGACCTATTGTGGAGACCCTTGAATTATAGCTCAGCCATGCAAGACTCTGGTCAGGAAAGACAGGGGGCTTCCCTGGTGACTCAGTGGTAAAGAACCTGCCTGCCAATGCAGGAGACAGGGGTTCCACCCCTGATCTGGCAAGATCCCACATGCCGAGGAGAAACGAAGCCCATGAGCCACAACTACTGAGCCTGTGCTCTAGCGCCAGAGAGCTGCAACTACTGAGTCCACATGCTCCGACTACTGAAGCCCTGGTGCCCTACAGCCCTGGTTCCACAGCAAAAGAAACCACCACAACGAGAAGCCCACGCACCACAGCAAGAAGCCCACTCAGAAAGGAAGCCCCATCACAGCCAAAAACAAACAAATAAAATTATATTTTAAAAAAGAAAGTCATGGGACTGGAGCTTGCTTCAGGAAGGTTAGTCTTGCAGCAGGGTGAAGCATGAAGTAAAAAGGAAGCTTTTATGATAACTTTTAGACCTGAACTACAATCATGGTTATAAGACTAGAAAGAAGTTGGGGAAAATGCTGCAGAATTACCATGGTAATGTCAAGGAAATGAAAAGATTCTGAGACTCTGAATCTTAGAAATGAAGATGTCATTAAACAAATGGGAAGAACTAGTGGAGGAAATGTTTCTGAGGAAAGATGACAAGTTTATTAGTGGCCAGGTTAGGAAAGCTAGGGGAAAGCAAAAAGAGCAGTTGGAATAGAGATCTGATGTTCAGAAGGAAGTTGAGATGACAGGTATATAGATAAATGAGTCATTTGTACAGAAATGACAGAATGGCAATAAGAACTCCGAGGAAAGTTTGTAAAAGACAAACACCATTATGGGCCAGAGCCATAGCACCATGATTCAAATCCCAGTTCTGACATTTATCCAACAGATAGTTTGGAATAAAATCACAATGTCTTACACCTGGAGTAAGTGGGGGAAAATGGAAAACTGTGTCACTTTGTTTCTGGGATACAGGAAAATCCTAAGATTTGAAAAAGAGAAAGGAACCAGTAACTACTACCAGCTGTCCATGTGTCATATAGGTCTAGCCCTTCCACCACAATATTAATCAGGTTCAATGAACCAAATGGATACCACAGGTAAAGAAAGGAAGGCAGTCTCATATACAGAATAAATGGGTATTTATACAAGATGAAGGATGAAAAGGGGCAAGGTGATATTAATTGTGCTCCAATCCTATATGAGGGGAGATTTCGAGAACAAACCTTTAAATCTCATCTAATGAGGAAGACAAAGCAAGCAAGGTCCCAAAGTTAAGCATGAATATTAAGTATTAACAAACTGCAAAGAGGCTCATCTTTTACCTCTGGGATTTTCTTTTACAAAGAGCTAAAAAATTAGAAAGCAAAGCTCTAAAATCCCTTTATAACAAAATATAGGGGTCACATGAAATAAGCAGGGTCTTTTCTTCTTTTGGAGGGGGTTGTTGCTGTTTAGTCACTGAGTCTGACTCTTTTATACCCCTATGAACCATAGAACTACTGGGTTCCTCTGCCCATGGGATTTCCCAGAAAGAATTCTGGAGTGGTCTTTTCCTTCTCCAGAGGATCTTCCCAAGCCAGGTATTGAACTCACATCTTTTCCTGCACTGGCAGGCAGATTCTCTACCAATGCCCCACCTGGGAAGCCCTTTGGAGGGGGCAGTATTTATCTAACTAGCCAGTCACCAATAAACACAAAATCATTGTAACTAGCAAAATATATAAAGATACACACACGCACACGCGCGCGCACACACACACACACACATATCCCTCTTTATCTAACTAGCCAGTCACCAATAAACACAAAATCATTGTAACTAGTGAAATATATATGTAAAGATACACACACACACACACAAATACATATATAAAGATACACACCCCCACACACACACCCACACACACCCCCACCCACCCACAGGGCTTCCCTTGTGGCTCAGCTGGTAAAAAATCTGCCTGCAGTGAAGAAGACCTGAGTTTGATCCCTGGGTTGGGAAGATCCCCTGGAGAAGGGAAAGGCTACCTTCTCCAGTATTTTGGCCTGGAGAATTCCATGGAGTGTACAGTCCATGGGGTCACAAACAGTCAGACATGACTGAACAACTTTCACATACATGTAACCAAAATAGGTTTTTTTCAGTCAAGAAGGCTAAGGGTACCATGAAAACTTTTCAACTGACTCAAAATAGAACACTAAGAGGCAAGGTTCAAATTTTACAGTTAAGGGTATGTAAGGACATATTTTAAACAAAATATGAGGTAATTAAAGCCAGTGACATAAAGAAAAAAGGATCAGTACAATTTTTGCTTCCTATATACTGAATGGCACACAGAGTGATTATAAAGAAATTAATTTCAAAAAAACGCTGTGCATAGACACACCCCACCTTTTGACATAATATTTCTCCTTATCCACCCAAGGCTGCCTAAATACTTGCCTTCACTCATTTACTCTTCAGGCTTTGCTACAGGATTTGGTGAAGAATGACTCAGAGATAATGGGACAGAAGGGAGAAAAAAAAATCTTCTGACAGTGGTTTTAACACTAAGTCAGATCCCAAATCCTTTCCCCATAAAACTACCTCCCTCATACATCCCATACATAACTCTAAGAATGCTCTTTGATGTATCTTCATCTTTATAACTGATTGTGATATTAAAGTTACTGAAACTGTCTCTGAAACTTCACAACAAATATATGCCTATTGCCAGGACTGATTCTGAATGCCTCTGCTCAATGAAAAGAAATTTGCAAAAAGAAAATTTATTATCTATGAACAATTTTCTATCAAGGCAAATAAATATTCATTTTAAATCTATATTCTATGGCAAGCAAAATTATCAAAAATTAAATGTTTTATTATAAAAATTATGTCTTAAGTCGTATTTATGCAACAACAGACTTATATCTGTATATGATGCATGTATTCTTTATAATAATACAAACTGTATGTGTACAGTTTACATAAATCCAGGACCTTTTTACAGGAAGAGTTGCAAAATGGTAGACCTAGACTAGAAGTTAGGAGATCTTTAAAAGTATTACTTTTGTCACTTGTTAGAAAGCTTAGAAAAGAAACCCACTTAACCTCTTATTTTATAAGGTAAAACTAGATTTAGTCATATTTCATAGCTTCACACCACTGCAACTGTTTATGGTTTTTCCCCCCTTATATACCATGTTTGTCATATCTTTGATCTATTTGATGCAAAGTTCCTTAGACTGCACCTCTGCAGAGATTTCAACTATTGGATCGGCCAAAAGTTCATTTGAGTTTTTCTGTAACATCTTACAGAAAAACCCAAACTTTTTAACCAGCCCAACACTTCATAACTCCTTTTCAGTGATGGAGTTCCTGCTTTTGTGATGAAAAGCAAAAGCTGGCTGCAAAATGAACACTCTAAGGAAGTAACAATATTAACCTGTTTGTAAGTCCATGTATAAATAGTTAAAATTGAGTTTTCCAAGTTCCCCCCCAATCATTTCCACTTTCCTCAAGTCCCAATTACCATTACCTATTTGTTAAAAATGAATGGACTGAGTAGATCCCTAGGTTATTAGAATACAAACTATCTCATCTCACTTATTACCTTTAAAGGTCTTTACACTCATCCTTTCAGTTTCAGATGAAAAGACAGTTCTTGTTTTTCTTCAAGACTTGCATAACGTCTCACCATTTTCTTGATACCATCTCCTTCTACCCTCAATTATCCTTTCTCTAATATCTTACATCACTGCCTTATTAATCTACTCTCTTCTGTCTTCAAATATACAGAAAGTGAAGTCGCTCAGTAGTGTCCAACTCTTTGTGATCCCATGGACTATAGTCTACCAGGCTTCTTTGTCCATGGGATTTTCCAGGCAAGAGTACTGGAGTGGGTTGCCATTTCCTTCTCCAGGGGATCTTCCTGACCCAAGGATCAAACCCAGGTCTCCTGCATTGCAGGCAGATGCTTTACCCTCTGAGCCACCAGGGAAGCCCCGTCTTTAATAAGATAAACCACTTGACCTCCATCTTCTAGAACATTCTTTGTGCTGCCAAGCATCTTGAACAAGTATTTAAAATCACTTCTTTTATCTTCTCACCACATACACTTTAATCCCTATAAATCAAGTTTCTATCCTTCTCTACTACTGAAATAGCACACCTGAAGATCACCAATGAACTTCTAAGCTGTAAAATCTATGGCTTTGTTTTCTATAAATCCAATTTTCATGATTCTTCTGTGACATCTGATTTCAGTATGTACCCCATTCTTAATATACTTTCCTTCCTAAATTTTCAAAACATTCTATTACTCTGTTCTTCTCTGATCTCTTAATTCTTTCCATGGTTTCCCTATTCTTAACACTCTTAATAAGGACATTCTCCCAAATTCAATCCTTGGCTGTCCATCTCTCATCAGTTTCTCCTGTAGGAAACTGTAATTTACTTAAACTATAACACAGAACAAATAATCCTCAAAACTAGCCCATCTGGGAGCTCAAGTGCAAACTTTCAACTGCCTGATGAGCAAAACTCCATACTAATAAGATCCCAATGCTAAGTTTACTTCCTGGAACACCCTGCGATCAAATTATTACCTTATTCTAAAACTTTCAATGGCTCACCCTTACCTATCAGGTAGTAATCAAAAACAAGAAAGTATCTCCCAAATTTTGGTTTCCACAATTTTGTCTACACTGTTTCTTCCACTTGGAATGTCTTCTCTTCAGCTCACTCCCATCCACTCAGACTCAGTTCAAGTTCTTTACCTTCTTGATACCATCTCAGGAACTACTACACAATTACATCCTCTTCTAAAATCCACAGGGATTCTCATTTTGCATAACCATTTTGGCATTTATTATGCATTTTTGTGTCTTTACATTAATTTGTCACATGTTGTCTTATGCTAAGGCTTTACCTTCTTCAATGATTCTTTTTGTTCCCCACAATATTGCGCAAAGTGTCCTTTGCACAGAATTCAAATATTTGTTGAGTATCTGGTATTTACTATAATTAAAATTATAAAGAAAAATTCAAGTTTCTTGGGGACAGGTTGAAGCACCATTTTTAAACAAAGAGAGTACTATATTTTTTTTTGCTTCCTTTGAGAAATATCCTTAATCTGTCTTAGCTATACTACACAAAAACAAGTTATAAAAATAACAAGTGATGCTAAAGTAATGTTTCAGTAAGTAAAAAGATGAGTACAGCAGTACTTTAGCAATCTGAACATCAGGCAGTTATGGCTGCTGCAAAGAGCAAGCTGAAAATGACTGGGCAGTAGGCACTGTATTCCTTCAATAATTTCTACCCTTCCTAAACCTTCCTTTAGTCCTCTGCAGACACATACTCCTGCCCAAAGACCTTCTACTCCTCTAACTTAATGCTGAATTTGCCTCACAACCGCACAGTTCCTTCTGCCTCTCCTTTCTTCAAAGCCTTATACCCCAACGCCATATCATGTCACCTCCGCTCCCTCACCAGTCAACTGCCCGGAGGGTAGATCAGCACATCCTCTCATCCAATTCCAGACCTGTCTATTCTCACCTCTCCCGCCTTGTGATAGTCAGATTTGACTCCCTGAATAGAAGAATGGGGACACAAGAATGCTTCTTTGGTGCTCTTGACTCAAAGCCCCTTTTGGAGTTTTTCATTCTTCTCTCCAGGATAACAGATCAGATGCCACATAAAAGGAACAACAAAGGGATGAGCTGACCAGGATCTCACAAGAGGGCAATGTGACCTATTACACCAGGATAGCCAGCTATGAGGCAAGTAGGGTAAGCACGGGTCAGGACACAATGGAAAAGACTGGTAAAATGAACAGGTAGGGGAGAGGGAAAGGGTATGAGACAGAGCCAGTATTATGCTGGAGGGCAGACAGAGCCCTTGACGAAGAAGAGGTCTGAAGGAAGCCAGCTGATCAAAAGAAAAAGAAAGTTAAGAGAAGGGCTGACTGAGGGAAGACAGTACTTACCACAACACTTCTTTTGGCTAAAGCTTATGTAGCATAACAGCTAACAGTAGAAAATGCTACTCTTCATTCTCCAAAGGATAGACAAATGGGGGAAAAAGAGGTAATAGATTGTCAAGCTGAACAAAAGATACCAGAGACTGTAGAAGAATAAATTAAATAAAACGGTGCAATTATATTTGACAGTAGATAGCATATTCAAAAGCAGAGACATTACTTTGCTGACTAAGGTCCGTCTAGTCAAGGGTATGGTTTTTCCTGTAGTCATGTATGGATGTGAGAGTTGGACTGAGAAGGCTGAGCACCGAAGAATTGATGGTTTTCAACTGTGGTGTTGGAGAAGACTCTTGAGAGTCCCTTGGACTGCAAGGAGATCCAACCAGTCCATTCTGAAGGAGATCAGTCGTGGGATTTCTTTGGAAGGAATGATGCTAAAGCTGAAACTCCATTACTTTGGCGACCTCATGCGAAGAGTTGACTCAATGGAAAAGACTCTGATGCTGGGAGGAATTGGGGGCAGGAGAAGGGGACAACAGAGGATGAGATGGCTGGATGGCATCACTGACTCGATGGACCTGAGTCTGAGTGAACTCTGGGAGTTGGTGATGGACAGGGGAGCCTAGTGTGCTGCAATTCATGGGGTCGCAAAGAGTTGGACACAACTGAGCGACTGAACTGAAACTGAACTAATTACATTAAAAACAACAATCATGGCATCCGGTCCCATCATTTCATGGCAAATAGATGGGGAAACAATGGAAACAGTGACACATTTATTTTCTTGGGCTCTAAAATCACTGCAGATGGCAACTGCAGCCATGAAATTAAAAGACGCTTGCTCCTTGGAAGAAAATCTATGACAAACCCAGATAATGTATTAAAAAGCAGAGACATCATTTTGAAACAAAAGTCTGTATAGTCAAAGCTATGGTTTTTCCAGTAGTTATATATGGATGTGAGAGTTAGACCCTAAAGAAGGTTGAGCACCAAAGAATTGATAATTCTGAATTGTAGTGTTGGAGAAGACTCTTGAGAGTCCCTTGGACTGCAAGATCAAACCAGTCAATCCTAAAGGAAATTAGTCCTGAATACTCATTGGAAGGACTGACGTTGAAGCTGAAGCTCCAATACTTTGGCCACCTGATGCAAAGAGCCGACTCATTAGGAAACACCCTGATGCTGAGAAAGACTGAAGGAAGGAGGAGAAGGGGACGAAAGAGGACAAGATGGTTGGATGCCATCACCGATGCAATGGACGTAAGTTTGAGCAAGCTCGGGGAGGTGGTGAAGGACAGGGAAGCCTGGCATGGTGCAGTCAATGGGATCACAAAGAATCGGACATGACTGAGCAACTGAACGACAACAATTGGTTATGAATCTATTGATGATGATGATAATCTGGCCCATTTTCAATTGGATTTTAATTCAGAGAAATAACTATAAAAGACATGATCCATGTTTATTTTATAAACCTGTGATTTCAGAAAACTGCTCTAAAGACTGCCTAGAGGGAAGACGGGAATGAGAAGATAGGTGTGTGGGATTAAGAGACACAAACTACTATATATAAAAATAAGCCATAACGATGCACTGTACTGTCCTCTCCCTGGTGGCTCAGATGGTAAAGCGCCTGTCTACAATACGGGAGACCTGGGTTCAATCCCTGGGTTGGGAAGATCCCCTGGAGAAGGAAATGGCAATCCACTCCAGTACTATTGCCTGGAAAATCCCATGAACAGAGGAGCCTGGTAGGCTACAATCCACGGGGTCACAAAGAGTCGGACACGACTGAGTGACTTCACTTCACTTAAATGATATATAATATATAAAATATTGAATTGCTATGTTATATCCTTGAAATTTATATAATATTGAAAATTAATTATACTCAAAACAGAAAATGTGGTTTAAAAAAACTGGCTGTTAGAAAAAGGAAAGTACATGGAGTTTGTAGAAGTTATGCTGGCAACTATAATTTAACTTCTCTTCAGCTGTTTGTGTTATAATTCAAAAAGAATATAAAAAGAAATAATATGCATGCTAAACTATAAAAATGTCCTAGACTACTACTTCAACACCAATAAACAAATATATATTGCATTTCCGTTATTTGAGGATGGAAAAGCTGTTTGAGGATGGGAAAAGAAAGTGTTTAAAATATAACTTTCACAATCTATTTCCAATCTCAGTATTCTCTGAATAAATTTAATCACTCTAAAAAAATTATGGAAAGTCAACTGACAGAATACGTCAGAGATGGCTTTGTAATTGTAACTAAAAGGGAATGATCAGTCAAGTTTGTCCATTTTGTCATGCATTTTTTACATTTACTACGTGAGGCTTTTCTTTTCTGTGTTACTTAGGGAATAAGAACATAAATATCTGGTATCAATACTGTGCTTAGTCCTACATAACATCATTAAGCAAGGAAGTTATGATCAAAAGAAATGTCTTTTAAGAAATTGCCTAGACTGATGTTTTAAAATGTATGCCTTCAAGTTCCTACTGTGGGTTATTTGAAACTATGTTAATGCTAGAAGAAAGTAGATTAATTTGAAATACCACAAAGAACAGAGAACAGATATGAAGATGTGGAACACCACCAAAGCCAGATGCAAGGGCAGGTGTGTGTTATTTACATTCTCCCCACACCCCCGGGAACAGGAACTCCACGAGAATGGGAAATCCATTTTTATTCCCTGCTGTATCTCCAGCACCTGGAACACAGAAAGCACTCTGTAAATACTTGTTAAACGAGTACTGAAAAGGAAAGCCAAGGTGTGTTATTTCCTTCAGGACACTTTTTTTCCCCTAACCTCTGCCTCTTATATGACTTTATCTTAAACATAAAAATCTAGATTTTTCAGGGGAAAAAAAATGTGTAGTGGATTAAAACTTCATTTGAAAGTGTACATTTTAAAATGGTTAAAATGGTGAATTGTTAGGTGTATAGTACTTTGAGAAACAGACTAAAGAAACAGGGAGGAATTTAACCAAAGGGATTAAAATGGATACAATTAAATAACGCCTCCTCTACCTTTCCTAGCTTTTGGTCCCCATTTTTAAAGTACAAAATATTCAATATATTACAATTTACAACAGTGTCTTCTGTCAATCTTATAATGGATAGAAATTAGTAATAATGGAGGCATAGACCTAACAAACAAAAAACATCTGTGCTCTCCCACAGGTAAGATCATATTAGCGTTTTCCCTGTCAAGAGCAAGGACCCCCACATCAAGAAACTTCCCTTTACTGTGCAGAATAGGTCACTGAAACAATGTTTCTCTGAAGCATCAGCACTGTTGAGATAGAATTAACAACAGAGCAAAGCTCTGCTCACACCTAGCAATTTGTTTCTTCCATAAGAGGGTATGTTTAGAATCTTTTCTGAACACAGCATCATTTTTAAACTGCAAAGATGTGCGTCACAGATTTAAGGTATGGCTTCTAAAACAGTCAAGTCATAACTATTGTCTACATATTTTAGACATGACCTTTATAGCAGAGATCACTGATGGAAAATTCTCTAAATTATATTTTTACCTTCTCTGTATATGATCAAGGAAAAACTAAATTCATAACAGCTAATCAATGCATAACAACAACCAACTGTGGTATAAAAAGGCAAAGGTATCAGAAACAATCTTTTAAAAAATTAAGCAGTGGAACCCAACATTGTTACAGATTCACCTACCACCTTCTGTAATGAACATAACTTTTAACAACCCCTCTAACATTACCTTTACTGTTGGTGGCTCAACTCCAGTTAGTGACAGATGATACAGGGAGAGAGGCTTACAAAACAACACAGTATTCAAAGATTTAATAATTATGATTTAAATTGCTTGCAAACAACACTGAAAGCCTGTAATATATACTAATTTGTTGGTTTGTTTTTTTTTGCTGAGGTTGATATTATGAGAGCAAGTCAAGTAGCTAGTGAGTTTGGCTGACTTTCCAGCATTCATTTATTAAGGGCAACATTGTTCTCTCACATGTGTGTACTCTTTTACTGGGGGTCTAAAAGAGTCATACATTTTTAGTAGTACTTCACTGCATTTTATGGGAGAACTTCAAATGCTATCATTGTATTTGCAATTTTAGAGTCACAAAGATTTGTGGGGTTTTTTGAGGGGTGGGGTAGGTGTTTGTGGCAAGAGTTAACTCACCCATAGGGGATCAAGAGTTGACCATACATTTTACCATTTGCTACATTCTTATAATTCAAAGTACTACATTAAAACTAAGCCTTTATAAAGGCTAAGTGTGCCACTTCCCTGGTGGTCCAGCAGTTATGACTCTGACTGCCAATACTGAGGACACGAGTTCCATCTTGGGTCTGGGAAGATTCCAGATGCCTTGGAGCCATCTAAGCACGTGGGCCGCAACAAGAGAAGCCACTGCAATAAGAAGCCTGCACACCACAACTAGAGAAAGGCTGCCTGCAGCAACGAAGATCCAATGCAGCCAAAATTAAAATAATAATTAAAAAAAAAACTAAGTGGGGTCTAAAAATTTTGATTACCGAAGATGCAGTTACATTATATCCAATTTGCATTATAAAAGACCATGCTATCACAGAATTGTACTAGACTATAAATTTATAAAACTAGTTCTGACGATATTTATTTTTTTAAATTATAAGTCTGGTCAATATTCAAACCTATAATGAAAGCTTTTCTCTCTTAGGGAATTCTGTAAAACTCAGAAGCACTTCCTGAAAAACACAAGAAATACTCTACAAAAGTTACAGAAAAATCACGACAGGAATCAAACAAGAAAACAATCACCCATTTTTTAAAAAATGTATTGAGCACCTATGAGAAAAGGCACTCTCCTGGGGAAAGAAAAAGTAAAGACAATCACTTCTCTCACAGAGCTGATGTTAACTCAAGCAAGAAAGCGAACAATTAAACAATCACAAAGTATGATAAATATGACTGGCAAGACAATATCTCACCAGCTGAGATGAAGTAATACCAGAGAAGGCTTCCCAAACAAAGTGACACATGTATATATAGGCTTAGGGTTTAGATCTAAAAACTAAGGTTGGGGGTAGGAGGAGAAGGTAGGAATTAATGTTCCAGAGATTAATGTAGGAATTAATGTTTTAGAGACTAGGAGGTGAAAAAGAACAAAGACTCAGAATGAAGAGGGAGAGAGAGACTCAAACAACTTGACAAGATGAAGCTTAAAAAGGTAAAGCAGGAACCAAATCACAGATGATCTGGCAAGATGTGTTTGTTATAAAACCTGTCCTTTATATTAAGGCAACAGAAAACTAAAAGGTTTTAAACAGAAAAGAAAAAAAAAAAGGCTACATTAAAATTAACATTAGCAAAGCAGCAAAGAATAAATTAGAAAGAGACACCAATAGAGGCAGGAAGAGCAGAATGGCTGCTGTGACAGGTGTCTTGGATTAGAGATGATGGTGGTATGGAGCAGGACTGCGATAAATGGCCTGGAAAGAAAAGACTGGCCAGAGAAAGATCAGAAAGGTAGAACTGACAAGATTGGATCTAGGGACTGGCTAGACTGGGGGAAAGGAAGGGAGGGCAAAGTCAAATATTATTCCTGGATCTCTGGATTTCTGAACTTAACATTTCCCTCCTATTGGAAATATTTAAAGGTTATAAAAACATTACCATTTCTTTTCAGTCACACACTGATACAAACAGTGCAAAAAATATTTTAGATTTCATTCTCGCAAATGATTATCTCTTCAACCATTTTCAATCTGTTCTACAATAAAATATTAAAATGAGTCTTTATGTATGTGTATGTGGTTATTCATGTGGGACTCTTTGCAACCCATGGACTACAGTCCGCCAGGCACCTCTTATCCATGGGGATTCTGCAGGCAAGAATACTGGAATGCATTGCCATGCCCTCTTCCAGGGGATCTTCTCAACCCAGGGATCAAACCCAGGTCTCCCGCATTGTAAGCAGATTCTTTACTGTCTGAGCCACGAGGGAAGCCCAAATGAGTCTGTATTTCACACCAAGAAGAGAAAGGAAATTTAGTTCATAAACGTGTGCTCAGTGCCTGGAGAAGGTCAGTTTAAAATTAAAGTCTGTTATTCAAAGTGAATCCTCATATGAAAAAGTCAAGGACTAGCAGTATCCCCAAAACAGAAAGTGTCTCAGAAGTGTTTTCCACGAACCTATTGTATTATCAAAATAAGCCCAGGACTAGCTCTTTTATAAAACCATGACAAGTTTTCTTTTTAAAGTAGAATTTAACAGAATTTTGGCAAGCTAAATAAAAAAGATCTACAGAAAAAAAAAGAGCATCAATCTTTGAAATCCAATGTCAAGAACAAAAAGCAGCTGCTTTGAAAACTCATTCAGTCAGAAATGTAGGTGCCCTAAACTTCTGTAAATAGATTTGCATTAGTCAAGCAGATTAGGGACTCTTTAACCTTTCATTTTTTTTCTCTATTTTATATATCACAAAATAAGAATTTCCTCACACTGAATGGAATCAAATAATCTATGAAATAAAAATTAGATGCCCCCTATTACAGGTACCTTGCAACCCCTCACACTCAACTGTGTTCGGTTTCTCCCACACACTTTCTCATCAGTTATCTAGGGACTCTGTGAGGTATGGGTTATCCTTTTGCTTGCAAAATAGGAATCTGTTCAATTAACTCTGAAAAATGAACAAAAACTATGTTTTCTGAACTGTCATCATTTTTCCCTTTCAGTCTATATGGTAGGAGGACCCATTTCTCATGAAAACTAACCAACTTGGTGAACCCTTCTGTCTATCAGAGGGGCTATCCCCTACTTACACATATCAATGTCCACTAAAGTCAAGGCTCTGACAAAATGTACTCCCCACCCCAGTCTCTCATATTGGAGAAAAAGACTTTCCTGCTACCTATACAAAGAAATGTCTTGCTGGTCTCCCTATAGTCTCCTATACGTTCCTATCGAGGGGCCACCACTTTAAAATAATTTAAGATTCGTGATACATCTTTCACGCCTTGGTTAAAAAAGATGATACTAATACAATAATTTGCTAAAGATTACAAAGTTGACGACTGAATGTGTACTGCCAAACAAAAAGAATTATACTATAATGTAAGAAAAAAGTACTCAGGAAAGAACATATCCCTAAAGCCGTAAACACAAATTTTAACATAATTAGAAGGTTACTTAGGTAATTGTGACTCAACGTCTCCCCGACTTCGTCAGTTACTACCAAGTTTTCCCGTGAAATGGAGGTTAGGGATCGGCCTTAGAATACTAAGAAAGAGAAGAGATTCTCCTAGCACTGAAAGAGGGAAGAGAAACTAGAGAAGAGAAACATGGTGAGGAAAGAGAAAAACTAGCTCTAACGTGCCAAACGGTCTATTCAGCAAGAAAAAGGCATTCCTGAACGGACTTAGGTGGAGTAACCCGAGTCCAAAGCCCCGCGGACTGAGGGGCGAACTGCGGAGTCTAGGCAGGAAGGCGCCCGAGCCCAGTGACAATGGGAACCTCCTGTTAGCTCTGGAGGAATTAGACCCACCTGGAGACCGCCATGGCCGGACGCCGGCGGTTCGGAGCTCCCCGCGAGCGACGAGCCGCGCAGCCGAGGCGCTAGTTTCCAGAGAGCTGAGCGGCGCAGGCCCAGGCCGCGGAGCAGAGGGGAGCGGCCTGTGCGGCGCGGAACGTCCGGGCGCGGGCCCTCGGGCATCTGCCCTGCCGCCTACCCGAGCTCTTCCCCGCCGCGGCCCGGAAGCAGGGGGTCTCCGACAGCGGCGGAGGCGGCAGTGCTGCGACCCGCACGACTTCAAACCGGGTGCCCCCAGCCCCGCTCTTTGCTGACGCAGGCGTCGGCACGCCGGACTGAGCGTCAGCGCGCCGGAAGTGACGTCAGCTCACCGCGAGGCGCTCCGCTCTGCCGTTGAGCCGGAGGAGGACGAGCCGCTGCGGCCTGGCGGCACGAGCTGCCAAAAGGGCTGTTTGTGCTCTTCCGGAGGGGTTCCTTAGTCTTCGAGGACTTCATTTTTATAGAAGGAAAAAAGTCGATCCAGCCGAGACTCTGAGCGTTCAAAACCTTTACTTCTAATTCTTCATCGCCCCGATTCTCATCTCACCAGGCTGCTCCTAGAGGAAACAGATTCCGCAGGTCCATAAGATGCTCTAGTCCAGATGGCGATCCCAGTGGGAGGGTGAAATCCACGAAGGTGGCAACGGCAGTGAAGACACGGCTCAAATGTTTGCCATGTAACCGCCGTATGTTCTGCATAGGTGTTAGAGGGAAGAACTTCTGCCAACCATTTTGCAAAGTTTGGTATCTTAATTGTTTAGGTTGTTGGTACCATCATTTTCTCAACCGTGTTTGAAACCTGTTAGCCGTTTGTGTCTTTTTTTGCTGTGTAGCTGTTCAGACTCTTAATTTGTTAGGTTTTCAAACGTTCTCTGTCACCTAGTGCATGCCCTTATCACCTTAAACTAGGTTTTTATGATAGTAGTCAAAGTAATGTTTCTCCAGCTTCTTCAGTTGAGCCCATCTTAAAGGCCTCCAACAGATGAATCTTCAAGAAACACTGCTTTCATTTAGTCACCCCTCTGCTTATAAAACTTGTCCATTGGCTTGTCATTATCTGAAGAAGCTTTGCTTCAGCCCCTGAGTCTTTTTCATCCATAAAGTAAGACTAATGAGAAGTACTATAGAAATAAAATGAGGTCATGCGACTAGAAGAGCTTCCCAGAGTTTATGAAGTGTATAGGGAAAGAAATTTAAAAACCTATGTGCTAGACATTTGGCATGCATTATCTCATATAATTTGTAGGCTAATCCTGTAAAGTAAGTTTTAATCTTCACTTTATAGGTTAGAAAACTAAGCTCAGGAGGGTTAAGAAATTTGCCCAAGAGCCAAGCTACTAATAATATATACTGTTCATTCTTAATTACTAATTTGGCCCCTGTTCTATGCCAAACACTCTGTTAGGCACTATTTATACTATTAGACAAAAACTGATGTTTAAATGCCTTCATATTTCACCAGTTCCTCCCACCTGCCTTCTCAGTTCATCTACCACCACTGAAACTAACAAGCAGCTACATTTACTGATCGTACACTACATTAATTTATTCAGCCAAAAGTAAGTACCTACCACATGCTAAACTCTATACTAGAGATTAGGACTCCAAAAGAAACCAAAACAGATAAGGTACCCACTGTAGTTGAACTTACATTCTAATGGAAGGAAAGAGAGTGAACAAGTAAATGAGAAAATACCATGTTTATATGCTATGTAAAACAGAATGATAGGATAGAGTGCATGATTAGAGACTCCAAACTGGGTAATTAGGGAAAAACCAAGGAGGAGCTTAATCTCAGGCCTAACAGGAGGGAGTCAGCTATGTGAAAACCTGGGGAGTCTTCCAGGTAGGGGATACACCTCAGGTAAAAACCTAAAAGAAGCTGGCTATCTTGGAGAAGAAGATGGGAGAGGTAGAAAGGCGCCATTGTAAGGAATTTGGATTTTCGTCTAGCAGTAGTGAAGTAGGAGATAGATAGGCTCCAGGTAAGGCATTTACAACTGGCCTCCTGTTTTCATTTCATGGGGTACGAAGAAGTGGGTTTCAGACTGGATACTTAAAACTAGCCTCTTGTTTACATTTCCTGAGACAGGATAGAGGGGCTCTAGTTGAGGAATTTACAATCAGCCTCTCCTTTGCCCTCCAAAATGGAAGTAACAACAGAAACAGGGTAAATAACCAGTCTTTCTCTCTTGTAAATACCTTAAGGTAATAGTCATGGCAATAGTCAAGGTAATAATCATGGCAAGGACAGTTCGGTTCAGTCGCTCAGTTGTGTCCAACTCTGCGACTCCATGGACTGCAGCATGCCAGGCTTCCATGTCCATCATCACCTCCCGGAGCTTGCTCAAACTCATGTCCATCGAGTTGGTGATGCCATCCAACCATCTCATCCCCTTCTTCTCTTTCCCAGCATCAGGGTCGTTTCCAAGGAGTCAGTTCTTCACATAAAGTGGCCAAAGTACTGGAACTTTAGCTTCAGCAACAGTCCTTCCAAAGAATATTCAGAACTGATTTCCTTTAGGATTGACTGGTTTGATCTTGCAGTCCAAGGGACTCTCAAGAGTCTTCTCCAACACCACAGTTCGAAAGCCTCAGTTCTTTGGTGCTCGGCTTTCTTTATAGTCCAACTCTCACATCCATACATGACTACTGGAAAAACCATAGCTTTGACTATATGGACCTTTGTCAGCAAAGTAATGTCTCTGCTTTTTAGTATGTTGTCTAGGTTAGTCATAGCTTTCTTCAAAGGAGCAAGCATCTTTTAATTTCATGGATCAGTCACCATCTGCAGTGATTTTGAAGTCCAAGAAAATAAAGTCTGTCACTGTTTCCATTGTTTCTCCATCTGTTTGCCATGAAGTGATGGGACCGGATGCCATGATCTTAGTTTTTTGAATGTTGTTTTAAGCCAGCTTTTTCACTCTCCTCTTTCACTTCCATGAAGAGGCTCTTTAGTTCTTCTTTGCTTTCTGCCGTAAGGGTTGTTTCATCTGCATATCTGAGGTTATTGATATTTCTCCTGGCAATCTTGATTCCAGCTTGTGCTTCATTCAGCCCATGGCAAGGACAAACAGGGACAAATCCCTGTTTGAGTAAAGGATTAAGGGATCTCCATTCCCCCCTTTGGGGAACAAGGGAGACACTACATTTGTGCAGAAAGGCTCACTGGGGTCAAAAGTCAGGGGATAATTCCAGGCCATAATGAGTCTTGCTCCTCCCAGAAGCCTGCACTTTGAGGACCATCTTGGCTGAGGGTTGCATGCACACCTCAGGGGAAGGTCCTGAGACAGATTAACCCATGGAGGGTGGGGGAACAAAGCAAGATGATTGGCCTGAAGGAAGACAAAGACCTGGAAAACTGTCCCCTAAAGGATTTAAACTTCCCAAAGGCGTGAATCTCTTCTGAGTTTGCCCATACTTTTCTTTTCAAATAAATTTTTACTTACTCTTTATCTTCTGGCTTCTTGCCTGAATTCATTCTTTATTAGGCAGGCAAGGACTAGGGCCTCTAGCCCTAACTGCTGGCCCCTGTTGTCCAGTGGTTAGGACTCCCAGTCTGGGAAACTAAGATCTTGCTTCCAGCTACTGCTCGCTGCAAGCTGCCAATTACTGCTGCATGCATTTGAAATCGATAGGAAGTCATAGGAGGGTTTTAAGCATGGGAGTAAAATGATCTGATATGCATTAAAAAAAAAACTTACTCTTTAATATCCAAAAGGTAATTAGATACGATACGTAGTTCTAAATGACATATGGAAGAGAGGTGTTACAGACTGGTAAGGCATAGTGTAATAAATATATTGAAGTCAGAATAGCTTGTTTTTAAATCCTTCCTTACCACATTTAATAGTTGTGTGTCCAGGGAAGTTGTATAACCTTTCTAAGCTTCAACTGCTTCTTCTGGAAAATGGGGACAATAATAGCACCTTATAGGGTTGTTCAGTCGCTCAGTTGTGTCTGACTCTCTGCGACCCCATGGACTATAGCACGCCAGGCCTCCCTGTCCATCACCAACTCCTGGAGTTTACTCAAACTCATGTTCACTGAGTAAGTGATGCCATCCAACCATCTCATCCTCTGTTGACCACTTCTCCTGCCTTCAGTCTTTCCCAACATCAGGGTCTTTTCAAATGAGTCAGTTCTTCACATCAGGTGGCCAAAGTATTGGAGTTTCAGCTTCAACATCAGTCCTTTAGGATGGACTGGTTGGATCTCCTTGCAGTCCAAGGGACTCTCAAGAGTCTTCTCAACACCACACTTCAAAAGCATCAATTCTTCAGAGCTCAGATTTCTTTATGGTCCAACTCTCACATCCATGCATGACTAATGGAAAATCCATAGCCTTGACTAGATGGACCTTTGTTGGCAAAGCAATGTCTCTGCTTCTTAATATTCTCTCTAGGTTGGTCATAACTTTCCTTCTAAGGAGTAAGCGTCTTTTAATTTCATGGATGCAGTCCGCAGTGACACTGTTTCCATTGTTTCCCCATCTATTTGCCATGAAGTGATGGGACTGGATGCCATGATCTTAGTTTTCTGAATGTTGAGCTTTAAGCCACCTTTTTCAGTCTATTCTTTCATCAAGAGGCTCTTTAGTTCTTCTTCACCTTCTGCCATAAAGGTGGTGTCATCTGCATATCTGGGGTTATTGGCCAAGGTTTAAAGGAAATAATGGATATAAAGCATTTAACCAAGTGACTATAACTTTAAGCACTCAAAAATGTTATTAACTCCACTGAGTAAACTTTTTTGTTAACTATGCAACCTTAAGCAAATGACTTAAATTCTATGTCTCAATTTCCTCAGCTGTGAAATGGGGATAAAAATAGTACTAGTACACAACCTTTGGGGTTTGCCTGGTGGCTCAGTGGTAAAGAATCCGTGTTCCAAGGCAGGAGTTGCAGGTTCAATCCCTGGGTCGGGAAGATCCCCTGGAACAGGAAATGGCAACCCACTCCAGTATTCTTGCCTGGGAAACCCATGGACAGAGGAGCCTGGTGGGCTACAAGTCCACAGGGTTGCAAAAAAACATGACTTAGCAGCGACTAAACAACAACAACACAGCCTTTATCTGAGACCTTGGTTAAATGGTTTTCTGAATTTAGAATATTTTAGATATTGAAAAGTAATCCAATGCATATACCTTGTCACACCCCAAAAGCTTCTAGGGCCGCACCCAGTAATCAAGTACATTTACAGTTCTGCAGCAAAATGTATGAATAGCCATACTAAGAGGACTAAATAAGAGACTCTATATAGCTGCATGGCAGGGACTTTTCTGGTGGGCCAATAGGTAGACCTTGTGCTTCCAATGCAGAGGGCATGGGTTCCACGGGGAACTAAAATCTCACATCTCACATGCCATAAGGAACAGCCAAATGGAAATAAACAGAAAATATCTTTAAAAAACAACAACATATATAAATAAATAGCTGCATGGAAGTTTAGGTCAGGTTTTGCTCCCAAATGAATTTTTTAAAAGTATCATGTTCATGCGTTTTTCAGTTCCAGAACTGTAAATAATTCATCATGAACCTGTACTTTATAAAGTAGTAAGGATCAAATGAGTTGATACATGATATGCTTAAAAAATACTAAGTGGTAAATAAATTTTAGCTAATATTTTTTTATTTATCACCAGAAAGCTGGATTCAAAGATCAATGGCAAAAGAACTATTAAATAAAGAATGTTGGACCATTGGCTCTCCATGTGGAGGGGAAAATCAAATCCCTACTTCATATCATATCCCCAAATAAATCTTAGATGGATTAATGTTCTGAAATTGAAAGTACAACTTGGAAACTATTAGGAGGCTATGTTGAATATTTTTACCTCAGGGTAGAAAAGGATTTCTTAATGCACAGAAAATACTTAACATTCAGGGGGAAAAAAACAACATAAACTTGAACTGACTAAACTGTAAAATTTGTATATTGCAAAAGAAAAGTATCCAAGGGAAGGGGAGGAAGATCGACTTTCCTTGAATCTCTTTTAAGATCAGGGAAAAACTTTCCCAGAAGCTGACTGCAAACATGGACAAAGTATACAGAGTTGTGTCACACCTAAAACTAAACCAACCTCTGGCAATGGGGACGGAGTTATCCTTAGACCATCCAGGAGATGAGAGTGGAGTCAGCTTCCCCTGAGATAACAGCTCTACTGGAAAGATGAGCTGGAAAGATGGCTCCTTTGCTACCAGGTGTCATACATCCAAAAAGAAGAAGGAAATGGAGTGGTGCTTGTTTCAAGAAAGCAGAAAGCTTCCACCAATTCTTAATAGAATTATATCTCATGACCAGAACTGTCTTATATGGCCACCATAACTTCAGGGAATTCTAGGAAGATAGTAGAATGATACTTCCATAAACTTTATACTTCTCATATGATCAAAGAGACTTTGATATGAATATTAGAGTATAAAGTGTCCAGTTGTTTTATTTAGACTATTATGTCAAAGTCATTCGATTTACAGTTACATTGTTGTCTCATGCTAAAAACAAAAATATATTTTAGATAAATAGGTTAAATTTTCAAAATAAAAATTTAACAAAATGCATAAATATTAAATTGTATGCATAAAATAGCAAATGAAAGGTGATATGGATGAGAACTACGCCTTTCTGTAGTCAGGTGAGAGAAGAGCAATTGTGAATGGAGGTGGAAAAGGAAACCTGCACAGCGCCCAACCACAGGCCTAGACCCAGGACTGCTCGAAATAAACCTGTGGAGGAGAGCACACATGTGGAGGTTGAAGATCTCGAAACTGAGTTTTAAAAATATCAACTTAGGCCTAAAAACTTCTTGAAAAGTTTTTGGTCATCAGGAGTACACACACTGCAGTTTAAAGATCACCACTCTAGGGAACACTCCTGTACATAAGGTCTTGTTCACTGCAGCATTATTTATTCAGAAAACCTGTGTTCTAAGTCGCTTCAGTCGTGTCCGACTCTCTGCGATCTTATGAACAGTAGCCCGCCAGGCTCCTCTGTCCATGGGATTCTCCAGGCAAGAATACTGGTTGCCATACCTTCCTCCAGGGGATCTTCCCAACTTAGGGATTGAACCCTCATCTCTTATGTCTCCTGCACTGGCACGAGTGCACCTGGGAAGCCCATGCTTTGCAGAGTGGTATCCAAATCATTTGGAAAGCTAGTCTGCTTTTAATGTCTCATTAATTATCACCAGGCAATTGTTGTGACTTTTGAGGAACACATATGCTGCTTCCAAGAGTCTCCTCTGCTTCTTTTCTTTCTTCATCCTCCTAATACAGTCTGTATATCTTGTCAAGAAAGATTTATAGTAAGCAGAGTCTGTTGCATAAAACTGCATTGATGATAATATTATTGGAAATGACCTAAATGTCCATCAGCAGAGTGATGGCTAAATTGCATGTGATATAGTTGTATGACTGGATACCAAGAACCGCAATTAGATAACCAGATCTGCATATACCAATATGGACAAAGCTTAAAACCATAAGCTGAATTTTAAAAAGCATGCTGAAGAACATTTACACTATCATATGATCTCTATAAATTCTAAAAACTATATTTACAAAGCTACATTGTTGTATTTTCAAATTATGAATTATTTCTAACATACAGAAAAATACAGCAAATAAATCCCCATATGTACTCACTGCTCAAGTTGAACAAATGCTAATGTTTTACCATATTTGCACCAAATAAATTTTCAAAAACTAAAGGTGTGACTGAGGTCTTTTACTCCTTTCTAATCACACTCCCCTCCCTACCTTCCCAGAAATGACTGTTACTGTAAAGTTTGTGTGTGTACTTCCTGTCCATGTTTTTATGTGTATCCATTAACAATAAAAGTATAATTTATAAGCTTGCTTTCATTAATTAACATTGTTTCCAAGATCGATTGCATCATATGAAAACCCATAGCTTACTCATTTCTCCACTGATTGACATTTAGGTTTTCCCAATTTTTCATTATTATAAATGAAGACACAATGACTGTACTTGACATTAGCTTTACATACATGCATAGACAAGTATAAAATTTTTACAAGTGGATTGTAAGAATACACTCCAAACTTATATAAAATGCTGATTACCCCTGGGTGGAAGTAGGGAGTAGGGTGGGGAGCAAAATGAAATTTGTGAAGGGTAATGGAAATGTAAGAATTACATGACCTTTGTTTCCTTTAAAAAATTATGTAACACATATCTGAAAAGATACTAATATACATTAATTTTAACTATAGGAATGATAGTTAATTTTAATGGTAACTTCAAAATAGTTTTATTTTCTATTTCTATTTTTTCCCACATTTATCATGGAATTTAAAAATAATACAGAAAAGTTGAAGAAAATTATGCAGTCAACACTCATATAACTACCACTTAGATTCACAATTAATATTTTACTATATTCGCTTTATCATATAACTAATATTCATTTCTATCTATTCATATCATCCATATTAATTTTTATATTTGAAAATAAGTTGCAAATATAAGTATCAGTTCAGTTCAGTCGCTCAGTCCTGTCCGACTCTTTGCAACCCCATGAATCACAGCATGCCAGGCCTCCCTGTCCATCACCAACTTCCGGAGTTCACTCAGACTCAGGTCCATCGAGTCAGTGATGCCATCCAGCCATCTCATCCTCTGTCATGCCCTTCTCCTCCTGCCCCCAATCCCTCCCAGCATCAGAGTCTTTTCCAATGAGTCAACTCTTCCCATGAGGTGGCCAGAGTACTGGAGTTTCAGCTTTAGCATCATTCTTTCCAAAGAAATCCCAGGGCTGATCTCCTTCAGAATGGACTGGTTGGATCTCCTTGCAGTCCAAGTGACTCTCAAGAGTCTTCTCCAACACCACAGTTCAAAACCATCAATTCTTTGGTGCTCAGCTTTCTTCACAGTCCAACTCTCACATCCATACATGACCACTGGAAAAACCATAGCCATGACTAGACGGACCTTAGTCGGCAAAGTAATATCTCTGCTTTTGAATATACTATCTAGGTTGGTCATAACTTTTCTTCCAAGGAGTAAGAGTCTTTTAATTTCATGGCTGCAATCACCATCTGCACTGATTTTGGAGCCCCCCAAAATAAAGTTTGACACTGTTTCCCCATCTATTTCCCATGAAGTGATGGGACCAGATGCCATGATCTTCGTTTTCTGAATGTTGAGCTTTAAGCCAACTTTTTCACTCTCCACTTTCACTTTCATCAAGAGGCTTTTTAGTTCCTCTTCACTTTCTGCCATAAGGGTGGTGTCATCTGCATATCTGAGGTTATTGATATTTCTCCCAGCAATCTTGATTCCAGCTTGTGTTTCTTCCAGCCCAGCGTTTCTCATGATGTACTTTGTATACTTCACCCCTAAACGCTTTAGCATGGATATAAACAACTTGGGTTTAATAATTGTTTAGAGGCTTGGGATTGTTCTTTGGGAAATTTTTCATACAATGAAATATACAAATCTTAAATGTAAACCAAGCCTCTGTCAAGATATAGTATATTGCCATAACCCCTAGAAGTTTTTTTTAAATCCCTTCCTGGTTAATGCAAGCCTCACTCATGCCCTAGAGGCAGCCCTGTTCTGATCTTTTTCCACCATTGATTAGTTTTGCTTGTTCTTAAAATTTATATAGATGCAGAACTTAAAATAGATATGGTGGCTCAGCTGGTAAAGAATGTGCCTGCAATTTGGGAGACCTGAGTTCGATCCCTGGGTTGGGAAGATCCCCTGGAGAAGGCAAAAGCTACCCACTCCAGTAATCTGACCTGGAAAATTCCATGGACGGTGTAGTCCATGGGGTCACAAAGAGTCAGACATGACTGAGCAACTTTCACTTTTAATATGGGCTCTTTTGTGTTTGGCTTCATTTGCTCAACATTATAGTTTTGAGATTAATCTGCTTAAAAATCTCTTTTGTGCATCAAAGGTTACTATGAACAGAGTAAAAATGAAGCCACAAAATGGGAGAAAATATTTGCATAATATATCTATAAGAGGTTAATATCTAGAATATATAAGGAACTCCTACAGTTCAACAACAACAAAAAACAATCTAATTGAGAAACAAAGGATTTGAATAGACATTTCTACAAAGAAGATACATACAGATGGCCAAGAAGCACATGGAAAGATGCTCAACATCACTAATCATCAGAGAAATGTAAATTACTTCACTCTCAGCAGAGTGGCTATTATAAAATACACATGCAAACACACACAAGATAAAAAACAAAAAAAAGTAAATAACAAGTATTGGAAAAGATTTGGAGAAATTGGGACCCTTGTGCCCTGTTGGTTGGAATGTAAAATGGTGCAGCCACTATAGGAAACAGTTCAGAGTTTCCTAAAAAAGCTAAAAAAAAAAAAAAAAATTAACCTATGAGCCAGGAATTCCACTCCTGGGTAGATGATCAAAAGAACTGAAAGCAAAAATTCAAACAAATATTTGTACACACATATTCATAGCAGCATTATTCACAATAGCAAAAAGGTGGAACCAATCGAAGTGTCCATCAGCTGATGAATGCATAAGCAAAATGTGGACTATACATACGATGGANATGAACAGAGTAAAAATGAAGCCACAAAATGGGAGAAAATATTTGCATAATATATCTATAAGAGGTTAATATCTAGAATATATAAGGAACTCCTACAGTTCAACAACAAAAAACAATCTAATTGAGAAACAAAGGATTTGAATAGACATTTCTACAAAGAAGATACATACAGATGGCCAAGAAGCACATGGAAAGATGCTCAACATCACTAATCATCAGAGAAATGTAAATTACTTCACTCTCAGCAGAGTGGCTATTATAAAATACACATGCAAACACACACAAGATAAAAAACAAAAAAAAGTAAATAACAAGTATTGGAAAAGATTTGGAGAAATTGGGACCCTTGTGCCCTGTTGGTTGGAATGTAAAATGGTGCAGCCACTATAGGAAACAGTTCAGAGTTTCCTAAAAAAGCTAAAAAAAAAAAAAAAAATTAACCTATGAGCCAGGAATTCCACTCCTGGGTAGATGATCAAAAGAACTGAAAGCAAAAATTCAAACAAATATTTGTACACACATATTCATAGCAGCATTATTCACAATAGCAAAAAGGTGGAACCAATCGAAGTGTCCATCAGCTGATGAATGCATAAGCAAAATGTGGACTATACATACGATGGAATATTATTCAGCCTTAAAAAGGAAGGCAATCTTGACACATGCTACTACATCAATGAAACCTGAAGAAGTTAGACTAAGTGAACTATGCTGGTCACAAAAGGACAAATGCCTCTGGGCCACAACTAGAGCAGCGCACACACCACAACGAAGACCCAGCAGAGCCAAAGCAAGAAGAAACCCCAACAAACTAAAGGACTAATGCTGTACGATTCCACTTGCACGAAGTACCTGGAGCAGTCAGTTCATGGAGACGGAAAGTCGAATGAAGGTTGCAGGGGGAGGAGGAAGGGAGGAAGGAAGAGTTAGCATTTAATGGGTACAGAATTTCAGTTTGGGAAGAAGAAAGTCCTGGAGCTGGATGGTGGTGATGGCTGCACAACAGTGTGAACGTACCTAATGCCACTGAATTGTACACTTAAAATGGTTTAGATCGTTAAATTTTGTGTTTTGTGTATTTAATGACAATTTACAAGAAATTACCCCTTTCTGACATGGCAGATCACATCTCTGTGCCCCCTCTGTTCTGCAGGCAATGTTTCTGACAGGAAGAGTGGACTCAGATATCTATCTCCCTTAACAATTAGAACTTTTCAGTAACAGACTTTTCATTGTAATTAGTGAAAAATGTCACAAGATGTCACTCTTTAGCTGAAAAATTACTCCTATTTGGTTCAGTAGCCAGTCACTATAATACCAGAGCATCAGATAAAAACCTGTATATAGTACTTTGCTTATACAAATAAGGTTTTCTGGGAAAGAGAATTCATTTTACATCTGTGAAATGGATTAATAAGCTACTCTGTTTATAAAATCTGTATTAATATTTCTTAACTTCATTGGTACTAATTGTTTTTCAGTTAAATTGAATTGGTGTAATCAAGACCTAACTAACTTTGCAAGTGATAGTAGTGAAATCCAAAGGTAAAATGTAAAGATCTTTGATCATTTATAAAGTCAGGTGGCTTCTGGCTTTAACACTAAATGATGTGTGACATTGGGTAGGTCCTTTAATCCCCCCTCATTTCACCAGAGTAGTAGAAATGTCCTTCCTTAGGTCAAGATACACTATTGGATGTTTACTTTGTGCAAAAACATATTTAAATACATTCTAATACTAAAATATTCTGATTTTTATAGTAGTAATCAAATTGCAACTGTTGAGATATAATACCAGTGGGAGTTCAGTAATGGAAAATACTGTTCACAAGAAGACATTAGGAAGTATACTGAGACTTCCTGACCTCCTGAAGGAGTATTTCAGGAAAATACTTACTTGTATCAAACAATTAGTCAGAGGTATAAACTCGAATTAAAAAATATCACATGTATTACTGAGAACAGTTTTAAAAAGATAAAGGAGTATCCTGTAATGTAGAAAAAAGTGTTTTGTTTAAATGTAAATATTTTTAAGATTCAAGAACATGTTAATTCTTAATATGT
>SJYQ01096350.1:280061-367433 GCA_006410935.1 Redunca redunca
AAAAAATCAATAAATTAAAAAAATAAAGATTGGAGAAAGAAAAAAAGAACATGTTAATTCTTAAAGATTAATCATTTGAATTGGTAATATTATACTATAATAACAAGTTTTTAAACTTAAATGCAAAAAACCAAAATGGCTGTCTGAGGAGGCCTTACAAAAAGCTGTGAAAAGAAGAGAAGCCAAAAGCAAAGGAGAAAAGGAAAGATATAAGCTACTGAACTGAACTGAAATTTCTAATTTCTGTAAGAAGTTAAGTTTGATTTATAATACCTAAAGATAATCAAAAGATCAATGCTCACCCCTGGGTGAAATGCTGGACAATATAATAAGTCAATAAATTAGGATATTACATTTTTATCAGTAGTAACAGTTATTAGGATTAATATTATAAGGATGAGAAAAATGATTCAAAATGGTGGGTGAAAGTAAAGAACTCAGAATGATATAAAAATCAGAGTGTAAATAGTGCCCAGTTTAGGCTATTTACAGTTGTTTTTACTTTATTTCATTTTATTTAACTCTTAAAACTCAGATCTTTCTGTTCTAACTTTCGGTTCCAAATGATTAAATATGTAAAAGGAGAGGGGGTATAGTAGCTAAAGGGTACCGGTTGCTTTTTGTGGTCATAAAAATGTTCAAAAATTAACTGTAGTGATAGTTGCACCTGTGAATATATTAAAAACCACTGATTTTTACACTTTAAATGGGTGAACTGTATAAAAGGGCTTCCCTGGTAGCTCAGACAGTAAAGAATCTGCCTGCAGTTTGGGAGACCTGGGTTTGATCTCTGGGTTGGGAAGATCTCCTGGAGGAGGGCATGGCAACCCTCTCTAGTATTCTTGCCTGGAGAATCCCCATGGACAGAGAAGCCTGGCAGTCAGTAGGGTGGCAAAAAGTCGGACACGACTGAGCGACTAAGCACAGCAAAATGGTAAATAAAGCTGGTATTAAAAGATGAAGGAAGTGCTATTCAAACATTTTTTTCTATTACTGCAAATATAGTTATGAACGCCTATTTTTAAAAGTACTGAGAACAACTGATTTGGAGGGAGGGATAAATTGGAAGTATGGGATTAACAGATGCCCACTACTGTATATGAAATAGATATACAACAAAGGTTTACTGTAGATCACAGGGAACTATATTCAATCTCTTGTAATAAACTATAATGGAAAAGAATTTTTACAAGGAATATCGCTATATATGTATAACTGAGTTACTTTGCTGTACACCTGAAACTAACACAGTATTGTAAATCAACGATAATTCAATTAAAATAAATACAGTTCAAGTAAGAAAAAATATGTAAGAGGAAAGAAAAGAATGACGTTAAAATTCGCGTGATTAAAGCCTGGAATCAAAAAAGATTTATATTTCATGTTATATCATCACTTCCATCATACGTGTGTGTGTGTATTTCATGTTATATCATCACTTCCATCATACGTGTGTGTGTATTTCATGTTATATCATCACTTCCATCATACGTGTGTATTTCATGTTATATCACTTCCATCATACGTGTGTGTGTGTATTTCATGTTATATCATCACTTCCATCATACGTGTGTGTGTGTGTGTGTGTGTGTGTGTGTGTGTCTGGCGCGGTGATGGGAAGTCTCCCAGTAAAAGAGAAGTTTGGGAGGGGCGTAGTGGGGGAGGCCCCTTCTGTTCCATTGAGAACTCGTTCATTCACTGGGAGTCGGCTAAAACAGACTAATCCTTCACGCAGTAATTCGCTCTACCTTAATAAGGCCCTGCCACCTCTCCCAGAATTCGGTAAGTTCAAAGTGCAGAAAAAGTGCCTTTTTCCAAAGAATAATTTGAAACGATTTTGTGTATAATTACTGGAGGGTGGGAATGGGTGAAGGTGGTAATTACCAGGCGTCGCTTTGCTACAGTATTTGCACTGGGGAGATAACCTCAATGCGCAAATAGTTTCAAAAAGATTGTTTAGATTGTAATTGGCTTTTTCCCAGGAAAACTTTTCAGAAGGGCCNGTCCCCGTTCTAGAAGGGGACTGGGGGTACAGTGGGGGTGGGGCTGGGGGGCTTGGGATGGGAGTGTAAAGGGTATGGACAGTTCCTGAGACAGCAGAGAAGTTAGAAATTATTGAGTCGAGCCTGATTAAGAGCAGAAGAAACAGTGGAAACAGACCTAAGTAGGCATACCTTAAATGTACAAAAACTGTAGACTGGGGAGAAAGATGGGTACAGAGAGAGGCTGAAAAAAGGAAGTGGGAAAAAGTTACTAAAATGCTGTGACTCCTGTGGGAAGCAGGATACAATGTAAACTATTTAACACATTTATATTACAATTGATAACCTGAGCCAGACTGATTTTCAGTGTCTTCTCATCTACTCATCTACTCGACTGACAAGGTTACCAACTTTTTTTCTCTTTAGGAATTAGAATGAACTTGGGTGCTCTCTCCAGTCATAGATGATCCCTATAGGGATCAAAGTCAATGGGAGCTCAAACTTGACTCCAGTGAAAAGATTTTCCAGATGATTTGCCTCTGAATTCTTTTAGAAGTATTGCTTTTAAACAGAGTGATGCCTGGTATTCTGAAACTTCCCTATTAACCTTCCAAATTCAGAAGTGAATTACAGAAATTGGTTTTAAAAAACAATTCTCTTTATTTGATTGTGTTTTTAAAAACAGTTAAAATGTAAGCACACATCTCAGAATGGAAGTCATATCTCTGTTTCATGTAATTGTTAACATATTCCATTTTAAATAAGATGTAATAATAGACTTTGCACACATTAGGTGCTCAATAAAAATTGTATGGCTAGATTTAAAGAACTGGCAGGACAATGGAAATTTTGATTGCATTTGATCTAGTTCTGACTAACCCTTGAAGTTAAGTTCCTAAAAATATCTTGAATTGCTGGGGGAAGACAAGAAGAAGTCTGCATAAGGGGAAAATCACAAACTGGCAAACCTGGGCCCTATCATTTCTCTGTTTGCCCTACATGTAGTTATAGCATTTTTCTGCTCTTCCTCCCTTCCTCCCAATTGGGATTTGTTGCCAGCATTGAAAATTAAATAATTTCATATAAAAAGCCAGATGTTTGAATTCTTGCGTAAAATTAGATCTGACAACATTCGACGCACCTTTCTACATGGCAACATGATGCTGAAATTGGCTGCCCTCTTTAGATTAGACATATTTTCCTTAAGATTTATTTATTTCATTGCTTTTGGCTGTGGTGGATCTTCGTTGCTGCCCACAAGCCTTCTCTAGTTGTGTCTAGCAGGGGCTACTTTTCATTGTGGTTCAAGGGCTTCTTACCGTAGTGGCTTCTCTTGTTGCAGAGCAGGGGCTCCGGGGGGCAGGAGTGTGGGCTTCGGTAGCTGCTGCAAGTGGGCTCCATAGTTTTGGCTCCAGAACAAGGGCTCAGGTGTTGTGGCGCCTGGGCTTGTGGCATCTCTGCAGCGTGTGGGATCTTTCCAAACCAGTGATCAAACCTGTTGTCCCTTGCATTGCAAGGTGGATTCTTAACCACTGGACCACCAGGGAAGCCCTTAGATATATTTTCCTGAGTTTTTCCACTGCTCCTGCACACCTTACCAGTTGACTTTATTCATTTATATTATAGGGCTCAACCTCTGAGACATTTGAGCCACCACCAGATAGAAGGGTTTTTGGCTTACCCGATTGTGAGAACAGTTGTAAATGCAACAATCTGACAGATACTGAATATCTCCTGAACTTCTCCCTCCTTGAACAGCCCCTAGAAAATGTAAACTTTTACCTGTTCTGTACATTCTTCACACAGTTGGCAAAACACTGAGATTGATGAGATGTCTTTTAATGACAACCACTTGAAAGGAGATGAGAATGTTTCTGCCTTTGGAGGCTTGGGGACCACAGCTGCCCTCCCAGCTCCATGGCTCTCTTACAACTTCAAAGAGCAGTTCTCCTTACTTTCTGCCGGATGTTTATGGACTTCAGAGCTTTGATGAACTTACCCCAGGTTTGTCCCTGCTGTGACCTCTGGCTCACCACATTCAAACTCTTCCCCATTTCAATTGTTAAAAACAGGCTCCAAAGCTCTCACCACATTCAAACTCTTCCCCATTTCAATTGTTAAAAACAGGCTCCAAAGCTCTCCTTTCCCTCTTGTAAAGCAAGATGGCTGCTTATGCCATATTAAAATTATTCAGCGGTCATTATATACAGACAACAGCAGAACTAAGATAATGTAAAGTGCCACTAATAATGACTGCTGCTGCTAAGTTGCTTCAGTCGTGTCCGACTCTGTGCAACCCCACAGACGGCAGCCCACCAGGCTCCCCCGTCCCTGGGATTCTCCAGGCAAGAACACTGGAGTGGGGTGCCACTTCCTTCTCCAAACCATGAAAGTGAAAAGTGAAAGTGAAGTCGCTCAGTCGTGTCCGACTCTTCGTGATCCCATGGACTGTAGCCTACCAGGCTCCTCCGTCCATGGGATTTTCCAGGCAAGAGTACTGGATTGGGTTGCCATTGCCTTCTCCGACTAGCCAAGGCAAAATGCCTTGGGCTTCCCTGGCGGCTCAGACGGTGAAGAATGTGCCTGCAGTACAGGAGACTTGGGTTCGATCTCTGGGTTGGGAAGATCCCCTGGAGGAGGAAACGGCAACCCACTCCAGTATTCCTGCCTGGAGAATCCCATGGACAGAGTAGCCTCGGGGGTTGCAAAGAGTTGGACATGATTAAGTGACTAACACACACACATAAGGTAAAATACCTAAGAATAAACTCAATGAAAAAATATGCAAGAGCTACATGTGTAACACAGAAATACACTTGAGGGCAGAACAGAAAGACCTGAGTAAATTAAAACATATATGGATTGTGATTATGACTATTATTAAAGAAGGCTTAATAGTAAAAAAAAAAAAAATGTCAACTAATCTACACATTTAAACATGGTAACAACAAAATGCCAAAAGGATTTTGTGGTGTGAGAACTAGACTGATTCTAAAGTTCCAAAGGAAAACCAAAATGAATTTGGGGACTGGACGGGTGCAGGGTTGTATGTTTCAGAGAGGAAGAGAAAAAAAGAATGCTTTCATTAAGGGCACAGCTTGAAATGGCTAAATACAGAATCTCCCAAAGGACTGTCAGCAGCACAGTGCAAAACAGTGTAAATGACGAGAGGGCACGGTTTCTAGGTAACCACAGGGACTCTCCATAAAAGGCCAGAAACTACCAACCAGCGCTTCAGTTGGCAGTTGCCACCTTTGAGCTGGGCAGTCATGTGATCCTGGCTTGATCCATACGTTCTCTTGTTCCCAAGCATAATGATCACAATGAGGATCCACATGGAGACAGGGAGAAGGCCCTTACGCACTGATTTTAAGATGTAGGTAGAGAGGTTGAAGGGAAGACGACTAGTGTGGGATCCCCAGAAGGTCACAGTTTACATTTAATCAAGTGTCAGTACTCCTTGGGAGTGTCACAGGGTGAAATATTTTCCAGCATTTAGAGGCAGCTCTTTACCTTCTCTCTTTTCTCCCTTCTGATTATTGCTCAAGGCTTGGGAGGGCTCTCAATTATATTTAAAAACACAAAACAAAAGAACACACAACACAACAGAACACACACACACACACACACACACACACACACACAGGATTGGAGTACTTCCAAAACTTATTGCTGGCAGTGTGCCTCAGAGGAGGAAGCTGGTTAGGACAGTCACATCTTTTATTCCTGAGCTCACACCAACAGTCTCTACCATGTGGGTAGGCAACCAGCTTCTTAGATGGCTTTGGATATTCCTGCAAAGCCCTGTTAAAATCCACAACATAAATCCTCAGTAAAATCTGGAGGGTGAAATCATTTTTAGTAACTGTGAATGGCTGGCACCTACACCATTATAAAAACTTTGAGTGAGTCACTGAGAATGAAGGAGGACCTCAGTGCAAGATGACAGCATGCTTGCCTGAAAGCAGGTTGGCTGACTTAGGAAGGCTGGGGGTGGACCGAAGTTGGGAGAGCTGAAGTTATTTGCAGGAGGGATAATTAGCCTCATGGGACCAGCTGGTAGCATGTAAGAGGGCAGGGGCTGGAAGTGGCCAGGAGGGGCATTGGACTGCAGCCTCAAAATCTGGCTACTGTTTAATGGTAAATTTGTTCAAAATAGTAGAGGAGCCCTTCTCTTTTAATAGCCATGAAGTTTCATTTGCCATTTAAATAATAACTATAGTTTAATGTCGATGATCTTGAATTTTGAAAATAACTTAGACATAACCATTTCGACAGGCTGCTGCTGCTGCTGTTAAGTCGCTTCAGTCGTGTCCAACTCTGTGCAACCCCATAGATGGCAGCCCACCAGGCTCCTCCGTCCCTGGGATTCTCCAGGCAAGGATACTGGAATGGGTTGCCATTTCCAGGACTGGTGTGTTATTTTGGTAATGAGTGCCGGTTCACAAAATTCTGTATCAACAGCATAAAAGTTTCTTTATCATTCTATTGTTTAATCTCAAAGTTTGCCATTAGATCCTAATTGAAATTCATAGTCTTTCCTAGTCCTTGTTAAATACTGAAAGTGAGAGCTCACTTCTAAGAGTGAGAAGGGTTAATGAGTTTGTGAACTTGCGTTGGTGACCTGTTCCCAAATCTGAACCCTGCATGTGTTGGGGAACAATGGTTGCCTATTAACCTCCCAGGTGAACAGCTGGTGGGGATCAAAGGCACCCTGCACTGTGTGGTTTTGCTCAAACTGACTTCCCACTTAACCCCCAGGGAAAGGGCCCTGCTAGGTCCCCAGGGAGAGGGAGGCTGTGCCAAACCCAGAAGCACGTCTGAAGGGAGGTCTGTCCCGCTAGAGTTTCTTTGGAAATGTGCCAGGGGAGGCTATCGGGGTAAGGAATTGGTTCTCAGAGCTGTGAAAACAGGGATGGGAATATGAGGATTATTTAGGCAGAGACATCACACCAAGTAGCATTTCCCTCTTTAGGTCCTCCCCTAACAGTTGCAGAGTCTGGAGCAGGAATTCCAGTGGAGGGAAGTCCACTTACTATATGTCTGAATAATCATGACACAAGCTAGTACATAGTCTATCCTCCTGTCTCAACTATACCTTTGAACAACAAAAATTTTAATATATACATATGAAAACTATAATTTTATATGGTTGAAAGTTGGTAAATATCAAAGAAAATGAATTCACATATATGTCGGACTTTCCTGGTGGTCCGGTGGTTAAGACTATGCTTCCACTGCAGGGACACAGGTCCGACTCCTGATTGGGGAACTAAGATGTCCACACGCCAAATAGCAGGGCTAAAACAAAACAAAAAGGTACGTCCTTGGTGGTCTAGTAGTTAAGACTCTGTGCTTCCAGTGCAAGGGGTGCAGGTTCAATCCCTGGTTGGGGAACTAAGATCCTACATGCCATGCCAAGAAAATAAGTTTTTAAAAATTAAGTTTAAAAAATGTAATGCAAGGAACATCTTCATGCTGGAAAGATGTAATGGTCATTTTCAAGGATCCTTACTCCCCTTTAACCCCAAAAGTTCCAGGGGTCTCCTCTTTTTCATCTAGCTTGCTGACTTCACGGATGCAATTTTCTTTATCAGGTAATAGTCCAAAATAGCATTTGAGGTTTTGATTTGTGATTTAAAAGGGATAATTCTTTAAAATTTTTAATTGGTGTGATTAGTCATTACTTCTACAGTTAGTAGTTAAATATTCTTTAAAGAATTTATATATATATATTTTCACATTCTGTATGGTCTTAACCTACAGTTTAGGGTTTAAAAAATAAAAAGATCACTCTGAAAATGTTCTATTTCCTTTTTTCCTTCAGTTTTTTTTCCTGCTATGAGTTCCATTTGATATTTTCTCTCACAATCTTGACTAGTAATTCATTCTCAGTGATTTAATCAGGGATTAAAAAATAAAATGTAATATGGATAAACAACAAGGCCCTACCACAGAGCAAAGGGAACTATGGTCAAGATCCACAGTGCACTGGTGGGCACACTGCACAAATTTAAACTGCAGAAATATGCCAGGGAGTTGAAAATAATAATAACTGTAAAAAGAAAAAGCAAACGCAAAACATGAAATTTTACTGGATTTTTTAAAAATTTAGTTTAAAGGTATTTTGTGAACAATTGAGAAATTTTAAATATGGCCTCTATTTTAAGTGGCATTATTGAAGCAGAGTTAATTATCTTAGGTGTGATAACAGTATTGTGGTTATGAAGAAAAACGTCCTTATGCCAATTCCTTCATGTGAATTATTTCAGGGCAAAATGTTAGATCTGAAATTGTAACTAATTCAGGAACGAGAAACCTCTATGCAGATATGTGATAAAGCTAATGGCAAAATGCTAACAAACGGTGAATCCAGATGAAGGGTAGAGAAATGTTCATTTGTCTTTTATTACATTTTCAACTTTTCTAACCCTAACCCTAATCTAGCCTCATGATTATCTTAAAATGTTTTCTAAATTATTTGAACTGCACTGAGAAAATGTGGTCCTGAGAAATATAACTATCTATGGTGATTAAATGATGAGAGTGGGGAAAAAAAGAAGGCAACACTAAAAGAGCCACGAGTATATCTAGAGGAAAATAAATTTGGCAAACTAAAGTACTGCGCATGGTCCTTGGGAGCGAGGGATGCTCCGCACCCCGGGTGACATATTGTGCGTGCCCGGCGATGCTCCGCGCGCCTGGGAATGCTCCACCGCGGGGCGCACAGGGTTAACTGCAGGCCGAGGGGCCGGTGCGTCCTATGCCCGCCCACATTCCGCCACTGAATGGAGGCGGTGGTCTGATTCCGGTGGGGTGATGTCGCAGCTCCGCATACAGCCTTCCCACAGGCCAGGCCCCCAGCCCCTCCCTGGCGACCCTGCGCTCCGCAGTCATGTTATCTTCACCACCATTCACGCGGCCCGACGGGGGCTACAAAGCGGGACATTAAGAAGTCTGAGGACGTCGTCGCAGAATCTAGAAATGCTGGGCTGGAGACGCGGAGACAATTACCGGGGTTCTGAAGGGCCCCCGTCGTCGACCAGCCTAGTAATCTAAGCCCTTCCTTGATGTGACAGGGGTTCCTGTGTTTGCAGATCTGTTCCTTTGCCTGAATTTCGGAAAGAAAGCGTGTTACAGTTTGAGAAATGTGTGTGTGTGTGTGCCCTTTCATTAAGTCCCTATGAACCAAACAAAAGAGACCTTTCTCGATTTGCCCTTGTCTAACTTTATAGAGCACATCTCATAAAATATAAACTTTAAAAAACTAATAGAACTGTTTTTTAAGTCTAGAGAGACCTAAATGAAACTAATATATTATGATCATATATCGTGCTCCACCAAATCTAATAATTATTTTTTGTAATAACCGTATTTTTAATACCATCAGCTGGGTATATTTCCTAAAATATTTTATAGAATATATAAAACATAAAATAACATGAATGCTTCATTTTTATCACCTATCCAACAACCATGAAAACTAGAGAAAGTGTGATTAAGTGGGCAATACAAAGTGACATTTATTATCACTAGAGAAAGTAAACTGGCATGTATAGAATGAGTAAAAGGAAATGTCCAAATAGAAAATTAATTCACTCCTTAGAGCAGAGAACCCACAACGCCCCAGGCTTTGGCGATTCAAGAGTGTGTGGGACACCCTTGCCCTTCAGAATATGTCTTGCGCTTCAGAATCTCCCAGCATTCCTGAGGAAGAGCTCTGAATGAGGGGGCCAGAACAGAATCTCCCAGCATTCCCGAGGAAGAGCACTGAATGAGGAGGCCAGAACAGAATCTCCCAGCATTCCCGAGGAAGAGCACTGAATGAGGGGGCCAGAACAGAATCTCCCAGCATTCCCGAGGAAGAGCACTGAATGAGGGGCCAGAACAGAATCTCCCAGCATTCCTGAGGAAGAGCACCGAATGAGGGGCCAGAATTATGAGAGTTAAGTACCAGGTGCTGCAGGAGCCCGTGGGAGGGACGTACAACTGGGTCCGGCTCATGGATGTGTGCAGAGGTGACAGAAAGGGGGAATCAGTGAAGGCTCCCTGGAGGAAAAAGTAATGAGCTGAAATCTGAAGAATGAAGTTGGGCCTGTGGTTCCCTAACTTTGTGGACATTAGACTCACCTGGGGAGGGACCTCCCTGGTGGTCCAGAGGCTGACTTCTGGCTCCCAACGCAGGGGGCCAGGTTCCATGTTAGTCAGGAAATTAGAGCAACTAAGTATCTCACATGCCTCAAATAAGACCCAGAGCAGCCTCTGCACCCCAGGGGCGGGGGTAGTCATCTGGGGAGCGTCAAAAAATCCCTGTTGCCAAGGTCACACTCCTATTAAATCAGAATGTCTAGGGGTGAGAACCTGGCAACAGTATTTTGAACAAGTATTTTAAATCCAGTGTTCTTGCCTGGAGAGTCCTGTGGATGGAGGAGCCTGGTGGGCTGCTGTCCATGGGGTCGCATAGAGTTGGATACGACTGAAGCGACTTAGTATTTTAAAACCCAGGTAACCCCAACATACAGGAAAATTGTGGGAATTACTAAGACAAATGGAGGGAAGCTGACATTTCTCAGTTTCCTGAAGGAAACGTTTGCCCAGCAGGCATGTAGTAGTTGTTACTCATTGTTCTTGCTTCCAGCTTCTCCTCTGTACCGCCTGCCTCTAGTACATTTCAGGAAATGTTTATTGAAGTTGGAGAAAAAGCCAATCAAAATCTGGATGTATAAGAAAACCAGGCACTCCAAAAGAATGCCAGCTGTCACTCCTTAGGGTCTGAAACTTAGAATGGTAGGTCCTCCCCTAAACACAAGGTAAAATGCAACATTCTGACAACTGGGTGGGGGGCGGGGGGGATGTGTGATTGTCACTCCATAGGCAATGGCAACCCGCTCCAGTGCTCTTGCCTGGAAAGTCCCATGGACGGAAGAGCCTGGCAGGCTACAGTCCACGGTGTCACGAAGAACCAGACACGACTGAGTGACTTCAGGCAACAGCTGGGCTTCCCTGGTGGCTCAGAATCCAGGTGCAATGCAGGAGACCTAGGTTTCATCCCTGGGTCAGGAAGGTTTCCTGGAGAAGAACATGGCAACCCACTCCAGTATTCTTGTCTGGAGAATCCCATGGACAGAGGAACCTGGTGGCCTACAATCAATGGGGTTGCAAAGAGTCAGACACAGCTGAGCAACTAACACTTTGACTTCAGACAAGTTACAGGATTACTGTTTTCATCTTGAAAAGGGCTGTCCCCTCTTTTAAAACAAGCACCACGTCTGCTGTTACGGGTACATTAATCATGAACTGTCAAGAAAAACCTGAGGAAGAGGCCACTGGGAAGAATATTCCTCCAAGTGAGTGGAGGTAAACCACGCGGAGCAGAAGCTAGGGCTCTTCCACCCAGGGCCACTTTCTCTGCCGCTGCTCTAGGAGCAGGATCTGCCCATCCAGCTCTCCTAGTTAAGCCTTCTCTGAGATGCTATTCTACCTGGGCATGAAACAGCCTCTTGGAATTTACCTCTTGTTATATAAATGACTTGGAAACGAACGGAGATCAAACCAGTCACTTCTAAAGGAAATCAGTCCTGAATATTCATTGGAAGGACTGACACTGAAACCGAAAGGCCAATATTTTGGGCACCTGATGTGAAGAGCTGACTCATTGGAAAAGACCCTGATGCTGGGAAAGACTGAAGGTGGCAGGAGAAGGGGATGACAGAGGGTGAGATGGTTGGATGGCATCACTGACTCAATGGGCAGGAGTTTGAGTAAGCTCTGGGAGTTGGCGACAAACAGGGAAGCCTGGTGTGCTACAGTCCATGGGGTCGAAAACAGACATGACTGAGCGACCGAGCTGACTGGCTGATATAAATGGCAGTTCCATGCCTGCATGCTGTGCCCGTGTGTTGAGCTGCGTGGGACTCTCTGCGACTCCACTGTACTAGAGCCTGCCGGATTTCCCAGGCAAGAATACTGGAGTGGGTAGCCATTCCCTTCCCCAGGGGATCTTTCCGACCCAGGGATGGAACGTGGGTCTCTTGCATTAGCAGGTGGAATCTTTACTACTGAGCTGCCTGGGGAGCCCAGGGCACTTTAAAAGGGAGGGGGAAAGAAAGCCTCTTGTAATCCAGACTGAGGCAGGCGGTGTTTTCAGTAGATCAGTTACCACAGACTATGAACTTTTTTTTTTCCTTTTCCGAGGGGCTGGGTGTTATTCCAGTCCCCCACCCCTCCCCCCTCCAAGCACTGGTTGCAACTGTGACTCCATGGGATTAAAAATCCCTGTGACCTAGATTCAAGTCACAAAGGAGATCCTCAATCAGGGCTGGGAATGGTCTGGAGAGACAGCACTCTTTTCATTAGTTGTCTCATACGTGATGCAATAAAGAGACCAAGTCTCTGAAACCAACCGATCAGCATAAATCTGTGCAAAGTTGAAGTTGACCTGAAATGAAGCCAGTTCCAGGCAAAGCCCATGGACAGGGAAGGAGAAGGAATGGAGGAAACCAAGTGTGGATTTTGCAGCAGGCTTCCCAAGGGTAGCTGGGAGCTGTTGCTAAGCCCTGAAAATCAGTCAGTCAGGCTCTTCCAAAGATCTTTTTTCTCTTGAGCACAGTGAGGGAATGCCTCCTCCCGTTTATATGCAGTCTGTAATCTGCCAAGTGTTTTCACTGACATGACCTCATCTGAGCCTCACATCCATCCTGTGAGGTTGGCAGGGCACGCATGATCTTTCACCCCCCTCTTCCCTGCCGCCCACAATTAACATTGGGAGAAACTAAGGCTTAGGGTGAATGCCCTGTAGGGATCAGCTGCCCCTGAACCTGTCTGACTTACTGTGCTCTTTCTACTCACTGTGCTTCTTCAGTACCATTAGTTTTGGGTATCAGGCTCACCATCAGTAGCTCTTTTTAAACCATCCTCAGACCTCATGAAAAATACGGATTTTTAGACCTCACTTGGATCTTGGGCAGCACTGGAAAGACTATTTTTAACCTGCAGATTGCCCCGGTGATTCTGCTAAGAATCACTTTTGGTAGCTTCTCACCCAGACAAGACCCAGGAGGGTTTCACTTTGGTTCGCAGTTCCTGTGAGCTCTTGGCTCTAGTGTTTCCTTAGTCTTGCACCACAAATTAAACAGTTCATGTTTTAAAATGAATGAACCTATAAAAATTACTCCTTGGCTTCCCCCTCCTTTATCCCAGCATGGCCATTATGGTTTTGGTTCTGGGCCAGAACTCCTCTTTTAAAGAAGGCGCCCTTGGGCTTCCCTTCATCCTTTCAAACAGTGACTTGCAGAAAATCCAAGGCAGCATCTTTCCTCTACCATTCTAGTCTTCAGAACTGTCCCATGCTATTTATCCCCCTTTCTCTGACCTACCGCCCTTACTCAATTCTCATCAATCTTCCCTGGGCCTTCCCCGGACTGCTGGAGCCACCAGAGCTGATTTACAGCACAATTTCATGCTTGGAATTATAGGAAAGCATAAGTACAGCTCTATACATGGGTGTCTCTCAACAGCTCCTTAGGCTTGGCCAGCTTCTTTCTCAATTACAAACTCTTCACTGGCCCCACACCCCACTTCCCTCATACAGATGACATCACAAGTCCTTCAAGGGATAAATAGTTGCCTTTCACACTGAAGACTGAAGAATCAATCTTCTTGAACTCAAGGTTAGCTGAGCCTGCCCCTAATCCTTGTTAAAACTCCCAGATACCCTGGTCACTATCACGTGCCATCTTCGCCTGCTTCCTCCAGGTACCTCCAAACTTGGCTCAAACTGTCTGTCTAGTCAAAGCTATGGTTTTCTCGTAGTCATGTACGGATGGGAGAGTTGGACCATAAAGAAAGCTGAATGCCTAAGAACTGATGCTTTTGAACTGTGGTGTTGGAGAAGACTCTTCAGAGTCCCTTCCTTGGACTGCAAGATAAATGATCCTAAAGGAATCAGTGAATCCTAAAGGAAATCAGTCCTGAATATTCATTAGAGGGACTGATGCTGAAACTCCAACACTTTGGCCACCTGATGCGAAGAACTGACATTGGAAAAGACCCTGATGCTGGGTAAGACTGAAGGCAGGAGGAGGGGACAACAGAGGATGAGATGGTTGGATGGCACCATGGACTTGATGGACCTGAGTCTGAGCAAGCTCCAGGAGATGGTGATGGACAGGGAGGCCTGGCGTGCTGCAGTCCATGGAGTCACAAAGAGTCAGACATGACTGAGTGACTGAACTGTACTGGGTCTCAGAACCTTCAGCATCCCCCCAAAAATCCACTCAGGCCTTGAACCAATGAACTCCCAGGGTTATCACTGACTCATCTCAAACGTATGTCCATGGCATTGGGCAGGATGCTGGAAGACAGTCATGAATAACACTGACATGGTTCCTGTCTATATGGAGTTGGTAACCAATTTGGAAAGGCAGTTGAACAAGGGATCAAACATCGTGGCTGTCAACTCTGGATTCACATTAGATCAGGGCTTATCCATGAGATGGAATGAAATATCTTGGTGGCAGTCCTGGGGAATCAAATGTATTCTCCAAGCTTCTTCACTCACAGGGTTATCATCATAGCATTTCTTGCCTTCTGTCCATTCCTTAGAGGGCTCCTGTGGAATTTCAACTACCTAGATAACCTGCCACCCATTCCTTGTCTCTGTGACTGGGGGCTGAATGGGTATGGGGTGCTGCGACAATGACTGTAGTCAGTGGGTCTCACAGTGCAGAGTGTCACTCCCCGCACACTCTCACCAGCGGGCAGCTCAGAAGACTTCAGAAGGCAAATGAAGAACTGTGAACGAGGATTCTCCTTTAAACTTTATTTGGGGGAGTGGGGGCTAATGCTTTTATCATTTGTACTGGGGTCTAATCAGGTCAAAAGAAAAAAATAACACATGGGAACTACTGTCAGAACAATGAAAAAGATACAGCTGACAAATATTTAACTCCCTTTCCTCATCTATAAAATGGGAACATTATAGATAAAACCTCAAGGTCTGCTATGAAAATTAATGGTTATTTTGGTAAAAAGCCTGTTATGTAACACCACACAGTAAGTGGCATTCATTATTTCTTTTAATCTCTGAAAAGGCTGGAAAATGCAGTCTTATGACTCACAGATCTACAAATAAGTCTCCAGAGGTTGTACCAATGCACACTCCCGTCTGCAGTCCACAAGGCCTGTTTTCAGCTCCTCCACCGCAGAGCATCATTCTTAAAACAGAAGTTGACAATTTGATAGATAAAACTGATATAAAGATATTTTAACTTTCATTTTATTAATTCTAGTGAACTTTTTCCCGTCATATTTCTATTTTGTCTATATCTATTCTCTACATATAAAATTAAAAATTTTAAATGTAATTCTGTTTATAACTTTTGCTTTTATGCTTGTCTTGAGATTATATATTCACCTTTATCACCTTTTAGTTCTATTTCTAAAAAGTATTTTTTAGATCCACATGGAATTTAGACTATGATGTAAAATATCTAACTTAATTTTTCCTTAATTTCTTCTACTAGGAAGATATAATTCCTTCTATATAATTCACTCTTTCCCTATTGATTGGAAATACCATTTTCATTCTTTCGATAACCATCTCTTCTTATAATAACAGGACACATTTTAATTATCATAGCCTTGTAGTACATTTTAGTATCAGGTAATGTGAATTCACAGGGGAAAATCTTGATACTGCATCTTGTTTGTGTGTCACACACCTGTTTGTGCACATTGTTGCCTCAAGTAAAACATACTACTTTGGGTAAAGCAACCTAAGTTGAGATACTTTATATGATGAAACAGGATGCAGTCATTAAAAAGCTTTTCCAAGAGGAGTTATACTTTGGCTAGAACATTAAAAGATTCAGGTTAAATAATATGATCTGACTTTGTTAAAACCAACAAATTACCTGTCTGTATGCACAGAAAACAGATTGTAAATATATACACTACAATCTTAGTGGCAAGCTGTTTATAAGTAACAGGACGACAGACAATCTTTAGCTGTATGTTAGCTGTATTTTTCAGCCTTTCCCACATTTTCTACAGTGAATGTGCTTTACTGTTACAAGCAAAACAATTAGTAATTAAAATTACTGAAATGTTTTAAGGTCCACCCCCAGTACTGGTCAGGAAGGTCGGAGTCGTCAATGCCCCTCACCTCCACTCCCAGATGATACTGGCTCTCTCTCCAGAGGGAGTCAGGGATGGTATCCAGCCCTGAAAGAGCTCAACCTCTTGATCAGAGAGATGCTGCCATTGCAACACATTAAATGCCAAATAGCAGCATCTGCAATCTCCCCATGGTCCTTTGTATTGCCAGCTGGGAGAGGGCTGGGGGTGTCACCTCCTACTCCCCTCTCCCAGCCCCACCCGGGAGGGTTGGGCCGACACAGAGATGGTGCCCTGCATCAGGGAGGTATGCAAATGCTGCACGTCTCTGACCTCCTAATCCTATCAGGGATGCTTAGGGTGTTAATGTGACCATGTTTCACAGCTCATAAATCTACTTGGGGGCAAAGCTGAGCTGCCAGATGCCATCAAGCAAAACGCCTTCCGAGGTTGGCAGTTGGGGTAAAACAGCCCAGACCGTGCCTCAGTGAAGTCCAATAAAGAGCTTTGTATGTGGGAAACTGGAAAGTAGCGTCTCACGTTTTGATACAAAGGAACAAAACTGTGGGAAATGTGCACTTCTGATTATCTGGACTGGTGGTCTCCCCTATGCCCCGCCTGCCCACTGGGCCATGATCCTCATTCATTCACTATTCTTTGCACACGGATGGATCTATCTTGTTCCCAAACAACCGCTTGCAGAGACTCCTGTCAGATAAATTTATTTAATCCCTGTCAGTAAACACAAACTTAATTTCGCTACCAGGGAATCTGCTACCCTTTCTATATTGAAATCTACTTCAGCCAGGTCGTTTCTGTCTAGATTCATTCTCCCTTTATCTAGTTGTCAGAACAGAAACATTCTCTTCTTTCTGGGACAGAACACTGCCCCAGAAGAGATCCCCCCATTTTCTCTTTACAAAGGTAGGGAAGAAACTAATAAATCAGTTTCAACCTCCAGATTACAGCTTCATCCAGAATTCATCTGTTCCTCCAACTGGTCAGTTCACAATTGGGCTGATTTGAAATTCTAAGTAAAAACATCCTTTCCAGTATCTGTTTCAAGAGAGGAGGCAATGAGGCAAGCAGTTAAGAGTTTCAACTTCCGTCTAGGTCCAAGCCTCTTTGAAGGCACACTGGCACAGTTTTCTGCCTTCAGAGTCAAAAGGCTCCTCTGACAGATTCTGCACATCAACTGGGTGAGGAGGAGAGCTGGTTCCAGGAGAGGCACACAGCAGTTAATTCCCCCAAAACTTACAAACACCAGCAAAGACCTACCCGCTCTGCATCTCCACGTGGTAGAGGCAACCAGCGATATTTCCAGAAGCTGGGTGAGAAACTCCTGTCTCCCCTGGGCTGACTTATTGGCTGCCAAGAGCACAGCATCTTTGGAGGGTTGCAGAAAACAGGCGAAAGGAAATCGGAAAAAACTTACCAGCCATGGCCTTGGGCAAGTTTAACTCTGGAGCTCCAGTTCCCTTCATGCGGGATTACCTGGTTTATGATGCAGACATTTAATACATGGTAATTGTGGTTACTGATAGAACTGATGGTGAGTTGGTAACTGTGGTTTTTGGTATTATTATGGGTGGTAAATTTAAAAAATGATAACTATGATTATTGGTGCTGTCAGTAATGGATCTGATAAATAACTTGTTATTGTTGCTGCTGCTAATGCCACTACTAGCCATTTCTTCATATAATGGTGCGTGCTAAGCCACTTACAGTCGGGTCTGACTCTGTACGGCCCTATAGACTAGTATGCCAGGCTCCTCTGTCCACGGGATCCTCCAGGCAAGAATACTGGAGTGGATTGCCATGCCCTCCTCCAGGGGATCTTCACTGAGGGAGTGAACCTGCATTGGCAAGTGGGTTCTTTACCACTAGTGCCACCTGGGAAGCCCCTCATATAATGGTGAGTAGGCCTGAGAAGGGAATGGCAATTTACTCTGCTGCTGCTAAGTCGTTTCAGTCGTGTCCGACTCTTCGTGACCCCATGGACTGCAGCTTACCAGGCTCCTCCGTCCATGGGATTTTCCAGGCAAGAATACTGGAGTGGGCTGCCATTTCCTTCTCCAGGCAACTCACTCTAGTATTCTTTTTTTAAAATAAAGTCTTTACTGAATTTGTTACAACATTGTTTTTTGAATGTTTGGTTTTTTGGCCCCAAGGCACGTGGAATCTTAGCTCCACCACCAGGGATGAAACCGCCAGGGATGTCCCCACTCCAGTATTCTTGCCTGGAGAATTCCATGGACAGAGGAGCCTGGCAGCCTACAGTGCATAAGGTCACAGAGAGTCAGAAATGACTGAGCAGCTAATGCACACACAATACAGACTTAACAGAATGAGTGAAGATCATATAAGCCAATTCACTCATTAACAACTGTTTACTGAGCACATCTATGTGCCAGGGGCTGTTTGAGGCACTGGTGCTACATTGATGGAATCCACTCCTGTGAAGTTTACCTTTCAGTGTGGGGAGACCAGGAATAAACGTGAACTACATCACCTAGAATGTCTTAGTTTAATAGGGAAAACTAGAGCAGGTAAGGAGGATGTGGAGTGAACTGGGGGAGAAGGGGGAGTATGCAATGGCATTCCGATTAAGGTGGTTCTGGAGAAACTTCCTGAGAAGGTGACATCTGAACCACCAGGAAATAGGGGAAACGTATCACGGAGAATGCTGGGGAAGAGCATCTGAGCTGCAAAACAGCCTCTGCCAAGGATCTGAGGGTGGGGACACCCACACTAAGGTGGCTGGAGTGGCTAGGAACAGAGTGGGAAACAGCATCACAGGGGTGCAGCAGCAGGTCTCGAAGGATCAAGCTGGGCATTTCAAGGACTTCAGCTTTTTACTCTCTGTGAAATGGGGAGGCTCTGCAGTTTTGTGACATAGTTGACTTATGCTTCAACAGGATCACTGTGGCTTCCGAACTGGAAGTGAGACTAAGGGAGGTGGGGGTGGGGTTAGGGAGAGGTGCTAACTGACAAGGGGGAAAAGCAGGGAGGCCAACTGACTTGAAGTAGGCAGTGAGGGGAAGAGGACGTTCGACTTACAACTAGAAGAATGGAAAGGACTTTCATTATGAAGACGATGGCAGAGCAGGTTTGAGGAATTTTTAAAATTAATTTTTATTGGAGTATAGTTGCTTTACAGTGTTGTGTTAGTTCCTGCCATACAGCAAAGTGGATCAGTTACATGTATTCGTACAGCCCCTCTTCCTTGGCTTTCCTTTCCATTTAGGTCCCTACAGACACCGAGTCCCCTGTACTATGCCGAGGCTTCTCATTAGTTGTCTATTTCATACACAGTAGTGGACATATGTCAATCCCAATCCCCCAATCCATCCCCACGTCTTGGGGGGATTTCCTAGTCCTGTTTTGGTCACACTCTTGCAGACTTATACAGCTTAAAAAAAAACAACTTAGATATTTAACTCAAATCTCATCTTTAAACAAAATTTTTAAATGAGAGCACAAAGGACAAAATTCTAAAATACAAGATGGAGAGTTCACTCTCATTCTACCCCTAAATCTCCTGCCACCCAGATCTCTTCCTCAGCACAAATATGCTTTTGTGTTAATACTTCTTCTCTATATTTTACATCAGAACCCACAGAGTTCTGAACCTTTTCCTTTTTCCACTCCATAATCTATCTTGATCAGTGCATGCAGGTCTGGCTCATTCTCTTCATGATTCCAGACATTCTGGTATACGGATGCGATGTGCTATTTATAACTTTGTCTTTCCAAGTAACGCTGCAGTGCAATGTATTTCCTTATCACGGGTCCTGTTACTCAAAGGGTATACCCATTTGAAATCTGGACAAGTATTGCTCAGCTTTCCTTCTAGATGATGTTTCTCAATGAAGCAAGAGACATATTCTCCGCCACCAGCGAACTCTACCAGTTGCTATCAGCATCCTTCTGTACCCACTGCTAACTAGCTGCTGGCCCCAATCCCAAGGGCTCTTTTTCTCACAGAAAAAAAAAGTTCCTCCACAACTTGCTCAAATCCAGCAACTAAAAGACTAATCCCAGGCAGAAGCAGCAGTTTTCAGTCTGTTGACTGGCCAGTGCCTCAATGTTAAATACTTTGAATATTCCTGTTTACTAGCAGGAGAGGTGAAAATTGGTATCTCAGTATATAGTTAACCTGTATCTCTCTTCTGTAAATGCTGTTTTAATTTTCTTTATACTGCTCATTTTCTATTAGGTTGTTGGTATTGATTCCTGATTTTCAAACATTTAATGTAAACAAGAAAATTCCTTGTATGTTGTAAACATTTCTTACAGTCTGCCATTTATCTTGTTTGCAGACAAAACTTTTGTGAAGTTGGACTTTCTCTCTCCAGAACGTCTGGATTTTGTTATAACTGAAAGGCATTGCTATACCAACACTGTCCTATGTTTTTCTTCCTGTAATTTTGTAGTTTCCTTTTTCTATCATTATATACTTGACCCAACTGAAGTATTTTGATATAAGAAACAAGGGTCTAACTTTATTTTGTCCAGATGGCTCCTTGCTGGTTGCCAAGACAATTATCTTTCCTCCAGTTTCACAATATCCTACCTTTACCATATACTGTAGGTTTCAGACCATTTCTGGATCCTGTATTTCATTTCAGTGATTAGTTTATGTGCCGTATTACTGTTTTAATAATAGTTTTAAAATATTTTGAATAAAGTGATACAGCTAGCAGCCTTTCAGAAATCTTCTCAGCAACTTTTTGTAAGAATCCTTGTACATCTCCTTTCCCACAGCAGCAGCTTTAGAATCAGTGTGCAGTCTCTCACCCTTTCCCTCAAAAGCGTTATTTCTTAAATTAATTTTGGACTCTAGTTATTTACACTGTTGTGTTAGTTTCTGCTGCACAGCAATCAGCTATACATATATGTGAAGTGAAAGTCACTCAGCTGTGTCCCACTCTTTGTGACCCCATGGACTGAAAACCATGTAATTCTCCAGGCCAGAATACTTTAGTGGGTAGCTTTTCCCTTCTCCAGGGGATCTTCCCAACCCAGGCATCGAACTCAGGTCTCCTGCACTGGAGGCAGATTCTTTTATCAGCTGAGCCACACAAAGGAAGCCCAAGAATGTTGGAGTTGGTTTCCATTCTGTTTTTGATTCCATTTCCATATAGGTCATTATAGAGTACTGAGTAGAGGTCCCTGTGTTATAAAGTAGGTTCTTATCATTAATAGTTATCTATTTTATATATAGTAATGTGTATATGTAAATCCAATTTGTTATTGACATTGACGCTGAAGTCACTCAGTTGTGTCCGACTCTTTGCGACCCTATGGACTGTAGCCTACCAGGCTCTTCTGTCCATGGAATTTTTCAGGCAAGAATACTGGAGTGGGTTGCCATTTCCTTCTCCAGGAGATCTTCCCAACCCAAGGATCAAACCTGGGTCTCCCGAATTGTAGGCAGACGCTTTACCGTCTGAGCCACCAGGGGTCATGTGTTATTAGGTCATGGCAAATGTATATACTTATATAAGGAGACCCAAAATCACTATAATTATTTGTGCCAGTCTTATTTTATCCCTATATAACATTATTTTCAGAGAAGTCAATGGCACCCCACTCCAGTACTCTTGCCTGGAAAATCCCATGGACAGAGGAGCCTGGTGGGCTGCAGTCCATGGGATGGCAAAGAGTTGGATACGACTGAGTGACTTCCCTTTCACTTTTCACTTTCATGCATTGGAGAAGGAAATGGCAACCCACTCCAGTGTTCTTGCCTGGAGAATCCCAGCCTGGTAGGCTGCCGTCTCTGGGGTCGCACAGAGTCGGACACGACTAAAGTGACTTAGCAGCAGCAACATTATTTTGTTTCCTCTTTATATACCCAGAAGTAGACTCCTTCATTTTACTGGTAATGTCAAATTGTTTTTCAAAGCACTCAGACCCACAGCAGTAAGAGATCCACATCCTCTAACACTTGCATTGTCAAATTTTTAATTTTTGTCAACTTCAGCAGGTGTAAAACGGTATTACATGTTACCTAATTTGAATTTCCCTGATTACCAATATGTTTAAGCATTTTTTTGACTGCTCAGTAGCCACTAGGGTCTCCCATTTTGAGAAATGCTTGTTTTTAACTCACTTTTTCTGTAGTTTAATATATTCTGGATATGAATCATTTGCCCTTTAAATGTATTGCAAATATTTCCTCCCACTTTGTGACCTGCCTCTTTATTTTCTTTACAGAAATCGTTTGATAACAAGGATGTTCTTAATTTTAATATAGTCAAACTTATAAGGATGACATCTTCTTTGAAGCTCAGTTAAAAGCTCTTTGTTATCCCCAATTAGGAAGACTTCTATATTTTCTTAACATTTAAAATACTTCGATTTTCCTATCAAGCCCTATATAAAGTCCATCTGGAAGTGATTTTGTGTATGCATCTAGATATACATTTTTTTTCCCATATCATAACCAGTTGTTTCATAAAAATTTACTGAACAGTTCCTTCTTTCCACATGTTCTGTAATGCTACCTCTGGTGTATATAAAAATGCCCTTTATTCTCTGTTCAGTTGGTTAGATGAGTATGTCCCTGCACCATTATTATGCTTAATTACTACAGCCTTAATGTTATTCTTGACCTCTGGTCCTCCTGGTTTTTTTCTTTTTTTACTCTTCAGGAAGGTCCTGCCTATTCTTAGCCCTTTACAGATTATTTGTTACTCGTTTTAGATTCTTTCATACGTTTTGGGAGAGAAAAAAGTACGTCACTTAAGATCCCCATTTTTGTTGGAATTGTTTTTTTACCTTTCTTCCCCCGCCTTTCCACTTCTATTTCTACTTTAAGTGATTATAGATCTGCTAGAAAACTCAAAAATAATAAAAGAATATATAGTAAAAAGTCCCTTTAACAAGCTCTGTCCCCTGGTACCCAGGTGCCCCCAATAGTTTGTGTGTGTCCTTCAGGCATTTCATGCATAAAGCAGCTGACGTATGTTGTACTTTTTCCTATTTTATACAAATGAGAGTAACAAATCAAACACAGGTGCCAACTTCTTGCTTCTTCATTTATTGTATCTTGAAGATTATTCTGTATCGGTTAGTAAAGTTCTTCTCGTTTTACACGAGTGTAACTTCAGTCTGTGTACCAGTCTCTTTGTTCACCATGCTTCTTGCAGTCCATTCCTCCCTTTCTGGATTCAGCTGCCTTTTTTCCTTAATAACAACCCTGAGTTCTTGCAGCAAAATCTGAAAATGTGTTTTTCAGCCTCTCTTTTGAATGCCAACTTACCTCTGTATAGAATTCAAGGCTATCACCCATTCTTTCCATCACTTATAGCTTATTTTGTTTCCTTCTGGTCCATACTGCTGCCACTGAGAAAGCCTGCTACCAGTGCAATTATTCCTCTGCAAGTAATGTCTTTTTAGTTGCTTTTAGATTTTTCTCGACGCTTCCCTGGTGGTGCAGAGGTTAAAGCGTCTGCCTGCAATGTGGGAGACCTGGGTTTGATCCCTGGGTGAGCAAGATCCCCTGGAGAAGGAAATGGCAACCCACTCCAGTATTCTTGCCTGGAGAATCCCGTAGACGGAGGAGCTTGGTGGGCTAGAGTCCACGGGCTGCAAAGAGTCGGAATGACTGAGGGACTTCACTTTCACTTCACTCACTTTGCAATTGTACTGTATGTCTAGAAGCATACTTGTTTTTATTCACCACTTTAAATATTTGTTATGTCTTTTCATTTGAAGATCTATATCTCTTTTATAAATTCTGAAAAAAAAATCTTCAAACCTCTTCCCTCCCCTATTCTATATGCTGGATCTTCTCATCCTGTTCTCCATGCATCTTAGCTTTTTCCTATTTCCCATCCTTCCCTGTTATAACTGGGTACCTTCTTGATTTATCTTGTAGTTTACCAGTTCTCTCTTCACATATGGCCAATTTGTGGTTTAATCTGTCCACCAAGCTCTTACTTTCACTCATCACACATTTTTTAGTTCCAAAAGACTTAAGTCTTTCAAACCTACTCTGCCTTTTTTCAGTGTCATCTTTCCTAATGGTTTTTATATTTTCCTCTCCTAGTCAATCATTTTAAATATTCTTATTCCATAGTTATCTTATATTAAGTTTGTGGGGGTGCTAAACCTCTAAGGTTGCTATCTGCTGACTTGTGCTCACAGTGGACTGTTCTGGACTTCTGATCATCTGAGCGGAGTTTGTTTCTTCTGTAATGTAGCAATATGATGCAGTTAAGATTGTGGGTATGTATTCTTTCGCCAACCAGGCTCCTGTACTGTCTGTGTGCTTTTGTGAGTCTGTTTCAAACTAAGATCTTCAGCCACCTAGTGATATACACACCTCACATTGTGAGCTTCTTAAGGTTTCATCTGAACAAAGATGAAAAAAAAAAGGTTTTCATCTGAATCAGTGGATAATCAATTTTGTTTGTTTTAAAATTCTATGATCTGTAGCTCCGTGACAAGTGAAAAAACCCAGCCAGTGGTCCTGGGAATTCAGGGAAATAATAATATAATTACAATAACCAGCTTTCGCCAGTCACAGTACTTAGTAGCACATACAGAAAATCATTTAGTTTCCTCAACAAACCTGTAACTACTGTAATTTGTTCAAGGTTGTACAGTTGGTATGGAATAGGCTAAAATTCAAATCCACATTCATCTGACTCTAGAGCCCAATCACTTAATAACTCTTTTCACGCAAGTAAAACTTATTTGAAGAACCATTATGTGTCAGCATGTGCTAAGTGATGGGTCTAAGCAGTAAACCAAACATTATTTTTCTTCTACCTTTCAAATTATCTGTGAGGGACTAGAGTTTCTGTTTTCCTCTTAATTTCCAATTTGTTGCAGACCAAAATCTTAGGTAAAGAAATTTAAGGGACTTCCCTGCTGGTCCAGTAGGTTAAGACTCTGTGCTCCCAATGCAGGGGGCCTGGGTTCATTCCCTGGTTAGGGAGCTAAGATCTTACATGTTGCATGGCACGGCCTTGAAGATAAAAAAAGAAAGAAACTTAAAACACTGCATCAATGTCAAACTGCCATCAAAGTTTCCTCAGTTTTTGTTTTCATCTCTCCATGGGCTGGAAACAGTCTGCAGGCCACTTTCATGCAGCACTGCTCCACAGTGTACTGGCAGACCATCTGGAGGGCTTTGTGCAGACTTTTGTGATGGGGATGACAACAACTGAGGATCGGTAACAAAGTGGAGGGGACGCTTCCGACAATGATGGTTTGTGTGTGGACAGCAAGAGCCTTCTAAGAAGCTATAACTAAGGCTTTAGGTCACAGTCTTCCTCAGCTCGTAAAGCATGAGCAGGAGGAGGAGGGTAGATTCAATAGGCTAGCTTTATACAAATCTGACCGTTCTCCTGGTGAAGAATATATACCACCACTTGCTTCCTCTGTTACTCTACTCCTCAGTCAGGAATACCAATCACAAAAGCTTAGGGAAATTGATTGCAAATTTTCTTTCCTCATCAACGTGCAAAGAAAAGGAGCACACATGCTTAGGAACTAGCACGCGGACACGTTCACATTATCCCAACTCAACCAGTAAGAAAGCTGCTGAAAAGTATTTCAAAGCTAAAGGACTTATGAGTTATCTGCACCACCATTCTCTTATTATCGAAAGCAGGGAACTGATCATACACACAGACATGTAGCATTTAAGAGTAATAAAGATCACTAACTTTAAGGTTTGTAAACTAATAAATTTTGCATATGATACAGAAGACAAAAATATATTCCTATGCCTCTTTATAAGTTAAGACAGATTTCCTGGGGGTATCCCCTGGTGGTCCAGGGGTCAGGACTCTGCTCTCTCACTGCTGAGGGCCTGGGTTCAATCCCTGGTCAGAGAAATAAAATCCTGCAAGCTGTACAGCGTGGCAAAAAAAAAAAAGAAGAAAAAAAAAGAGAGACAGATTTTCCAGGAAAGAGCTTGAAGGTTTGCAAAAACTTATGTTGGGTGGATTAAATGTCTAAAAGCATACGACAGCTACTTTCATCTTAAAGCATCTGAGGAGGTATGGAAACAGCATTCAGTATTTCAAATTTTAAACTGCAGTCTCTATCACTAGTAGACTCAAAACTACATTATTTTCCTGCAATTGTGGTTTATTGTAATCTTAATCCATTTTTTTCAAAGACCATTCAATACATTTATACTATTCCAGTAATTACCATGCTACCAAGAAAAACAAGTGAACAGTTTATTAAGAATTAAATGAGGGTATGGAATGTGATACAGTACAAGACACTCAAGATGGATACAATAGTACTACTCACACAAAAAGTTAAATCTCTTAAAAAAAATCATAAGACAAAAGAAAAAGCAATTCCATCATCATAAAGTATTTCATGCAAAAACTTCAAAGAAATCCCCAGTCCACCCCCCACCCCTAAGCTCCTAACAAAAAGCTATCTGAAATATGCCATGCTAACATATTAACCACAATATAATCATTCATAGAAAAGCAACACACTAATTAAGAAATGAATTAGATGAAACAACACAGGCTGCAAAACCGTAAACTCATAGACCACGATGATTTTACATGATAAGGAACTCCAGATTCACTCATAAGGTGAGCAATACGAGCTAAATGTTGAGAGAGAAGGTATGTAAACATAAACTCCACTAACTCATCTCATTATCTTCTAATTATAAAACCTGGAAGCTTCCAGAACCTGAAAAATTATATAAAATTTGGCATACTCCATTTGTGTTTCAAGAAACGACTTTAGGATCGTATTTGCAATTATTAGAGAGCTGTATAAAAAGCACTTTTATGGTCAGGAATTGACCTCTTAAATAATGATCACAATTTACATCAATAGAAACCACTCCAGATATGCATTTACTGTGAATAACTCTTACTCAAGATAAGAAACATGATTTTCTAGCACTTTATGTACAAATTACTGCAAAGGCCCAGTTAATTTAAAGACTGAATAAAACGTAAAATAAATGTGAATTGGTACAGAGAGTGAATAGGAACAGCCTCATTAACAGAGGTTTAAGTGGGTAACAATTTTGCCTTGACTTCCAAGAGAATGAGAGTCAACAGATTGCCAAGCTATACTCTGTACCAAGATGCGTTAGCATATTTCATGGAAAAGTAGTTTTACCTTAAAAAGTAGGAATGGCATTTTATGGGATGGTATTCCCCTCCACAGCAGCCAAACAAGCCTGGTCACCAGGCGATGCACAGAGTGTATTTCCAAGTGGGTGTAACATGTCACAGTGAGGCAACCCAGAAGCGGAAGCACCCATCTCATGGCACCTGCCTATTCAGCAGGCCAGGAGAGAACTGGGACACCCACGTGTCATGGTTTTGGGTTGAGCTTACCTATGGTGTATAAACTGGTTATACATGAAACAGTAAGGCCAAAGAAAAAGAACAGGAGAAAAACTACCCACTCCCATCTGCTATTTTTTCCCTTTAAATTTAAGGTAATTAGAACAGATTCGAAAAATTTCAGGATTACCCTTCCCACATCTGAAATTCAACCTCCTATTTACATTCCATGAAAACAACACTATAATTGTTCTCTAAAAAACAGAAGCTCTTGCTCTAATTTTCACAAAATAACATGAGAAAAATTTTCCATGTGAAACCCAGAGTGTGAGGCTTGTAAAGAAGTGTCTGTAATAATCAGGACCGTGATAGTTAAGAGCTCTTTGGAATGTGTGTTATACGTACAAAGTTATCACAAATTAAACTCCCAGAGTATTTATGAAACAAGTTCTTAAATGGGAAAGATTACCAATGAAAAATAAATGCTTCCATCAGCAAATTAAATCTGAGGGATCAATCTTTCCCAAGTGACAAGGTGTCTGCTAACAATTCAACACAGCCTCTGGAATCAAACATCAAAGATCACTCAATCATGATGATTCAAGATGAAGTACAGATGAGCAGTACATATGAAAAAAATTTGTAAACTGCTGCCATTCTAAAACAGTAGATTTATATTACAAAGCAATGTAAATAAATATTGGGCTAGTACAAAAGCTCTTATTTACAGTTTTACAAATGAAACTGTATTCAGTGTAAATGCTGTGTTTTGAAGAACACAGTACTATATTAGTAAAATGAGTTCTGTTGAGGGGAATAACAGTTTCTGTTAGAATCAATGTATAATGTATAAAAGATTCAAGTTAACTCTGTTTATAATTTAGTACAGACAAACCCAGTTTAACCTGGAATGGCATCTGTTAAAGTGCTGAAAAACAGGAAATATTTAGAAAACACTGTACAGTATTAAAGCTTTATCAAGTCAGAATGTTAAAACCCTTTCACATTTTTAACCTTTTGCCACAGGGTTGTGGACAAGATGATTTTTCTCAGCAAAGGAGTAAAACTTATGAGGCCACCAGCTGCTTAGATGATTTTAGGTTCGGTGGTGCTAGTTTCCTAAAACGACTATTTACCCATCAACCATACCTTCAGGCCTTACAATCTGGTAAGTAATTAAATATTCAGGATAAGCCTGGAAGAGAAAGATTAATTCAAAAATTGGTAAATAAAATTTTTGAATGGAGACTTATTCTAAGGATTCCTTATCTTTAGGGAAGAAGCTCTAAATTAGTGTCGCAGATCAGAATCAAAGGGCCTCTTCTCAAAACAGCTTTACGTGACTGCAATCCTTTCAATTCTCAATCAGCAGGTCTAGGATGACTACTGAGCATGTGTTTGTCTTTAGGAATTGAGGTTATCCTGATGCATATCCCCAGTACAGAATGCTGCTCTAGAGATGCTTCTGACTGCATCTATGCCACTAAGAGCAAGCGGGAATTACACATTTCTTTGCTACAGAGAGGTTAACTATTAAAATAAATACAGGATTCTAATTAATTATATTTTACAGAAGCTTAAAAAAAAATCAGGATAGCTGGCAAAATGTGAATAAGTTCTGTAGGTTAGATTTACTACACTAATGATATTTTCCTGATTTTAACAATTTAAGACAATGTACTTAAAGTTAGGTGTATTTAGGAAATACACCCTGAAGTATTTAAGTGTAAAGGAAGATGCTTACACCTTACTTCCAAGCAGCTCAGGGGGAAAAAAAAAAGGATCTATACATATAGTAGGGAGAACATGATAAAGGAGAGAGAATGCTAAAGTATTGCCATTTTGAATATCTGGGTAAAGGGTCTAAGTGAATTCTCTTTACTATTATTGCAACTTTAAGTCTGAAATAATTTACAAATAAAAGTTAAAAAGAAATCCAGTTTGTAAGGCACTCTACCTTGTTAATTTAAAAGATTAGTAAAAGGTTAAAGCATAGCTCTAAAGTATTGCTGAAAATGAACAAATAAAACTGAATTACCTGTTCTCCTCTGTAAATAACATACTCAGCTAATGCCAGGCCGTTCACACTAGGCCGCCCAGTGACAGAGTGGTGCCCTGGAGGAGAATGCGCCATTTTCATTGCACTGAACTGCAGGAAAGACTTTCCCAAGGTCACACGGCAGAAGAGCAGCTGCCTGTGAGAAGGAAAAGATTTCCTTGAGACAAGGCCATACAGGACAGTTTTATTTATGTACACTATATAAGCTTTTGAATGCATTTATACATAAACACAATTGTTTTCACCATTTTACCCTTTAAAGAGTTTTTAAAGAATATCTTCTACTACTCTAATGAAATCATGTCACTTTAATTAATCCTCACTGTAACTATAAAATACTATCTTAGAGAGATTATAATAATCTTTAAGTGATACTGACTCTGCCATCCTGCCTGTATCCCAGCAAAAGCACAAATCATAGCCCAAGTGAGGAGGAGGAGGAAGAGGTTTTAAGGGACTTCCATGAAGTGTCTTACAAAGTTGAACATTTATGCAGATAAGTCCTATTGATTCCACTTTCAAAATGCATCTTTCCTCTAAATTCTACTGTCACTATTAAGGCCAAATTGCCCAAATTTTCACCTGGACTACAACAATGGCCTTTGAGCTACCTTTTCTGGTTTTACTCTAATAAATTATTTTCCATCTAAGCTACTGGTGATTTAGGGAGAAAACAAACAGCAAAAACCATAAATCACTACTTTTCTACTTAAAACCTTTTAGAGACTGTTTACTGTGTGTAAAAGAAAACCCAAATTCCTTATAATGATCCCAAATTCTCCAACTTTACTCTGTGTTCATTACACCTAGACACATTAGTTTTTCTTCCTGCAGGCCAAACTTTCTTGCCCCAAGGCCATCAGACACGCTGTTTCTTTTACCATCTAGAATGATATGTTCTACTACTCTTCAACTGGCTAACAGTCATTTTTCAAGTTTAGCTGAAATGTTTCTTCTTCAAGTATGTCTTTCCTCTCCAGAAGTTTAGGTTGTATTACTTTCTCACTCCCCAAGGGCATTTGACTGGCCTTCCTTAGGTCCAACGAACTTTTTCTTATTTCACTGTTTCTCTCTCTAATCTACTTTTCTTTCTACAGGAGAAAAGGGAGATTTGGTGGCCTGATGATTCTGTCTCCAAAGAAGATAGGCTATATTTTTTTATTCTAAATATGCTCTGTGCAAATTTTCTTAGCATTTCTAGTAGAGTTTCTATTATAGTCACAATCAATCCATGATAATTCAGCACACAGAAATCTTAAATTAATAAATTTAATTTCCAGACATACAAGCATTGTACTTCAAAGACAACTGAGAAGAGGTACTAGAACATTGCTTATTATTAATAGTCAGAACTATTTAGCCTCCAGATGATATATGACAAGTAAAGATAGCAGTGTTCAATTTACAGACTCTCAAGAAATTACAAGCCTCCTAGCCATTCCAACCTATGATCTAAAATAGAAGCGGGTGGGAGTCATACCCAGGAGGTCTGGCTTTAGACACCTACATGAGTCTAAGTTTAGGGGGAAAACAGTAAGAACAAAACATAAACAGATAGTCTTTGTCTCCCTTTAGGACTTCAGTCCTTCACTTTGGCAGCCCTTCAAAATCAGCTGGGAAGCTTTTAAAAAATCCCATGCCCACACCAGACCCCCAAGTGAGAATCTCTTGAGGGTAGGACACAGTAGTTTTTAAAGCCTCTCAGGTAATTCCAATGTGTTGCCACAGCTGAGAACTACTGCTTAGGGTTTCTAGATCTGTGATCAGAAGCTTGAGCATCCTCTAGGAACTCGGTAGAAATTCAAGTTCTAGTGCCCTGGCCCCAGACCTACTAAATCTATAATTCAGGAGGCATGGCATAGGAATTTGTGTTTTAATAAGCTTCCAGGTGATTCTGAACTTGCTAATGTTTGATAGCCACTGTTCTAGGTCTCTATAAGCAGTGCTCTAACCACAGAATAAATCACAGTAATTAATCCTACTTGATTTTTCAAATGGTGAAGATTATTTACCTACAAGGATTTTTATCAACTAGGGCCAAGTCATTTGAATAATTTTAATAACTAAGTTCCACTAGGGCAACTAAAAGTGGGAAAAAGAGAAGTACAATGGAATTCTTTGATAACGTGCTTTCTAAAAGGACTGACAACCTGATATGCTTTATTATCACTTTTTTCTGGGTAGTAATATCACAAATTGACAATTAAAATCATACCACAGTGGAGGAGAGATTCTCTCATCCATTACCATGAAATGATTAGGTGTAGCAAATAATGCCATTTTATTAATAGCATTTTACAGTCCACAATAAAATCCCTTTCATGCCCAGCAATATTTTCTACTCCATATTCTGAAAGCACTGTGTGTTCTAGTCATTGAATGATGTGAACAGATCAAATGCTCATAACTGTGCTTGGCTCTTACAGACCATTTAAAAAACACCAGCTACTATTAGAACCAGTGAGAGTGCCAAAGCAACCCGAACTATGCCTCACTTGGATTCCCAGAGTTGTCCAAGATAATGTCTTACCTGAAAATTTCAATATGAAACTAGTTCTTATCTGATTCTTATCAAAATAAATGAGAAAAGTGATCTCTTACCTATGGCAGATGTAACAAGATCTGTCTTTATGTACTGGACATCCAGTACCTCCTCCAATTCCATATACATACTGATTGCTTTTGGAAGAGTTTTCAGCAAAATAGATCCCAGCTCCAAACATGCCACCTATGTAGGCATGCCTTTCATCAAAGCCCTTATGGATAATCGCATTCACAAAGGGAGACCCTAAAAATACATATAAATAGGTAACATTTTAAAATCACAAATAAGGGAATAAAAGCTAAAGCGTCTTAGAAGTTAAATATTTCTTTCTTTTTTCTTCAATTGTTTGACTCCACAAAAATCAGAAGGCATTACAGCCAACCCATTCTCATGGTGCCCTGAGTGAAAACAAGTCAGCTTAGATACATGATGGACTAAAATCCCACCACCTAAGCTCCAAGCAGTGAGAGGAACAGACATCATAAGAAGTTAAATTCTGAATTATCATACATATATCACCACCGTGATGAGCAAAACCGAAACACAACTGTCAGCTGGCTTACTACTTTAGAATAGTTATTTTAGAAGAATTGGCAATGTGAATGAATGTTTCTAACAGGGTGGTGGTTCAGATGCCAAAGGACGGACACATACAGATTCAACTAGGAAAAACGTACAGATCACCTGAAAGAAACATCAATGCTAGAGTGATCAAATTCCCAGCTCCAAATTCATACCAACCCAGAATCAAGAGTCTCATAATTGACCTCCTATGGCCAGGCTGAATGCAACTAGGTCATGCAATGACATCCACATCCGTGTACTTTTCCTAGATATCCAAAGCGGCTAAAGTGATTTTTTCAAGTTCATGCTTTTCTTTATACTTCTTTCCTATTCTTCCGCTTCTCTGTCTTTTATCACTTACTAGTACCAGATTCCATCTGCAAATGTGGTGTGTTCCTTCATTCCCTACATGTTGACTTCTTTCTTCTCCTTCCTTGCATGCATGCCAAGAAGGAGCTCAGCCAAAGACCAGGAGGTACTAAGCATGGAGATCAGGTCAGGGAGTGCAGTGAGGTTGAGGCTTGGGAAAAGTCAATATGACACAGCTAACTGATTCATCAAGATTGGTGTCCCTTTTCATGAAGGGACAAGGGAAATACACTGAATTCTGCTTTACAGAAATACTAAAGAATAGAATAACTCATTTGATTAACTTGGAAAAACCATTTCTATTATAAAATAGAAAAAGTCATACATTACAACCCTTAAGTCAATACATAAATAAATATGTTCTGTGTCAAGAGATTATCATGACAGTATCTAGGGTGTTGAAATGAGAAGTACCAATTAGATATTATATACTAATTCAGTCTGCTATAGCCATTCTTCCAGGGGATTGTGAAATTTAAATACTGTGTTTTACAGAACTTTACCAAGTCTCTCAAAATTTTTTGCAATCAAAGCCAATTGGAGGAACAGATTGGAACTATATGGGTAATGTGCCTAAAGACTTGATAAACACTACATTAATATCTCTACTCATCTTTGCTATAAACTTGAAAGATCAACCACCACCACCTACCATGTTGCAACATAAACAAAGAGGAAATTTCAAGAATGACAAGTAATGGTGCTCTCAATAAAACAAAACTTCTCAGAAAACTCCACAGGTTCAATGACAATTATCTTTTTGCACCCCTGACACTTAGAAGCACAGTCACAAGAGGATGTACATATTCTTCTGAGGCAATTTTCAGATCTTCCTTAAATACAATCAACCAGTTAAAAGTAACACACATCAATTTTCCAGAGTAACCCTAACACACAAAATAAACTACATACATACATCAGTTCAGTTCAGTTCAGTCACTCAGTTGTGTCCGACTCTTTGCAACCCCATGAACCCCAGCACGCTGGGCATCCCTGTCCATCACCAACTCCCGGAATCCACCCAAACCCATGTCTATTGAGTCAGTGATGCCATCCAACCATCTTATCCTCTGTCGTCCCCTTCTCCTCCTGCCCTCAGTCTTTCCCAACATCAGGGTCTTTTCAAATGAGTCAGCTCTTTGCATGAGGTGGCCCAAGTATTGGAGTTTCAGCTTCAACATCAGTCCTTCCAGTGAACACACAGGACTGATCTCCTTTAGAATGGCCTGGTTGGATTTCCTTGCAGTCCAAGGGACTCTCAAGAGTCTTCTCCAACACCACAGTTCAAAAGCATCAGTTCTTCGGTGCTCGGCTTTCTTTATAGTCCAACACTCACATCCATACATGACCACTGGAAAAACCACAGCCTTGGCTAGACGGACATTTGTTGACAAAGTAACATCTCTGCTTTTTAATATGCTGTCTTGGTAGGTCATAACCTTTGTTCCAAGGAGTAAGCATCTTTTAATTTCATGGCTGCAGTCACCATCTGCACTGATTTTGGAGCCCAGAAAAATAAAGTCAACCACTGTTTCCCCATCTATTTCCCAAAGTGATGGGACCAGATGCCATGATTTTAGCTTCCTGAATGTTGAGCTTTAAGCCAACTTTTTCACTCTCCTCTTTCACTTTCATCAAGAGGCTCTTTAGTTCTTCTTCACTTTCTGCCATAAGGGTGGTATTATCTGCATATCTGAGGTTATTGATATTTCTCCCAGCAATCTTGATTCCAGCTTGTCCTTCTTCCTCCAGCCCAGTGTTTCTCATGATATACTCTGCATACAAGTTAAATAAGCAGGGTGACAATACACAGCCTTGATGTACTCCTTTTCCTATTTGGAACCAGTCTGTTGTTCCATGTCCAGTTCTAACTGTTGCTTCTTGACCTGCATACAGGTTTCTAAGAGGCAGGTCAGGTGGTCTGGTAGTCCCATCTCTTTCAGAATTTTCCACAGTTTCTTGTGATCCACACAGTCAAAGGCTTTGGCATAGTCAAGAAAGCAGAAATAGATGTTTTTTTGGAACTCTCTTGCTTTTTCCATGATCCAGCGGATGTTGGCAATTTGATCTCTGGTTCCTCTGCCTTTTCTAAAACCAGTTTGAACATCTGGGAGTTCATAGTTCATGTATTGCTGAACTGAAGCCTGGCTTGGAGAATTTTAAGCATGACTTTACTAGCGTGTGAGAAGAGTGCAATTGTGTGGTAGTTTGAGCATTCTTTGGCATTGCCTTTCTTTGGGATTGGAATGAAAACTGAACTCTTCCAGTGCTGTAGCCACTGATGAGTTTTCCAAATTTGCTGGAATGTTGAGTGCAGCCTTTCACAGCATCATCTTTTAGGATTTGAAAGAGCTCAACTGGAATTCCATCAACTCCACCAGCTTTGTTTGTAGTGATGCTTCCTAAGGCCCACTTGACTTCACATTCCGGGATGTCTGGCTCTAGGTGAGTGATCACACCATCGTGATTATCTGGGTCGTGAAGATCGTTTTTGTACAGTTCTTCTGTGTATTCTTGCCACCTCTTCTTAATATGTTCTGCTTCTGTTAGGTCCACACCATTTCTGTCCTTTATTGAGTCCATCTTTGCATGAAATACAGTCAACAAAAACGCCACCAGGAGCTGACTGTGGCTCAGATCATGAACTTCTTATTGCAAATTCAGACTGAAATTGAAGAAAGTGGAGAAAACCACTAGACCATTCAGGTATGACCTAAATCAAATCCCTTATGACTATACAGTGGAAGTGAGAAACAGATTTAAGGGACTAGATCTGATAGACAGTGCCTGATGAACTAAGGATGGAGGTTCATGACACTGTACAGGAGACAGGGAGCAAGACCATCCCCAAGAAAAAGAAATGCAAAAAAGCAAAATGGCTGTCTGAGGAGGCCTTATAAATAGCTGTGAAAAGAAGAGAAGTGAAAAGCAAAGGAGAAAAGGAAAGATACAAGCATCTGAATGCAGAGTTCCAAAGAATAGCAAGGAGAGATAAGAAAGCCTCCCTCAGTGATCAATGCAAAGAAATAGAGGAAAACAATAGAATGGGAAAGACTAGAGATCTCTTCAAGAAAATTAGAGATACCAAGGGAACATTTCATGCAAAGATGGGATCAATAAAGGACATACATATTTATATATAATGAGAAAATATGAATAGTCAGTATTATCGTTTCTACACTTTTTCTGTTATGGTAATCTTATTTATAAACTATATCCATTCAAAATATAAAAACTCAGAAGATTGAAAACACAAATATAAATGCAAAGATTTACAGAAATAATGTTTGTTTTTTAAAAAATGGTATGAGAAATATACAGATAATATATTATTTCAAACCTGACAAAAAAAGTGGAGGAGGAGGACGGCAGGCAGGGGGAGCGGACTCTTACCATGAAACAGCATTCTCTCATTTGCATGGTTGTGATTTTCTTCAGAAACTTCTTTTCTCCTGTGAGTGTATCTTTCCCATAGTTTCTTGTTACAAACTTTCTGAATCTATAAAAAGAAACCAGCAAAATAAAATCTCTGGATCACAATAATTACTTACCCAGTTGTTAACCTTAACCAAGAATGGGCCACTTAGGACCAGAAGAGAGGCAAAACTTTTCTCTGAAATATAAATTACATACTATTTTTAGTCAACTAAAAACCTTTGTCACAACCATAAAGATGAAAATATACGTACATTTTAGAAATCAAAAACTACAGATGAGAAGTTACATATGGCTATATGTAAAGGTCAAGAGTACCATTAACTGATTAAAGTACTTCTATTCTCACTTTAGAATTATTACTAAAACATCTCCAAATCAGACATGCCGAGTTCTGCACGGAAGTGTAAGAAAGGAAATACTGTCTTTCCCCAGCTGCTTTTTCTGGCTCAAAGTACCATCTTTATCTGTTCTTAATTAAAATATTTGATATAGCCACACCAAACAAATCACACACACACACCCACACCCTAATAGTTCCTCTATTCCTCCCTATCCCTCCAATTCCTAAAACTTTTGTTTGGAGAAAAGCTTTAAGATGGACGTTGGTTTCACTAGGAGCATTTCTAAGGTCAAAACTCACAATCCTAGTGCTGCTTTTCAGCTGTATTTAAGGGGGCTGCAGCCCCCTGCTGGTCCTAGAACACATCTGGGCGCTGATGGTTTTAGTCTAGGTTCAAATTAACTCAAAATACCATCAGACATAATCAAAGCACACAGACTGGCATTAATGTTTTTTTAAAAAGGGAACAAAAACAAAAGTTTTATCAGTTAAAACACTTGTATTAGATATTGTACTAAAATATCTTTCTAGAGAAAGAAAACAGCATACCTCCCAAATTCAGTAACTCTAGAAATCAAACCCATATTCTGATCCTTGCCCTCACCCTTAACAAACCTTGGCACATTTTGTTAGTGGTTGCACACAAAATGCCCTTGACTAAAATCTACCTAGAATAGGAACAATTATTTGTTATAGTAAATATTATTATACATGTGTTCATGAAAAGAAAACTCAAGATGTCACTCAGGTCATACCATGATACTAACTAATAAAATACAGCTCCTGAAATAGCCCTTGTACCTAAATAACGTGTACTTGTTTTATGTCATCTTATTTCTAAATGCACTTCCCTGGCGGCTCAGATGGTAAAGCATCTGCCTACAATGTGGGAGACCCAGGTTCAGTCGCTGGGTCGGGAAGATCCCCTGGAGAAGGAAATGGCAACCCACTCAAGTATTCTTGCCTGGAAAATCCCATGGACGGAAGAGCCTGGTAGGCTACAGTCCATTGGGTCGCAAAGAGTCAGACACAACTGAGTGACTTTCTATCTTGATGAGTAACTCTAAAATATGAGATCTACTGGTATACTCAGAATAGTGTATTATTGTGAAACAGTAATATAACACAACTGAAAGATTTCATACTATTCACCTTTCAGTTTAAAATTTAGGTATCAGAGATACTTGTCACATCATAACTCTAAATCTTATAATGATTAAGAACAGTTAACAGAAAATCATTATGCATCTCAAGTAGAGTATACAGTTTGGTTGCCATACAGCTTTTGAAAACACCAAACAAATTAGCAAAGCTGAAAAGGCCCTGAGAAGAGTACCTGATATTAGTAAGAGTCAGTACTCTCTTTAACGTATTTTTTTTAATGACTATTTCTAGAAAGATGAAAGGTACAGAGGGAGTACTACTAAAATTACCAAAAAATGGTATTATGTGTGGGACTCACGGAAACCTGGAATAGACACAATTAGGACAAACTAGAAACAAACAAACCACGGTGTAACTGTAAAGATGGGAGTCTTTCCATGAGCCATAAAAAATTCAAAAGTACTGAAAAAAGTCAGCAAGAGTACCTTAATAGTAGTGTCCATATTTAAAATCCTAAGCCTACAGGAGTTATCATCCAAGAATGAGAAGTCATAAAGCTTACTAACAATGGAATGCTTATTCTAATCCATAATAGATTCCTTAATTCAGCTATGAATTTGTCATATTTGCCGAATGTCAACAGTTAAGATAATCATGTATCTTGCCATTTAAACTTAAATTATTTAAATTTAAAGATTAAAGATTATTTAAAGCATAATCTCTAAACTTAAATACATTCAACAGAGGCTGAACTAGTGGTTAGTACAGAGATTTGAGGATCTTAACCTGCCAAGGACATATTCTTCCCCAAAATACCCCTGATGCCATGTGAAAAACTTACTGGGCTGGACAGATGATGTTCTTATCAAAGTTAATCATGGTTTCAGGCTTTGAAAACCATAGTTACAGTGAACTTTATTTTCACTAACTTATTACCTTGAGAATATTGTATCTGTTGAAGATCCCACCTGCGTGACCTCCATCTCTGTGCTCTCGGACTGTACTCTGCATCTGATAGAAACACATTTCAGAAATATGTGCATTAGCTTGTATGTCTTTTCTGATTTAGGGAACACGGTTCTTGACTCATATGACTCTTAAGACAAATTAGGTTTTTACTATTTTTGTTGTTTAAGGAATGAGTTCTGGAAGTCTGCAAGAACTACTTTCGAGAGACAGTGCATAGTTGATACAATCAATCCAGAAATACCTACAGGTGAAAATTATATAATGCAAACTACTGGAACAAAAGGAAACAAGCAAATGCACAGGTGAGCCAAACATGCAAAGCCAGCCAGCTGACACACTAACAAACAAACAAAACAGTGACTTATTTGTTCCCATTCGTTTTGCTCTCATAAAGCACAACTTATATTTCACCGAGAGTTGGAGTTCCCTGAGATTTAGAACTAAGCCTCACTCAACTTTGTATCTCTGTGCTCAGCTCACACATACAGGGTATGGTGTTCTTCAAAGCGCAGGATGCCATTTTAATACTTTGGTGGATACAACAGTTTTATGGAAAGAAAGTTAGAAAAACATTTCCTAGATAAGTAGCATCTACATGTTCTGGGTCTTGTCTAAGACACAGGGCTTTGCAATTGACTTCATGAAGGAAGGGAATATTAGCCACCTCTTCTCCAACAGAATTCTGTATATTAATTGCAATGCTGAACCAAATTATTAGAATTAAAGCTTACTGAGATAGTGTATTTTAAATGCTGATTTTGTAAGTTTTCAGGTGGTAGAGTGGGGGCCAATTAAAAACTCCTGCTACATACATGTTCAAATAGATCTGGAACTTCTGGGAAATTCAGCTGCTGACCCGACATTTATATGGTGTATGAACGTACCTCTTCCTCCACAGACTGAAACTCTTTATCTTCAGCAGATAGATCAATGAGAATTGTTCCACTTCCAGAGGTGTTCAGAGTTAAGTATGGGTTAAGACCTATCAAATGAAATTTGAAGGTTAAAAAAAAAAAACAACTTGCCAGAACCCTCCCCCCTGCCCCCAGCCCACAATAAACATCAACCCAATACAACCACCTGATTTATCTGATGTTTATTACTAGTTCTTAAAGGTTTTTTATTTTGGGACAGTTTAGATTCATAGGAGAGCTGAGAGCACCAGGAGTTCCTGTGTGCCCTCACTCCACTCTCTAAAGTCACCATCAGGAACATTAATGTTCCCACTTTATACAATCACAGCACATGTATCAAAATTTAAGTGAATTACAGACTTTGTTTGAATTTCACCAGTTTTTCCCTACTAATGTCCTTTTACTTTTCCAGGATCCAAACCAGAAAATTACACTGCATTTAGATGACTGTTTTTTTGACCTTACAAGTCATAAGGGTTTTGTGAGAAAAGTTTCGAAAATCTTTCTATTCTTTATCTCCTATGTGTCATATGTTTTCTTCTTCAAATTATTTCCTTTATTAACTAAACAGCCCTTTCAGCATTTGGTCCCTTTATTTTTTGTAAAACTGAGAAGAAACTAGCATGGCCACAGGTAACTTTAAATTATCCAAGAATAAGAAGTCATAAAGCTTATAAACGATGGAATGCTTATTCTAACCCATAATAGATTCACTTCAGCAATGAATTTATCCTATTTTCTGAATGTCAACAGTTAAGATCATATATACTTTCGTATTTTTACTCTCACGAAAGCTTTTAAAATGGAATCTTACCAAGGACTTTCTAACTTCTTTGTAGTGTCTGTTAACACAACTCCCCCGTAATCTCCAAGATCCCCAGAGCTCTGCTGTTTTCTCAGGGAGGACTCGAGTCCTTTTTGTTGTTGCTCAGTCACTAAGTCAGGTCTGACTCTTTGCATGACCCATGGACTGCAGCATGCCAGGCTCCCCTGTCCTTCACTATCTCCCTCTCCCGGGGTTTGCTCAGACTCATGTACACTGAGTCAGTGATGCCATCTAACCATCTCATCCTCTGTCATCCCCTTCTCTTCTTGCCTTCAATCTTTCCCAGCATCAGGGTCTTTTCTAGTGAGTTGGCTCTTCGCATCAGGTGGCCAAAGTATTGGAGCTTCAGCTTCAGCACCATTCCTTCCCATGAATATTCAGGGTTGACTTCCTTTAGGATTGACAGGTTTGATCTTGCTGTCCAAGGAACACTCAAGAGTCTTCTCCAGCACCACAGTTTGAAAGCATCAATTCTTTGGCACTCAGCCTTCTTCACAGTCCAACTTTCACATTCATATATGACTACTGGAAAAACCATAGCTCTGACTATATGCACCTCTGTTGGCAAAGTGATGTCTCTGCTTTTTAATACACTGTCTAGGTTCGTTATAGCTATTCTTCCAAGGAGCAAGCGTCTTTTACTTTCATGACTATAGTCACTGTCCGTAGTGATTTTGGAGCCCAAGAAAATGAAATCTGACACTGTTTCCACATTTTCCCCATCTATTTGCCATAAAGTGAGAGGAAGGGATGCCATGATCTTCATTTTTTGAATGCTGAGTTTTAAGGCAGCTTTTTCACTCTTCTCTTTCACCTTCATCAAGCGGCCACTTCAGTTCTTCTTCACTTTCTGCCATTAGAGGAGTACCATCTGCATATCTGAGGCTGCTGACATTTCTCCCAGCAATCTTGATTCCAGTTTGTGATTCATCCAGCCTGGCATTCCACATGATGGACTCTGCATGTAAGCCCTCTGCTGCTGGGTTAATGCACGGCAGTTGCCCTCTGGAGACTGAGAGCACTGTTCTGGTCTGAACAACAGAGCTATCACAAACATGCCAAACCCTAGTAACAATGTATAGGTATGGCTGCATTATAATATCTACGGGAAGTATGACAACTATACAGAGGAGGACATATTACAGAAAAAATACTTAACAGAATAAAGTCTGTGACAGACACTGGACTAAGGCATCTTCGAATGCCCCAAGAAGATATTTATAAGTGCTGAAAGATCAGAACATGTAATCTGTTGACTCGATGCACTGAATAATAGCTAAGGCTGTCAGCAAGGTAAGAGACAGTCAGAAGTTTGCCACTGGTTCTAATTTGCAAACTGGGTATAATGCTGGTATTATACAGACTCCTAGCTGCAAATGAAGATAAGGCAGGTGGTAACTTTACGCAGAAAAGTGACCCTGATGTGCCAGATCAGACAGTCATTCTGTGTTGTGGTGTTTCTCCTCCATGTAGGAAGCAACGTTCCTACTCAGTGCAGCTGGATGTCATCAGAATGACCAGAGGGCCAAAGGCGGCAGGGAGGGACGTACCTCTGCCACTTGGAAGCAGTGTCTCTATCATTGTTTCCTGAGCCTTTAAACAGTCTTAACTGCCTCCCTACCAGATTCACAGTTTTCTAGTTGAGGCACAATGGCAGTCCAAAACTGAGGGTTCCAGTTCCTCTTCATACCAACGTTCCAAAAAGCCTCGAGTCTGCCCTCTTCTTTATCTTATTAAATTTTGTCTTCTATACTAGCAATATGTAAGACTATCTCACATTTTAAACGCTTTGCCCTAGTTCCTATCAGGCAAATAAAATGCATCTACCTTTAATCAATGCCAATCCAGAATTTCAGTTTAAAGCATTCCTTAGCTTGAATCACAGAACTTTCAAAGTTCTCTTTTTGTTCCTCAAGAGACAGACCCCATCCTGGATAGCATACATTCTTTCCTCAAAATTCCCTCAGTTTTGCTAATGGAGGTTTGTCTTTAACCCCAGTTGTACAGCCAGGTCTTCAATTATAGGATGTCTAATCTCAGGGTACATCACTCCCTCAGTTGAACAAGAAACTTAAAATGTAGTCTGACAACTAAAATAACTCATCTTTTATACCAAGACCTGATATACAGGAAGTGAGAACATTTGCAGAACAAATGTAATTTGCATTTTCCTTATGTATCAATATTCAAGAGAAATAAAATATTATTCAACTTTGTTTCACTATGTCTCCTTAGTTGCAACATTATTGTTTCCTTGTACTTTTACAGTAAGTGTTTAAAATGTTAACTATTTACAGCAAAAGAGATTTACAACATTATTTTATGGGGAGGCCTGAACACCTAGCTGCAACCTATTATATTACCATATGAGATATCCAAGTTTCAGATCTTTTAGAACCATATAATTTTTGAGCTACAATAACTTCAGAAATGAGTGAATGGAAATAATAGAAAAAACTTCAGAGCTAAAATAACACCCATATTTCTGAATGGCCCAGACACTTCACTTAGGTTCACAGAATTAAAGGTAGCAGTTCAGGAAGCCTAACAGTGGCAGATTTAAGATTTGACCCCAGGTTTCCAGAATCCTCATTAGTACTCTTCTTACCAAGTGGACTATTACAGATCTTAAAATTATCCTTTAGTACGTTGAGGGCTGCCTTAATGCGAGCTGTTATATTAACTATAGCAACGACTTAAAATGAAATACCTTGTTGTCCAGAGATAAGTCTCTCAACTCCTTTAATTAGTTTGTGTCTATGTCCATAAGCATTGATTCCAATCTCTTTCAACTCCTTGTGTCCCATCTCAACTAATACATCCAACGTGATCTTACAAAAGAGAACGAAACTGTTCAGAAAACTTGTTTGGAAGGCATTCATATATTGGTGTTCTGACAATGTTATTAGACTTATATATTTATTTCAAATGACTTCTGAACACAGCATAGAAATGAAAGCATACCAGCTATTAAACTAGAATTGAAAAGGTGCAGTTAATTAAACAAAAGTTGAATCAAGAACTAAACAAAAACATCATTATCTTCATTTAGTATTTGAACCTGAGTAGAATCAAATTGCAAAACAAAAATACATTTTCAAATTAAACCACATTTAGGCACACTATTTTATCTCTTCCACTATCACTTTATATCTAACTATACAATGTCTTAATGTTCCTACAGATTCTGCACTATGTTAACTGATAACTTCAGCATCATTGTTTAAATTAACCCTTTTAACCCTGAATATGATTCCCATTTTGTGAAACTGAAGGCATTCTTTAAAATCCTGTATTATTTACAAACCTTTCATGAAGCTTTCTTTGAATAGTCTGGCTTGTAATAACTCTTTCTTAATTTGAATTTCTATGCCAAAAACTTAATTCTTCATATGTTCTTGCTATGCTCCGTAACTAGATTAAAATTTCTTGAAGGTACAAGTCTACAAAAACTACATTTTCTGAACTCAAAAAATCAGTAAATGTATTCTGACAGAAAATTTAAATTAGGACTATTCAAGAAAAGTCCAGATATATAGTCTGTGTGTCTGTATAGCTTCCCAAAGTGGTTAGCAACGTGTCAGGCTTAGAGTGGGTAGTGACTGATGTAAGAGAATTGAACAAACTGAGGTCAAGGATAACTTACCTTTAAGAATGCATAAGCTAGATTTATTCAAGAAAGTTATTTTGTTACCACACACAAAAAATTTTTTATGTGCTAATAAACTAAACATGACTTAGTGAGTAAACAACAGCAACAAACTAAATGGAAAAAAAAAACAAGCCAAATTAGAAGAGGGATTGATTTCCAGTCCTTAAAAAAAACACACATCCTTTTCAGTCCTCAATATGTTCAATTATTCAGGGCAATTCAAAAGTTTCTATTTTTCCCTTGAGGTTCCCCAAAACAGCAAACCAAGTGAAACAACTCATGTACTTACCTGTTCCCGCTCAAATATATCCATTAGGTGTTCAAGCCCAAGATTTCTTACAAATTGAGTTATGCTAAAATCTATTCCTGGAACTGGAAAATAAAAATAACAACACAGAATTTCACATCGGAATAATGTGTATCAACATTAGAACAGCAAAGCTTTGTGATATTATATGTACAAAGAACATAAAGATGAAACAAAATGTAACAACCATCACAATATAATATTAAACTTAATGTCAAAATTACAAAGAGGACTTCCATGGGGGTCCAGTGGTCAAGACTCTGCACTCCCAATGCGGGGGCACAATCCCTGGTCAGGGAACTAAGAACCCATACATGTGCTGCCACACTGCAAAAAGTGAAAAAAGGCATAAAATGTCATCATTAGAAAGCGCTAACCAAGGAGGCACTCACATGTTATAAAGAAATCTTTCCTTTTTAAAAAAATTTATTTTTAATTGTATCTTTAAGTTTCCATACAGCTTAAACTAATATAATATTATGTCAATTATATCTGAATGTNAATTACAAAGAGGATTTCCATGGGGGTCCAGTGGTCAAGACTCTGCACTCCCAATGCGGGGGCACAATCCCTGGTCAGGGAACTAAGAACCCATACCTGTGCTGCCACACTGAAAAAAGTGAAAAAAGGCATAAAATGTCATCATTAGAAAGCGCTAACCAAGGAGGCACTCACATGTTATAAAGAAATCTTTGCTTTTTAAAAAAATTTATTTTTAATTGTATCTTTAAGTTTCCATACAGCTTAAACTAATATAATATTATGTCAATTATATCTGAATGTAAAAACGCAGTTTCCCTATCTTAAGGTAAGGAGACTGTAGGTATATGTGTCTTTTTTTTTTTCTTTTTTGGCAGCACCATGTGGCTTGAGGGATCTTAGTTACCCAATTAGGGACTGAAACAAGGCCCATGGCAGTGAAAATGTCAAGTCCTAGTCACTAGACTACCACAGAATTCTGTTCCTTTTCAAAAAAAAACAAAACAACAACTCAATACACTGGAAGAGATAAATAAAGGCATAGTACTCAACCAAAAGGACTTCTATAGCTTTCAAAAAGGTTGTTTACATCTAAAGAGTAGTTAACATTAGAACCTCATCAAGTCTGAACGTGGAGGGAGAAGGTTTCATTAGAATTCCAATAATAATATTAAAAATGACTTTTCAGCGATCGAATATGAGTTATTTCGGCTGAATGTCTCACCCTCCTTTTTCTCCAAACTGGAAGCACCCTCTGTTCCACTTGAACTGACTACTGATGATAGTTCAGAAAAACTGCCAGACAGGTTGTCGAGACTGCTGGCTGCAGAAAGGCTTGATGGGCTGGATGGACCTGAAGAGAGAGCATCTGCGGTGGCTGCTGGGCTTCTCATGCCATTGAGCACTTGAGGTTTATAACACGAAGGCAGAGCAGAAGGGGGCATGGCTGCGGTCAGGAGAGCACTGACATCATCTGCCTGGAGGAGATGTCAGAGAGAGATGAAATCCTCAGTGAGCAGGTTGTAAAACTCTACTATACCCAACAGAATGCATTAAAAAAAAAAAAGACAAAACCCTAGCAGATTTGCAATGGAATTGCTTATATAACAACGATTATTTTAAAAAGTGAAGCAAATAAGTGATATTCAGCTAAACTGTTATTAAATGTAAAACATAATATAGAACAGATACTCTGAGGCATACAAAATAAAAGTGTAAGACGTGGCAAAGCAAAAAAAAAAAATCCTAAGACATCATGACTGAAAAGTACTGAAATTAATTTTAGAAATATAAACTTTAAAAAGTAAGATCTGAAAACTTTTAAAGGCATTCTGAAGTAATTCGATCTATGTAGAACTTTAGCAAACAGAATGATGGTTGATTTTTTGGGGAAAAATTTCAGCAACATATTTGTTTCTCAAAATTGAACATTTGGAAGGGTAGGGAACAAGGATATAATTTTAATCAAATATGCCAGAATGGAAAAAATCCCCAAATTTACTGGTATATTAATTTAATTAGTAACAAATACTATTCTTTCGGTGGCTCAGTGGTAAGGAATCCGCCTGGCAAGCAGGAGACGTGGATTCGATCCCTGGGTTGGCAATATCCCCTGGAAAAGGAAATGGAACCCACTCCAGTATTCTTGCTTGGGAAATTCCATAGATGGAGGAGCCTGGTGGGCTATAGTCCATGCGGTCCCCAAAGAGTCAGACGTGACTTAGCAATTAAACAACAACTATTCTTTTACAATGCTCAATTAAGACACCAAGTAATTAACATTTAGCAAGAAGTAAACCAGTACTTGTTTTCAATGGCTTGTCATTTATACTGCCTTCTCAATTCTCGTCTTCTTTCCCTGAACCTGAGGACTCCCATGACACTCATAGTTGGTATGTAACATTTAAAAATAATAATAGCACAATTTATTGGATGTCTCTTATGTACCTGAGAGCATGAGGTACATCCCCTCATTTAATTCTCATATTAATCAAATACATTTTACCTCCATTTACAGATTAGGTAACTGAGGCTTTGAGGTTAAGCAACCTGTAAAACCATTCAACTGTTAAGCGGTAGAGCTAAAATTCTAAGGCAGGTCTGTTTGACTCTAAAGCCCAAGCATGTTCTCTAGGGCACCCTGTTTCAATGTCACTTAATTATATCTAGTGGACTAACACATGGGTGGATTGAATTAAAAATGTTCACTTCTAAGTTCGTTTGGAACTGGAAGGACATTTCCCTTAAGAAATAATCTTGCAAATAGTTGAGCTGTCAAGCCTGCTTAGAAAATTCTATCCAACCAGCTGAACTAAATTTCAGTTTCTCAATGCAACTTGCAACCGTGGAATCTCTCAGTTTCTACCAACCTGCAGGACAGACTCTCCTCCATCTCAAGAAGAATTTCCTCTCCCTTTCCTTCTACTGCTCTGGGTCAGTGTCCTCAGTGGCAGAGGCAAGAGAGGCACCTGATTCACAGTGGCCACAGCAGAGGCTGGAGGCCACAGTGGAGACACCTGTAGGAATTTTCTCAGGAGAGGAAACGGAAAAAGGGCTTTCCACAGAAAAGTGGAGGAACAAACTTGTTTCATGAACCGTTTTGGCAGGGTATGTAATAAGACCTTTGAGATGAGACAGTGCTTGGAGGGAAGAAACTCTCTATTACCCAGGCTCTGCAGCTGCATGCTGAAGGCAATGCTCACAGCTGGGTAGTTCATACAGACCCCTGGGCCCATACTATCCTGTGCCCCATGAACGGCATTCATGAAGCGCCCTGCCCGCTTGTTTCCCAACTAATGCAAGCAGTATACCTTACACTTCTTTTTCCCATTTCTGAAAGTACTCAGCTTACAATAACTGATAATTTTACTATTTACTTATTATATTTTAATACCAAGGAGATCCAAAATTTAAACGAAGCTAAACGCCAGATTTTGCCACATTCACCATGAAGACATTTTATATATATATATACACACACACACACACACCAAGGGAATTTTCAAAACGTCAGGAAAGCACTGAGATTTTTCAAAAATCCCATCACTTACTGAAACTAAATCTAAAGGAGTTTGTCCTTCCTGATTTTTTAGAGTTGGATCAGCTCCATGGGCCAACAATAACGCACAAAGCTGTGTTCGTCCCTTCTGGGCTGCCTCGTGCAAAGGTGTGAAAGCCCATTTGTCCGTAGCATTGACACATGCATTATATTTTATTAGCAAAGCTGCTACATCTACATGCTGTAAAAGAAAATAAACCTGTTACAGTCTGAATTATTACTTTATTATATTGTAGTTCTTAAGAAGACACTAGCTATACTCTAGAAATGAAAAACTGTGTTTTTTCTCCATCAAAATTTACGGGCTATTGATTAGAAATTACAGTAGTAGACATTTATGTAACTTGAGAAAATATCTAGAAAATAGGTAACAATACTACACAGAAAGAAACTAGTAGAACTTTAACAATATCTCATTTAAATGTTATAACTGCTAAGCATCAATTTATAAACCTGCAGCCTTCCTTAATTAATCAACGGAAGATGGTCAATACTGATGATTAATATTCAAGGCTATTAAATATAAGTCTGAAACAATGCATGTGATCTCAACAGATTTATATGAATCCCAGTGGATTTTCTGGGTACCAACAAACAAACAAAATCACTAACATCTCATTGAAAATAAGAGATGTATGCTAAGGAAGGTAAAATAACAAAAGACAAAACATTCCATGTTATAGAGCAAGCTCCCAGGAAGCTACAACAGCCTGAGAATTGAAACTTAGAAGTTATTTAATCTTTAGCGCTCATATTTACTTCTCTGTAAAACGAGAAAGTCAAACTAAATTTCCTTTGCATTGTAATACTGATTTTCACTGAGAAAACTTCCGACATTTTAAAAGCTAACATGAAAGAACTTACGCCATAAGATGCTGCATTGTGTAAAGGAATAAGTCCTCCTTTGTCCTGAGCATTCACATCAGCTCCATGTTGTAGGAGATACTCCGCAACTTCTAAATTATTATAACCAGCTAATTTAGAAAAGAAGTAAAATTACTTTTACTTGTGAATATAAAAATAGCTACATATATGTATGTATCTATTTCTAAAAGATAGGATTTTTAAAATAAGAGATTTTATAGAAATCTGAAATTCTCCAATGGAATCTATTAAAGATTTAGCTTATGAAAAAAAATTGCCCACTGGCCTCAAGTTCCAAGTTTTCAGTGATGAAATTCATTTCTTTTTGAGATTCTAAAGTTATATTGGTTGATTTACTTAAATTGTTCCTTTTAAAACCTTCTTACTAAAGTCCCTGCCTTCATGGTTATTGTATATACCACTTCTTGAACTCAGGTAAATGGTCTCAAGGCTGCAAGCGAAAGGCATCCAATTATACAAAAGCGAAGTTAGGAACAGAAGTGGCTGGCAGAGCAGAAGACAACACATCAGTGGGTTTCGGGGTCCCATTTCCTCAGAAGGTCACAAAGACATGCTTTTTGCCAGAGAGAATGTAAGGGTACACATCTCTACGGGCAGCGGAATCTACTGCTGCTAAAGCCATGAAGTAGTAAAATTGAGTATTTTATAAATGTACCATAATCCCCCAGCTGTCACCTTGGGAACCGACAGCTATCTTAGTACGTGTTCTTGGTTAAAAAAAGAAACAAACAAGTATGTAATGATATATTGTATCTGACACATAATCATAGTTTGAAAGCAAACCTGGAATTTAACTTTGCCAACATAAAATCAGCTATCACTTGAAACTTTAAAATAGTTCAAAATATATAATTCATTCACTTTTACTGCAGTTTTCAGCCTTTTGCTGAGACAGCTAAAGCAAAAAAAAAAAAAAAAAAAATCAGTAAGATCAAGAAAAACAAAGCTACCATAAGCTAGATACACCAAATCCAAAAGTCCTTCCATGACTCAAAGCATAATACTACGTGAGTGAGAAATGTTCTGTGTATACAATGTATTTGTCACTTACAAAGATAACACAGACTTATAAAGTAATACTCAGTGTTCTAGATAAGCTCCCACGAAGATTCAAAGCCTATGTACATAATTATGCACAGCACAATCCAAGTCGGAGATCAGGCCACATTCTGTCTTATAGGGACTGCCAACTCCTGACTGCCAGAGGAAGAAAAGTCTTACCTCTCTTTGTTAGCATCTGTGGTTTATCACTTCCAAAATGCTCTACAAGACACAGAGATGGAGTAATTCTTTCCCTTGGCCTGTGGGGTCCCAACTCACACGGGGTCATAATTTAAAGGTCTAAACCACAAACTCGTAAAATGATCTCTTACGGGACTTAGCTGGTGGAAGTGGCTGGGACTCTGTGCTTCCACTGAAGGGGCCTGGGCTTGATACCTGGTTGGGAAGCTAAGATCCTGCACGCCACACCAGCCACGGCCAAAAAATAAAAAATTCCCTAGGAACACAGTTGCTCACAATGTGAGACTGAAAGGAAGTGAGAGAAGAGTACTTCCCACATTACACAAAGTGGCAGAAACACCTACATTCCTTTTTCCTCTTTTTAAACCATGTATATTTACGTTAATCTGTATGGGTCAAACACGCCTATGATGCAACTCCACTAAAAGACGAGTAGCTCAGTGATTTTAATGACCCATTCCCTAGCAACTTTTTCTTCTTTTTTTAAAGGTGTATGAATTTTTATTTAAAAATTATGATTATTTTTTGGCCACGAGGCATGTGGGATCTTAGTTCTCTGACCTGGGACTGAACCCATGCCCCTGCAGTGGAAGCACAGTCTTAACCTCTAGACTGACTGCCAGGGAAGTCCTGCTAGCACCTTCAGTGCAGCTCGGAAAGCTGTACTGAAATCACAGTGCTGCACTACGTGCAGGGAAGATGAAGAGAGACTGCCAGTTTCATGGGTGAAAACTCAGAACAAAAGTCAGGCATCAACTATATCCCCCAAATCTCCTATGGTGAAGCCCTAATCATTAGTACCTTAGTGTGTGACTGTACTTGAAGATAAGGCCTTTTAAGAGGTAATTCAGTTAAAACAAGGAAATGAGTGTCATCCCTAATTCAACATGACTGCTGCCCTTATAAGAAGAGGAAGTTAGGACATAGACACACCAGGGATGCACATATACACAGAAAAGGCCACGTGAGGACTCAGAGAGAAGGTGGCCATCTGCAAGCCAAGGAATGAGGCCTCAGAAAAAACCAATCCTGCCACATTTCCAAAGCTGAGAAAATACATTTCTGTTGTTTAAGCCACCTGCTGCTGCTGCTAAGTTGCTTCAGTCGTGTCCAACTCTGTGCGACCCCAGAGACGGCAGCCCACCAGGCTCCCCCATCCCTGGGATTCTCCAGGCAAGAACACTGGAGTGGGTCGCCATTTCCTTCTCCAATGCATGAAAGTGAAAAGCGAAAGTGAAGTCACTCAGTCGTGTCCGACCCTCAGTGACCCCATGGACTGCAGCCCACCAGGATCCTCCATCCATGGGATTTTCCAGGCAAGAGTACTGGAATGGGGTGCCAAAAGCCACCTAGTCTGTGGTAATTTGTTAAGGCAGGCCTTACAAACATACAAAAAATAACAAGAATTTTATGTAACTTTTGGAAGTCTAAAGACTTTTTTCTGCTTCCCTTTAACAACTATCATTAGAAGAATGGAAAATTTTAACTTCCCATCAGGAAGGCTGACTCAAGCAGGCATATTTTTAAAGCTTCTATAGTGAAAACACATTCACCAAAGATGATTCAAACAACATGATGACCTGGAATAAAGGTTCTAAAGCACATGCTGCTGCTGCTAAGTCACTTCAGTCGTGTTTGACTCTGTGCGACCCTATAGACGGCAGCCCACCAGGCTGGGATTCTCCAGGCAAGAACACTGGAGTGGGTTGCCATTTCCTTCTCCAATGCATGAAAGTGAAAAGTGAAAGTCAAGTTGCTTGGTCGTGCCCGACTCTTCGCGACCTCATGGACTGCAGCTTACCAGGCTCCTCTGCCCATGGGATTTTCCAGGCAAGAGTACTGGAGTGGGGTGCCATTGCCTTCTCCTCTAAAGCACATGGAGACTGGCAAAGCCTCTTTCAATTATTCTTACTGAATGTAAATTGCTATACTAAAGAGAACATAGCCCTGTACAAACACTCTAGTGTATAATGGTTTTAGAAGACGCCTGATTCGAATCTTTCAAATTTACTTACAGGAAATATTTTACTCAGGTAAAATGAATCTTAGATGTACCAGCCTAAATCTGTGACACTTTATTCACCTACCTGCTAAATGTAAGGGTGTTGAATGTCGGCCTTGTGTATCACGGCAATTTACATTATCTGGTGAAGACAATTTCTTTACTCTGGCTAAACAACCCTTCTTGGCAGCATCCAATAAAGCTGCATCTCCCCTAAGTAGATCTTGAATATCTGTATCTCCTTCTTTAACCAGATCCAAAGGAGTATTTCCATCTCTGTTTTTCTTCGTGGGGTCTGCACCATGCTGGGCATATGAAAAACAGAAAGGGAAGGTCTGGCTTAAGTTTGCCTTTGGATAACGAGAAAACAGTCAGTCTATTTTACACAGAGACTCTACTTTAAAGGTTAACAGGACTGTTAATAATGCTTAATACACAAAAAATTACAATAAAAAATAGACCCTTAAATATTACTGAGCTTTAATAATGCAAGAATATAACCAAAATTTTAAACTACATTCAAAACAGTATTTCATTAAAAATTACCTTTCACATATGCTATTTTTAGTTTTCATAAACATTTCAATGTTTGTATAAAGTATAAATTTAACTACAGTTTTGTTTTTACTAAAATACCTACACTGGTACCAGTGCAGATACCAACGTACTATCAATTTCATTATTGCTAAATAAACCTGGCTTATAGTGTTTATGACATTTATTCTGAAGTCTAGGTACAGAATTAGAGTTTTGCTTCCTATCCCTTTACTATTAAAGTTTGGAGTTACAAGTAATATAATAAACATATTCTACATTATATACCCTGTCCATAAACACTTAAATATACCTGAAGCAGAAGTTTGCAAATTTCATATTTTCCTTTGGCTGCAGCTTCATGTAAAGGTGTAAATTTCCATAAGTCAGCTACATTAACTACTGCTCCATGCTTAACAAGAAGTTCTGCAACTTCATAATGTCCATAAGAACATGCATTGTGCAAAGGTACAAGGCCTCTGAAATGAAAAGTTAAATAAAAAACACAACACAAAGATATATTTTAAATACCTACACAGATGATAAATTTACTGAATTGTACAAGAAATTTTACTGATTTTAATTTATAGAACATAAATTTATTGTAAGCAGAAATGGAATTACTTTGACAGGGGCAGAGAGGAAATTTTTAAAATATTTAAAATTGCAGGGACCATAACAAGCATCTATTTTGCAATATCTAGGATTAAGAATTATATATTTTATTTTAATTTATTTTCTCTTTTGGCCACATATCAGTTATGGGATTTCAGTTCCCTGACCAGGGACTGAGCTAAACCTGGGGCCATGGCAGTGAGAACCACTGAACCAACAGGGGATTCCCAAGAAGTATTTTTTTTTTTTAATTAACATAAACTGGAAGAAATCAAGTATCCTCAATGCAAACTAAAACATTTACTACATTAAAAATCAGTATCACACTACTGTTGCATTCTCCTTGGCTATTATAGAATAACAAGGCATTAAGCAACTAAGTCTTCATAAAAACGTTACTTCATAAAAATCATAAAATCTTAACTGAAATTAAGAAGTATATTTAAGCCAATGTTGGAGAACAGACTTCTCTGAAAATAAAAGAACCACCATCTCATAAAAATGTTTTCAGATTTTCCTAAGAAGGTCAGATAAAGGCACAGAAAGGCCACAGCAACAGCTAGTACTTGCCCTTTATCTTTAGCATGCACATCAGCTCCGTGTTGCAGCAGATATTCCACCACAGACACCCGATTATAGCCAGCTGCAAAATGGAGCGGTGTAGACTGACGCCCTTCAATGTCTCTGCAGTTGACACTCTGAACAGTACACAATTTCTGTAGAATGCAACACAGTATAACACATGATGCTATATATGCTGACTTCTTGTTTTCATTCATCTAGTAGAAATTTCAAATGCCTGATTTATTTTATCTCATCAAATTTCTCAAACACTCTCTGCTATTTATTCTTATTTCATCTTGTCCTTTATTGGCAGTCCCTCTGGTCCTCTTATCTGTAATCATCTTCTTTTGCCAGAGCTAGTGGGTAAATTTTATTATTGTGATTACTACTATTTACATGAAGGTAATGTAAGTACCAGTTAGCAACAGTAATTTCCATTCTGTGCAAATATATATACAGATACACTGGATCACAGAAGCATTGGCATCACCTGGGAACTTGTTAAAAACTCAGATTCTCAGACGCCCCGACCTACTGAATCAGAATCTATATTCTGACATGATCTCCAGGTGATCTGTAAGCACATTAAAAGTCTGAGGAGTCCTGTTCTAGAACAGCGGTTCTCAAAGTTTCATGTGCATTGGGTCCAGTCTCCAGATGTCTGGGACTGGGCCTAAGAAGCTGCATTTCTAACAAGCTCCTATATGATGCTGATGCTGCCAAGGAATTGCATCGAGAGAATTATACTGTGCTATATGGAATGAATGAATGAATAGAATGCTATTGGTGATGTACCACCCTTGGGAGGATTAAGAAAAGTCACTCTGAAGTTTTTATGCTTTTTTGGTTGTTGTTGTTTAGATGAGGAAGCTTGGCTGAGAAAAGCTGTAATACTCAAAATACTCAAGGGTATTTTACATGAAAAGTATGAATATTTGAGGAAAGAAAGCAGCACAGATAGTGAATCATGGTGTTCAAAAAAAAAAGTCAAAAGAATATTTTAGAATAAAAGAATATTAGTAAAAATCCCCTCTTTTTTATTAGCCTATCCTAAAAGCAAAGATAAGCTAAGCCTAATAAACCAAAGGAGCCAGGGATCAGTGGTTTTACCTCAACAGGTTTGATAACAGGTCTGATAAAGCTATTCAGTGGCTTTGCACATGACAGCTTGTTAAGATACACACACTCCGTGTTCTATCACCGAGAAAGGGTGTTTTGTGGGTCTGAAGTCGGCTCTAGGGAATACGTATTTTCAACACGTGTAAAGTGCTGCTGCTAGATTCAGTAGTTATCACTGGCCACTCTAACTCCCTAGTTTAATTTTGTCCATTCAGAGAAGTTCTCTAATAGTAGGTGTCTAAGTATCTAGCCTGATAGCTCACCAGTAAGCAAACACAGCCAAGCACATAATTAAGTGTTCACTGGGAAATATGCAGGTGGCACTGTCTCAGTGATGCAGAAGGAACAGAAAGGCTGACGGAGATGAACTTCCAGTGAGTGACTTATAGCCTAATGCCTATCACAGGGAGAGAAGAAGGTCCTCCTCAAATGGCATTATTTCATTCTCTAACTACAATTCCTGCACCCAGTCTCATCCTCACTTCATCTGTTTCTTCCTACAGTCTTCTTTTATCTTTATGAAAACAAAGTCTGGTTTTTAATAGTAGATGTACTGACCATAGTTTTATGCTTTTTAATATATATAAATGGATGAGCATTACAATTTATTACCACCTCCACCCAACACACATAAAAATCAGCTACCTGACTTTTAACTCCACCTGCCCATCTAACACAACTTATCATTTCCTCCAAGAACAAACAGCTCACTACCCTTAACTTGAGTGATTTGTTTTTCTATAAGTCATTCATTAGCCAGTAAGAGAAACAAAATCCCTCTTTCAATACCATATTAACCTCCTAATTAAGGGCATGAGAACATAACTACAAAATAAGTCAAATAATAAAACTGCATAATAGCATTTCTCTTGAATGAAATCTGAAGTTACCTGGAGATGGCTGTACTATCTACACAGATAAAGCAGGAGGAAAAGAGCACATGGACTTTTAAGATCAACTTTCAGAAATCTCTTGATTTGAAAGCACAGTGAATAAATATCCTCAGAGCTCAAGTTCTGATGAGACCATTATTCACATCGTTTCATTCTCAAGAAATCTAAAATTTACTTTGTGGGGTAGGTCTGTTCAAGATTAAGAACACCATAGAGAAATATAGTGAAACTGCTTCAAATGGAGACTTCTGTCATGAATCAAATCAATAATTCTAGCTTTTAATAAAACTTATTACCTATCAATGCTCCCTCAAATAGGAACAAGCATTTCTTTGAAAGTCTGTTGTGGGAGGAGGACACAACAGGGCTTCTTCCCTCCTACTAACTTTGGAAACTGAAATTAACAGTGTTTTACTAAAGAAGTATTTAATCATGAAACATGCTGAGTTAATTTTAATTTATATTAGTTGACTTGAAAAACAGTCTTGCTCTTTCAAAATTTCAATCTTCTGGATTATATACCTGGATATACTAACATAGTTTCTGTAGGAACAGGAATATCTGGTATCGACAGTAAGACATTACATATGATTATATATCACATACATACATATGTATTACACTAAAAGCAAAATTTGAGGAAAGGTTATTCTGTGGAAGAACATTATAGGAGACGGGCCACAGAAGGGCTCAAGATGGCTCTTCTGAAAAAGAAAAAAATATTTCAATCCAGATAAATTGAAGATTATTGGAAGACAGTGGCTCTGAAACTGATGACACTGTGTTGTTATTAAACACTGGGTCCTCACCGAGGCAGAGGAGGCAAAGAAATCAGAATAAACATACAGATAGAGGGAGACACTGTTTAGTTTTCTTCCCTTTGTATTTTATGTACCATATGCAAACAAGAAGAGACAACAATTTCATATAGCTCATTCTTATAAAGGGACAAATGAATAGGTTCTTTAAACAAAATGCATTCCCATAAACACGTCATTATCTAAATTTATAACTGTGATATATTTACTGAGAGGCATGTGATACTAAAGTTTCTTTCATTACTCAATGATCCTTATTTGCAGAGCAAAATTAACATTATTTACCTTTTAAAACAATGCACATACAAATAACTAGGTTTTTTTTCATTTTAACAGTACAAATAACTAGAGTGTTTCATTTTAACAGTACAAATAACTAGATTTTTTCATTTTAACAGTACGGATTCATTAAACACTGTCAAAATAAAAACCCAATGTTCAAAAAAACCATAAGATAGATCATGTCTTACTTTTACAGTTTCTACATCTCCAGCCTTTGCAGCTTCCAGCAACTGTCTGTCTGCCTCTGAATTACCGAATGGGATACCCTCTAAAAAAAAAGAAAAAGAAAGAGAAGCAAAGAGTGATTAACTTCTATTTGGAAGATGGGACCAAGTTTTAAGGGAGGCATCTTATCTCAGAGTAAAGTTCCTTTTTCAGTTTGATGGCAATTATATAGGAAATCTCCATAGTAGTACAGGAAAAGCAGTATAAATTTTTTTGAAACATCACATATGTGAAATGTATATGAATAACACCTATAAAATGAGATTTAAGCAATATAATGGAATATAAAATAGGCAACAAAAGATGACTCTATAATGAAGTCAGTGACTGGTGGTAAAATATTAAATAAGGAGAGCAACAGCTAGACATCTACCCATGGTTCTGCCATTGACTAGCTATCTGAATTGGAACAAGTCACTGGAACTTTCTGTGCCTCAGATTGTTCCAGTTCTAAACAGACAGACGTTGGATCAGAAACAAGTGAAGTTATTTTCAGGTCTGAAACTCTATGTTTTATAGCTCATTTTAAATCTCCTAAGAAAGGAAGAAAACATATACCTTGTATCTTAGAACAAATAAACTTCAGATGGGTTAAAGATGCTACATATGAAAAATTAAACCTTAAAAATATTTTTAAAAACAGGTGAATATTTATCTTGAAATAGAAAAGCATCCTAAAGCAAGTACATCAAAGGCAGAACCAAAACTGATTTGGAAAAGTATCTGTCAGACAACAACATAGCACTAAACAAAATTATAGGCAAAGAACAAAACTGGAAAAAATACTGCAGCATACACCTTAGAAATGCAAATTAAAATGACATACTGGGCTTTTCTTTCATCCATTAGTGGACAAAGAGCAAATAAAGGAGTTACACTGTCAATTCTTCTATAATTTGCATTTTAAAAAGCACCTATTACTTCTGTAATCCAAACATACACATAATCACTCACACACACTCACCCAAGGAAATTATAAAGAATCATAATCTGGGGCTGACCAGGAAAACAGGTCCTGTCATACACTATTAATAGGAATGTAAAATGGTACTTAACAGCCTTTCTAGGAGATGATTTAACAATTATGTTAACCTTGACTCAGAAATTCCACTTTAAGAAACTCACTGGAAATGTATAACATGTAGCATAAAATTAGGAAGACTGTAAATGTCCATCACCAGGTGACTGAACAGAACTAGTGCTATTACCCTCAACTCTGACACTGAAACAAATGCATAGTAGATGGGAATTTAATTTGCCTTTCTAAGGTGTATGCTGCAGTATTTTTTCCAGTTTTGTTCTTTGCCTATAATTTTGTTTAGTGCTATGTTGTTGTCTGACAGATACTTTTCCAAATCAGTTTTGGTTCTGCCTTTGATGTACTTGCTTTAGGATGCTTTTCTATTTCAAGATAAATATTCACCTATTTTTAAAAATATTTTTAAGGTTTAATTTTGAGAGCAGTCTTGTAGTTCAGGATTTTAGAAGTTCCCAGGAGATCTTATTAATCTGCCTTGGTCTATTCAAGCAGTGTTTTTCTCAAAATGTGGCTTCTAAACCACAGGCGTAAGGATCATCAAGGGGGACTATTAAAGGTACAAAACGCTTGGTCTGTTACATTTCTTCTCATTTGAGCTTTGAGGTGTCAAAAGACGTTTTATTAATTTCTAGTAAAATACAGAGATGTAGGCAAAGACACTTTGAAATTATGGGACCATATTTCTTTTATTTGTCTTTAATTTGAAGGGACCGGAATTCTAGGCTGAAATGTTTCACCTACGCCAAATGTGTAGATATTGAATATAAGTGGATTTGAATTAAAAATGCAATGAATATCAGTGTATTCAAACATAAGTCAAATAGTTGGTTACCGTGTACAGATTCCATATGCCTTATGTGAAGGACAGAAAAGAGTGAAGAGGCCGGACTGTCTCTAAGAGAATTATTTATAGCTCTGGTTGCTCTACTAGGAGACAGCTACCCTCTTCAGTTTCCCTCTCTACAAAAAGAAAGAGTATCTACTGCATCTCACTCTTAAAACCTTTCTAGATAAAAACTTAAGAGCCAGCTATTTACTCGGCAAAGATCAGTAGCAAACACTACTGGGAAAAACTTATTATAAAGACTTAACAGCATGTAGGCTTGACTACAGTGAGCTGATCAAGAAGAAATAGCAGCCAATAATTTTGAAAATTTTTCTTTTTACTACCAACTCCTACATGATATATGAAAAAAATTTAAAGTTAATTGAAAAAATAATTTCATTGAAGTATTCAATACCTTGAAGAAGTTGCTGCACATTTTCATTTCCCATCTGTAAGGCAGTAAAGCCCTGCAGGGATATAATGTTAGGATCACACCCATAGCTCAGGAGTAAGCGGCAGGTTTGCAGATGACCACAATGTGCAGCTCTGTGCAGAGAAGTCTGACCAAGATTATCCAGAGCATTAACCTTAACAATCAGAAAAAATGGAAATTAGCCTGTGGTACAAAATTTAAAATGCTCTAATTATGGGTTCAGGTTCAACACTTGTTATTAACTTAAAAATGCTCAAGTATTCTCTTATAAAGACTATTATCCAGTGGCAAAGAAAGTATTTTCTCTCAAATTTAGAGTACAAATTCACCAATTCATGAAGGCTGACATCAGGAGACCCAATTGTGGATTAAAAGTTGAAGATGTTGAATAACAGTTGTGTTTAGCATTAAAGCACTCACAGATCCATCACATTTATAGATACTGCCTAGAAAGTCCAGTGCATATATTTTTACGGATCATTAAGGTGCAGAAATGTGGAGACTAACCCCAAGATTACAGATAACAAAGTCAGACACTAAATTAGCATTAAAATACTTATTCTATTGGCTTCATCTTCTATCTTGTTTATCATTTAAAATACAATCTGTACAAAGACAAAGACACTACAGTATATTCACACAATGGAATACTTCTCAGCAATAAAAAGAATCATTGTTACTGCTGAATCACCTAAACATTAACCTGAGTGAAAAAAAGTTTGACATGAAAGAGTCAATGAATGCTGTATGATCTGTCCAAAGTGGCAAATTAATCTACTGTAGAAAGAATCCAAATGGTTGTTGCCTCTAGGCAAGGAGACTGCCTTGGCTGGGACACTGTCTCTGCCATGTGGTTACGCTCTCTATCTTCAAGAGTTCTGGTTACACAGGTGTTTGCATTAGGCAAAATACAGTAAACGCACATTTAAGAGCTGTATATTTCATTGTATGTAAATTCCACATCCAAAGAAAAATTGCGAACAAATACTGACCTCTAGTTGATGCCTATTAAAAGAATTTAGGGAGATGTATATAGTAACTTGAAAATTACTTTGAAGTGTGTCAAAAAATATAAGATACTGGTAACAGGGAAAAATTGATGGATATGTAAGAAAACAATATGGTAAAAAGCTAGTAGAAGAATTTATATGGTGAATATATAGTTATACTCTGTAAAACTCTCTCAACTTGGCTGTATTTTTGAAAATTTTCATAGTAATAATAAAAAAAATCATCTGTAAGACCTCTTCTATCTCATTCCCAACCCACCAACTCCCTCCCCTGCCAGCCTGGAAAATAATTCTTCAAAACATAACTGAAAAATAAAATTCCTCAGTAATTATGTGACCACTAGTGTGTTTTGAGATATTATCCAATTCACATTCATGGAACTGGAGAACATCTGAACAGGATTATATAGTAAGACTTTCTTAATAATTCTAAAAGTAACAAAAAGCTAGTCTCCATGCTTACAGAATCAGAAAAATCAACTTAAAATGCTCAGAGCAACTAATCTATTTATTCATGAACTCACATTCACTGAAATGTGAACTATATCCACTTGAAAACTTTATTTGGTTGCCATTCTGTGTCAATATTAGGGTGACCAACTTGTCCTAGTTTGGCTGGGATATTCTGGTTTTAGCACTTAAAGTCCTGTGTTCCCAGAAATCCCTCAGTTTGGGGATTAGGATGGTTGGTCACCCTAGCCAAGACTGTTTCATTGAGTTATACAACTCAAATTTAATATGCATCCAGATAGTCTTCAAGTAACACACCACATGTAAGAAAAGAAGCAATCAACAAAAAGTTATAGAACAGACAGACAAATGAGATATGCCAAGCAGTCAAGCAGAAATAAACTTTATTTTTTAAATACTTTACAATAGGAAAGATTGAAATTATACATTATTAAGAATTCCCCCAAATAAGAGAGAAAGTAGGACACTGAGAGGCAACATTAAAAAAAATCAAAGAATTTGAAGTGGTTCCTTGAGTGGCAACCCAAGAAAGGACAGCTTAGAAAACCGTTCTGCAAAGTTCACTTAGAGAAAAGCCTCAGGGGCCCCCAAGGGGTAAAGGGATCTCTATTTCTTTATTCTCCCTTCATCAGAGCAGCTCAATTCTATTATATAATGTATTTCTACCAAGATTTTATTTGAAGAAGACAAGGATCTGTGGCTAAGAAAACTGAAAACTGTTTAATTAAATGACTGTTATCTCTTCCAATCTGGGATGCTATGTTTACTGAGAAAATTTTTTTAAAGTTCCTGGGTAAGAAATGATGACTTTTAGCCTTGATGAAAACCTAACTATTCCATGAATAAAATGCTTTATCTTCTTTAAGTCTACTTGACTTTTTTTGGAGGTACAGCTGATATGATATTATCTAAGCTTATGGTGTCCAACACAGTAAAATCAACTTGACTTTAAACTTACGTATACCATTTCTATAAATAGAAAATCAATATTCTCCTAATAAAAAGTATAACTCTTATAAAGAAAACATTTCTCTCCTGAACGCTCTGGAGTTAATGACTTTTGTGATTGATTTTTTAAAAAATGCTTTTTGTACAAGTGCCAACTATAGAATAGCAGTTTCACAATGTGAGGAGCTATCTTTTTAGTCAACTTATTTAAATAATTTATTTCCTTCTGTTCCATGTTCTCTGGCAGAAATAACAGAGGGTAAGAGAGACTGTGGCTGGGGTAAATAATAGGAGTTATCATGGTAAGCAAGGAACAGAAGATAACCAGAAGAGAATTCCAGAATAAATATGTCTGGCTAGGGATACTCTTAAGAGTTTACTGTTAGAAAAAGAAGAACAACTTGACTAGTGGGGTGTGATTAACAGGAAGGGTAAAGGAAGGATATACAGGAACAATGTTTCTTTGGGTAAATCCACAGATTTTTCTAGCGAAAAGATACAGGAAAAAGTATCTGCAGAACTATTTTGAGGGAAAAACTAATACTTAGGAGAGAGTAAATAGTTTAGGAAATCAGGCATTTTATCTACAAAATCAGAAACTCATTGGATTACCAAAAATTACCAAAAATGAAGTATACCTTTGCTTCATGTTTCACCACTACTTCGACAACATCGTTATGAGCTTTCTCAGAAGCCACGTGCAGAGGAGTCAAGAATCTTAAAGAGAAAAAGTCAGCCGGACAATGAATGTATTTTCCAAAAAACAAAAGAGCCAATAATTTTTAATTATTAAAAGCAAACTTACTCTTTAGTCTTTTCATTGATGTTGGCTCCTTTTCTTAGCAACAGTTCACATATTTGCTTTCTTTTGGGATATGGAGATGCGGCAGCACAATGCTAGATAATTTAAATTGCAGCATTAATCAAGGACTATACAACTGATTTTTAAGAATATTTGTGTTTCCAACCAAAAATAATCAAGATGTTAGTTATTTCATGTTTTTGTTTCACTTTTGACTTAACTTTGCTCTTCAAAGACTTTCTGTTGGATAGAATGCGCAATGATTACCAAATTCTGACAGAGCCTGAAAATCCTATTTACCAGGTGATATGTTATTAAATATTTTGATCAAGCTTTATAGTTGCCCTACATCTCTGCAAAAGCTACCACTGCTGTAACGAAAACTTTAAACTGTGATCAACAGTCCTTTTAAAACTGTTCCCAAAGAGCATGGTGTTTATGTTATTTTTTAAAGGTTAATAAAACACTCCAAAGGTCGGGATTTCTTTAACGAAGAAATAGCACAGCGTTTGTCAGCTCTGGATTCTGCTTGGTAAAAACACTGCTGGAATAGCTGACAAACTAGGTGGTATTTCTTTCTCAATGAGTTGCTCTAGCAGAATAAGGACCTTGGATTACCTGTTTGGTAAAACTGGTGGTGGAAATTGATACAGTCTGAGCTGGAGGCTTCAGGATCTATGTCTATGATGCATCAAGGAGGAAGGGAGACAGGAGGTAGGGATTCGCCAGTCATAAACCCAGCAGAAGTCCCATGGTCACGTCCCAGAGCTTTATCTCCCAACATCCAGGATTATACTCATACACAACAGGTGTTCAGTAAATGTCAGTGAGTGAATGACTTAATCAATGTATGAACATTAAGTTAAAACTGAAACCTGAGAATTCATGGAATAAAACTTCTGGATAACTGTCAAGGTAACTTGCACATACCTCTAAACACAGTATACATGAATGTGTCTGATTTTAACTTGTTGCTAATTATAAAGCTTATCTGATCTTCACGGCTTTGCTTCAGATTCATGCTGATACTGTTGCTATCACCAAACTCATTCCTTTGCCCTTAATAACATCATTTCTAATTGGTGAATACAGCTCTTTTGGTATGTTTTGAATAATCATCCCAGCACATCTATCAGGATGGCACAGAGAATGGAAAGCAGTTTCTATTCAAGAATTCTTGAGCTTATCCATTTCAAATTACACCCCTTCTCTTCTGCCTCATCCTTTTACTGGCAGGGCCTGGGACCTCGAAACTCAGAAGACACTGCCTCTGCAATACAATGTCTACCAACAGTTAATTCCTTGTATTCTAAGGCTAATCACAAAAATGAACAGTTTAATAGTAGAAAGCTTAAGGGGAAACAAAATGTAGAATTAATTCTTCAGACTGGCAAATTTCCCATGTCAGTTTTCCCAAATTCCCCTGTACCATCTTGATGCTGTTATGATTTAAATTTTGCACTGTTATTTCTTATCAGTCTGTAACTATGCTGTTTTTTTTTTTTAACATGGATTTCTGTTTTTTGGTAAAGTAGCAAAAAGGCCTAAAATGCTTTATAGATAGGTTCCTAAATAAACTTCATGCCCTATATCATGGCATAAGGATGAACATTAGCCATAAAAGTTAAGGAAGCTACAATTAAATCTTCTCCAAAGACATTAATTTACTTATTGTCATCTTCCCTCATTGAAAGTACATTCTGTGACTCACAAAGCTTTGCTCCTTTTAAATTTCTACTTCTAAAGTAGCCTCTGATTACCACATTCTTCTGATCTTCTAACACTTATCTTTAGTCACTTCCATTTTTTTCTTACTGCTTTTCCATACACTGCCCCATTCTCATCTACTTTGTTACAGAACCAGGGAGCTGACATTACCTCCATCAGGGAAACTGACTGTACTCACACAGATAGTTTATTCACAAGTATAAAGGGAACATATACAGACTTAGATCTAATTTTGAAAAAAAAAAAAAAATTACAATAACAAAAGGAGAACCAGGTGGTTTTTATCTTGATGGCAAGATTAACTTTTCAGTGAGTTCCAAATTTTCAATCATAAACACTTATGCTTTTTATAATAAAAAAGCAAATGAAATGATAATAGAAAAGTCACATATAATATATGCCAGTATGTGATAAAATTTTTGTCTAGAAGGATGCACAACTGTATTGCCTTTTGAGGGGATGTGTTAGTCGCTCAGTCGTGTCCAACTCTTTGCAACCCCATGGACTGTGGCCCACCAGGCTCCTCTGTCCATGGAATTCTCAAGGCAAGAATACTGGAGTGGGTTGCCATTGAGGGGATGAGGTTGTCTGTTTTTCTGCATTGTTTGAAATATTTTCTTTACATATCCAGAGACACTAATTCTTAAAAAGCACAGATTTTTAGAACAATACTATTATTAAAAGTAGGACATTATCCAGTATCCAGTATCAGTTATCCAGTATCCCCAAAAGAAGCAGGGCATTATGATTAACTTAGCATGTTTCTGGCTATTTCAGTTTAAAGACTTAAATCTGAATCATTACCAATGCTGTTTCATGTGTTTGAGGATGCTTAAAGTTCACCATTTCCAGAGAGAGATGTTTTTTGATTCGTGTAACATCAGCTTCCCGTGCAGCCTGAAGCAAGGAGTGGCCTTTAAATTCATCTAGATGAAGAAGAAGCATTTAAATTGGCATAAGAATGATCAAATTTATGAAACTTACCTTGTAAAAGAGACATAGTATTTTTCTTAAACTTATTTTCAAAATTATCTACCCAAGTAGCCAGAGTGAAGCTTGCAAGATAGTCTCCAAATATAACCCTTGGAAAGGGAGATAGTGGTACTCCAGTGCCCCTTGGTTATGACTCAATTCATTCCCATGAGTATACAAGATGGCCAATTCAAAGTCTATTTTGGTCTGGTATACGGATTATTGCAATATATTCCCAGGGCAGAGTTGTGAGAATTTTCCAAAAGTATAGAATTTCTCTCAGTAAAGAAATAAAAGAAAAGGAGATCACAGTCCCCATATTAACATGATAGCAATAGCAGATGGTTATGCTCACACACTGGGGATTCAACAAGCTGGATATTTCTAAGAGCCACTTAGAAATGAGGCATTTTCTTAAGATTCCTCTCTTTTATTCATCAGTCTTATGAAACTACCCATTCTCCTTTATTATTCCAGAATAATTCCAGTTTAACACAAGTTTCCTATTCATGTATAGTAATATATACCTGAATTAGGTGGCTATTTCTCACCACTATCTTTACTTCAGTTATAAACAGAAAAGCACAGAATTGTCCAGATACCAAAGAATATTAGATGGTACATTCTGGGGACTATGTTTACAAGATAGAAATCCTACAAGTAACACCTAAAAACTTCATGACAGATAACTAGAAAGTCACATCAAAGATAGGAACAAAACTCAAATTCTTTCTTTCCAAAAGCCTACCATCTGTAAGACTAACACAAAAAGCATTTGCCTTGAAAAAAGCAAATACAAATATACTTTTCTTTCACAGCATCTTAAGAGTTAATGATTAAATATGCTATTAAGAACAACGATACATACCCATGGCTAAGGAAAATAGCCTATGATTTAAAAATTACTCCCCTGCAAAAAAAACCCAAGAAGTAAAAAGTTTTAGGTTACTGGTATAAGAGTTTAGCTGAACATTCATCATTTTATACTTACATGCTAACCTTTCTTTTAACTGTGGTGTGGGAGCCAAGTCTATAGCACTTTTATTGTGACAATTCAGCAGCGTTGGATCTGCGCCGTAACTCAGGAGAAGGGAACACACTTCAACTCTGTTCTTGGAAGCAGCCTCATGGAGAGGAGTGAACTGCCACAGGTCCATTGCGTTTACGCAGGCACCATGCTGGTGGTGGGGTGGGTAAAGCATGTATTTAGTGCTCAACTTTTAAGAGAACTTAGAATATTAATACTGTGTAATTTACATCATGCAAGCTTAAAAAGGTTATGTCCCCAAAGGTTACTTTTCAACCCAATTACTTCAAAAAGAGAATACATTTCTCTCCCATAGAAAAAGATGCTAAACCTACCCACAAGTACCTATTTAACTCTTTTATTGTTAAAAAACAGTTACAAGTGAAACTTCAGATTTATTAAGAACTGTTTTTTCCTTTTCTGAGGTATACTTTATATATGGTAAAATACATAGTTCTTAAGTATACAGTTTGATGAGTTTTGACAAATGTATATATCCATGAGACCATCGGGCTTCTCTGGGGGCTCAGCTGGCAAAGAATCCACACGTAATGTGGGAGACCTGCAATCTATCTGATGCTTCATTCTTATCCACAATAACATTCCAAATATTCTGTTGAGTTAAATTCAGTTTTGCAATAAGCAAAAGTATTACTATTCAACGTATAATAATATTATGGTCACATTTATAAAGGCTTATGGACCACTTAGAGTATCTAAGTACTATAATTAAGTTGTTTCTGTGGGAAAATATATTTAGTGGTAGCACATGCCCAAGAGGAAGCATAGAGGTGTCGGAAACAAAGGTCATTCCCATGACAGCTGTTGAGAGAATGAGGAAAAGTTTCAACGGCAGAATGGGTGCAGAGAGAAGACTAAAAAATGTGGTCAAATTCATACGTAGAGATTAAGGGACAAAAAGAAATGGGTGTGAGTAACATCCTTGAATCCACTCTCAAAAAGAGTATGTAGCCTCTATTCTCATCCAACAGGGAGCAAAGCAAGAAGTTTTTTTGCCAGTTCCAGGAACCTGTCCGTTAAACAATAGCCGCCCATCGTTCTGCCCAGTATACTGGAAGAAGTGAAGTTTACCAAGTAAGCCTGTTTCAACACACCTAGGCAGGCCCTGAAAATCTAACTAGTGGTTGTAATAATATATGGTTCACTAAAAATTGCTTTCTGATATTTTCAAGAACTTTGAACTGCACTTTTAGCTACAAATTAAAGAACCACTTAGTCTGACATTCACAAAACAGGAAAGCTATTTTATATTTTAAAAATTTATAGTGTTTTAAAAATCTCAAAGCAGTCAGACGACCTATCAATAATCCACATTTTATAATGATTATAAATACTTCTTCTATATCTACCAAGCACTAATAACACAAAGAAAAACATACATACTCTAAGGAAAGTATACAAGAACTAACCTTGACCAGAAGTTCAGTTACTTCATAATGACCATAGGAACAGGCATTGTGCAGGGGCACCAGATCTCTGTAACACGAGAAGGGGAAAAACCTTGCATTATTACAGATTCCCTATGCTCTAGCTTACATACTTAAATTTAAATAGCAAATGGCTTATGTCACCTTCTGGGCTTCCCTTGTGGCTCAGCTGGTAAAGAATCTGCCTGCAATGCGGGACACCTGGTTTCAATCCCTGGGCTGGGAAGATTCCGTGGAGAAGGGAAAGGCTACCCACTCCAGTATTCTGGCTTACAGAATTTCAAGGACTGTATAGTCCATGGGGTCGCAAAAAGTAGGACATGACTGAGCAACTTTCACTGACTTCTGTATCTTTTCCAAACTCAGAACTCAAACACTGGGTCTTCTTTGAAACCTTTTCTTTTAAAGATTCTGTAAGGTAAACTGCTATATTCCTTAACACAAACCCAATTCCTTCATGATGGCAACAGAGGAAGAATTTTCTGAACAGGAAGGTACAACAGAACTTTAAAATCCTGACAGATCTTTAAGCTGCTCCACCTTGGGAATCACTCACTAATCACCACAGAAATCACCATGATGCCATGCCCTTTGTTAAGAGGTGGCCACTCAAGGCTACGTCTGTCTGATTCTATCAGAACTCTCCGTCAAGTCTCACAGCCTTCCTCACCATTTTGATTATATGATTTCTTACCTAAGCCCTATCTACTAGCTAACGCCACCTAAGTTTCCATCATCATCTCATAAAACCAAGACTTCTAAAAGTGAACTCAATGGTTTCCCCCACAAACAACTTTCCTGGATTTCAGTATGTGTACCACTGGGTCTCATGCATTGGGCTTCAGAATATGAAATGTAATAGTCTCATTTATTCTATCTCATCATATCCAGATATTCAACAAATCTTACACACTCTTACACTGTAGGGTCTCCTGCATCTCTGCCTTCTTCTCACTCCCACTTCCCCCACCACCACGACTGCAGATCTCATTACGCCTGGAGCCCTGCAATGCTCACTCTCATTTTCTTTTGCCTCTAGTCTCCTTCTTCAATCTATTCAACACATTGCTGCCAGAGTGCTTTTCTCAAAACTCCTCTTTTAGAAGAATCATTCCCCTTGCTTAAGATCCTTCATTCTCTTGCACAGAGTGATGTTTCCTAAACTCTGTTTTCTTGAACTGAGTCCAGGTGAAGTATAACCTTTCACGCAAAGATTTCTCAACCACTGCACCCAGCACTGAACATCCTCTCCTAAAATCTCCTATGAGTACTAGCCCTTTCTATTTATCACCTCACACTTATGAGAGAACTTATATTGTTAGGTGTCTTTTCATGCCTCCTAAAACGTATAAAGCCCTATGGGTGGTGGCCTTAATGGTTTATAATTCCCTGTTCTCTCAGAGCAATCTGCATATTACAAAATCTCAATAAATGTTTTATGCTGTTTAGTAAAAAATATGATTCTTACAAGATTATTACAGAGATTATCATGAGGACAGAAACATTTTCAAAATTCTCATTTTTGTTCAAATGCTTGATTTACCCTTTATCTTTAGCATGAACATCAGCTCCATGTTGTAACAACAGCTGTACAATCTTTACTCTGTTGTAACCTGCTGCCAAATGCAATGGAGTTGACTGAAATATTAAACAGACAAATCAGTGAAATTCAATAGCTAAAAAATATACATAAAAAGGTAAAAATCCAAATATAAAACCAGAAATTGAAAAAACTTTATAACTTACTTTATAACTTATTACTGTCTAAATGATAGTAATAATTTGGTTTTACAAAATCCAACATATATACCAAAGCACAGTATACAAGTTTATAAGTTCACTATTGCAAACAGGAAGCTAACTAAACCTTTATTATTAACGAAGTTTTACTAAGATTAAGAATTAACCCAAAGTATTGTGTAAAAGGAGCATTTTCACCAAATGTTTTAAGTTAAAAGACAAACATATTTCATGTTACACAAAACTTAGTTGCAAAAGGAAGTACCTTTCTGCCATCACTTGCATGACAGTTGACATTTAATGGTGTAAGCAGAGCCATCATTTTTTCCTCATTGCCACTCCTAGCATACAAAAAAATGTATTAGCAATTTGTTTTCTTCATCAGATCCTATTTGGAGACATGTATGTGACCATTAAAAATTCATTCTCTTTTGGAGTTTGCTTATTATAAAATAAAATAATATGGTAAAATATTTATGGTACATATTTATAACACACCTGGCACTTTCCAAGAGTTCATCCTTCTTATATTCACCTGTGAGGAAGAAGAGCAGAAATTAAAAAAAAATTAATTACAAAACCAGTATCAGTTTTATGTATTAAGATGCTCACTGACCTATGTTTAAAGTACAAAAATTTGGAAATAAATTCCAGTAAATGGAAAATGGCTAATCAACAGAATACACTGCAGTTTAAAATATTTATATGAAGAACATGGAATACCTTTGCTATGAAAGTGAAGAAAAAAGATTCAATGCTATTAATGAAACATGACTACAACTATATGAAAACAATATACACAGTAAGAGCAAAGCCAAGAAGGAAAATCAAAATTTTACTAAAGTGTGTCTTAGGGGATTGACTGTGGGTGAAAGTTTCCTTTTCTTTTTAACCCTCAAATTTCCTAAAACCAGTATTATTTGTTTAACAGACAAGTTCATTCAAAATCAAAACAGAACAAACTCTGTATAAAAATGTTAACAGTATCAAAGAAATTTATAAGTAAAATTAAAATCAGGACTAAATATAAACTCTTTATGCCTATAGCTTTTATATTTACCAATGAAAACAAGCAAAAACTTTAAAATCAATATAATTTAAATTAACATAATAGTGTTTATTTATTCACTTAAATGAAACCCAAACTGGTGTCCACAATATGAATTGTACACTGATTGCTGTGCAAGGCTTTTTTGGTGCCCCAAGATTAAAAAAAAAAAAAAGAAGGCAAATAGGGAATAGCATGGAACAGGGAAGGAAGAAATAAATATTGAATTGTCAGTTACAGTAGCTCACTTTTCTAGAACTTTTTGGGAGGACTAGTCTAAATTTTCTCAGTAATACCAAAAGAAATATCACAAAGCCCAAGCACAAAAGCTTACAGCAGAGCCCCTCGGGCTCTTGACTATTAGACATAATTTTAATGGTAATCACACAGTAAATAAGAGTCCAAAAATTAATATGGCAGAGAGATGCTGCTTCAGAGGAAATCTCTGTTAAGGGAGAAATGTGTCAAGTAGATGAAAAAAAGGTGAAAGTGTTAGTCCCTTAGTCGTGTCCAACTCTTTGCAACCCCGTGGACTTTAGCCAATCAGGCTCCTCTGTCCATGGAATTCTTCAGGCAAGAATACTGGGGTGGGTTGCTATTCCCTTCTCCAGATCTTCCTGACCCAGGAATCGAACCTGGGTCATCTCTGGCATTGCAGGCAGATTCTTTATCATCTGAGCCACCAAGGAAGCTGATATTACTACTCAAAAAAGCCTGACACTCTAAAATAAACCTAAACCAGGGGACGACAGTCTTATATATCTTAACAGGTTCCCAGGACATCAATATGTTCCAGCAGAATACAATAATTACCATTCTTCAAGGTTCTAAGATTGGTGAACCCAGAACCTTGTTTGAAAATGCAGGAGAATGGTTAGTAACACACGATTATCTACCACCTCTGGCCCCAGTAAAGGTAGGAATCACAAAATTTAAAAGCTAATTAAAAAAAAAAAGCTTTATTTTTCTTAGACAAGAACCAAATGTCAACTATTCAGATATAGAAAAGAACAGCAACTGAACAGACACTATCTAAAAAATCTAATCGAGATCATTACCTGCAAGAAACTGAATGTCTGTCTAGGAAGTTCATGTGTTATACTGTTCCCGGAATACCCAAAGAGAGCTTGCAGACTTACCAGTCAGCACTGCTTTGGCAGACGGGTCTGCTAAATCCAATGCTGTCCTTCCATCTGTATTTCGAATGGTTGGCTCAGCGCCATGCTGTAAGAGCACTGCAAAATAGAAACACTATCTTTCAAAATGGTAATTCTGACAATGTGATTTTAGTAAATCATTTTCTCAAAAATTTTGGTTACTACCAGGGAAGCCCTAAGACATCTCAAAGTTGTTTTAAGACTTTATATATCCTAATAGTAGAAAATGCTGTATTTTAAAGATAAAACTATATAAAATACTCCATTATTTAATGTATTAAGACACATTAAATATCTGTCTGCTGAGTTTAATGTCAGATTCTCCTCTGTTAAACAAATGACCAAGGACAGATAGAGAATCAAAAGGCAAGTTTACTTGAAAGCTTGTTTTCTGTTTTCTCATACCAAATGAACACTGCTTAAGTCAGAAAGATTACTCATAATTACAAAAATGAAATTTCTAAAGCTATGAATACCCCAAGAATAGGGATTTGAGAAAGAAGGAAGGAAGAAATGGAGAGAGAGAGGAAGGAAGAGAGGAGGGGAGGGAGGGAAATAGAAAACTACTCTGTAGGGTTAATGAGACCCCAATCAAAGCTTTCTACATTATAACTCAAAACACATTAAAAAGAGAAGAGTTGTGCTATACTCTGTACATAATGTTATTTGATTATATAAAGATACTCCAGCACACTCTATAAAAAAAGCTGGGGAAAGACAGGCAAATACATGCAGAAAGGGAAGCTCAGCTCCTGTTCATTCCACTGTACTCCTATCTCTAACAGCAATGTCCAAAAGAAAAAAAAATGTGAGCCACATATATAATTTAAAGTTTTCTAGCATCCAGATTCGGAGAAGGCAATGGCAGCCCACTCCAGTACTCTCGCCTGGAAAATCCCATGGGCGGAGGAGCCTGGTAGGCGGCAGTCCATGGGGTCGCTAAGAGTCAGAGACGACTGAGCGACTTCACTTTCACTTTTCACTTAAGGAAATGGCAATCCACTCCAGTGTTCTTGCCTGGAGAATCCCAAGGATGGGGGAGCCTGGTGGGCTGCCATCTATGGGGTCACACAGAGTCGGACATGACTGAAGTGACTTAGCAGCATCCAGATTATAAAAACAAAAAGAGGATAATTTTAACATGTCTTATTTAAGTCAATATACCCCAAATATTGCTATTTCAATATGTACATTAATACTGCAATCCATACAAATCTGAGGTAACTTTGTATTCCTTTTATTCATACAAAGACTTTGAAATCTGGTATGTATTTTCCCCTTACAGTACATCTCAATTTGAACTAGCCACATTACAAGATTTCAACTACCACACCGGATGTGTGTGCGTATGTGCTAAGTAGCTCAATCATGTCTGATTCTTCGCGACCTTATGGACTATAGCCCTCCACGTTCCTCTGTCCATGGGACTCTCCAGGCAGGAATACTGGAGTGGGTTGCCACGCCCTCCTCCAGGGGATCTTTCCGACCCAGCGATCAAACCTGCATCTCTTATGTCTTCTGCACCGGCAAACAGGTTCTTTTCCACTAGTGCCACCTGGGAAGCCCACACTAGACAGTACAGATACATAACTATATTTGAAAAACTCTACATTATTAAAACTAAGTATTAATAGGCCTGAAACTCACCTAACAGAAAAGGATTCTGAGCAGAGGACAGATAACACAAAAGATAAACCAAAAAAGGTAACACACAGGAAAGGAGAACTGGACAGACATTACTAGGTAATCTTTTTCTTATCTTTATGAATTACCTAACCTAATTCAAACTAAGCTCATGACTTTCGTATAGTGATTTGAGGTTGCGTTGGAGGGGAGAGAGAACAAAATAGGTTCCCTAGACCTTTCCTAGTGCATGGCACTGGCTTTCAATCTGTCTCAAGGATTTAAAATGTCCCTGTTTTGCATCAGGAAATTGAAGTAAGGTAGCAGAGTCCAAAGCCTCTGACTCTTTAGGCTCAGAAAAGTCAGTACTGGGCTCATGACTGCTCTCAAATGAGCAGCCTTCTCACAGGTAACTTTCTGTCAGTGATTAGCCTGTTAGGCAGATCCTATTTCATTAAAGTATCCTACATGACTGACAATTTCTTCTCCAAACGCTTCTTTGCTTATGCTACCATTTCTACTCTCCCACAGCCATCCTAGTTCATGCCTTCATCATTTTTCATTTGCGTTATTCTACAACTTCCTAGTCTTCCTAATGTCATGCAGCCCTCTCAGCCCTTTACCACATCACTCTTTCTAAATACTCTGCTCTCATCACACTGTCCCCTCCTTAAAAGTTATCAATGATTCCACACTATCCGCACATTAGTATAAAGCTCCTTAATCTGGAATTCAAAGCTCCTTATAAAGTAGTCAATACACTTCCCTTTGCAACCTTTCTCCCCAGTACTTCCTAGGAAGACTTAGAAAGGAGTGACTCAACTCTAGCCCATTCACTGCACGATTACCCTCTAACACTCCCTGCTCACCTCCACCATGCCTTCATCTGGTTCTTTGTGGGGATCAGTCCCAAGAGGAGAAATTCTGTACTACTCTATTCTCCAAAAATTTTAAGCTCAGTACCACGTCCAAAAAGACACTCAGTAAACAGTGACTAGGTTAATCATTAAGTCTTCTTACATGTTTATATTCAGTCTGGCAAAATTTGATCACATTAACAATAAATTCAATTTAGATTCAGAATAGTTACAAACTATTTCTGAAAAATTCTGGAATGTAACAGTCTTACCGATGCAAACATCAATCTTTCCTTTAATTGCAGCTTCATGGAGAGGAGTGTAATTCCAATTATCACGAGCATTTGGGTCTGCACCATGTCGCAAAAGGAGATTGACCACTTCTGCATGGCCAAAAGAGCATGCGTTATGAAGAGGAATAAGCCCCCCATCATCACGGGCTTGGACGTTTGCACCATTCTGAAGCAAATATTCAACTACATCTTTCCGACCAAAACCTAGAAGAAAATAAATTATCCACATTTAAGTTCTCCAAAGAAAATATATCAAGATAGAAGCAATAAATACACGTCATACTAAAGTGTTTTGGGATGCAAAACATTAACAGATACAAAAATTCATTGATGAAATACATCACTAACTAATCTTAATGAGAAAGCCAAAGGGTCTCTCTGATGCATTAGGCAGTATTACTGCTAACTTCAGAGGTTATGTAATTAGTGACTGAAAGCCCCAAGTTCCAATGTTTCCCACTCTACAACAGCATTCCTAATTGCATAACAGGTTCTGCATATTTTGTATGCATACATTTTCAAGTATTCAAAGTATACACTAACCAACTCTTGCTAGACTCCCTTTCCCACATCCCATCTCATAAAACGTTTCTACTGAATTAGGGGACCATGAGAAAGCAACAGAAAGTTTGTACTGAAGACAAAGAGAGGTGATACTAGGCAAAAGTGTGACATGAGGTATCTTCGAAGGAGCACCTACTCTGCCCCCTGCACAACACAAGCAACTCTGCCTAGCAAGAGGCCTTTAAAAACCCATCTCCCATAGTTCTGTTGCGGCTACCCCTGGAACAAACAAACCCGAAGAAGTCTGACAACTCATTTATATTGGTTTACAGTTTTAGTACCGATGAGTTTCAATCTCTTCAATATAATAGCACCTAAAATCTTTTTACAATTAATTGTTAAAGGAAAAGGACTTCAGATATATGTTAAAGCAGATGGGAAGATATATATGAGTATTGGGAGAGAGAGAGAGATCTTTTCACTCTTCTGAAATTTTACCAGAATAGTCTTACAACCATCAAGACTGAATGCAGTCCTTCTAAGACCAAAATGGAGTTGAATGAGAAAGCAAAAACATATAATCTTTCCAAGGGGTACACCCGGGACTGGCCTGGCTGTAGCTGAGGGAAGAGTTAGATGACTGAAGAGATTAACTGTTTTCTTTTGTCTAAATATTGCTAAGCTCTATGTCAGAGACATCGGTATCTTTGATTCCCCCTATTCTCAGTCTTCGACTCTTCCTGTCCTCAGTTCAGTTCAGTTGCTCAGACATGTCTGACCCTTTGCAACCCCATGAACCCCAGCACGCCAGGCCTCCTTGTCCATCACCAACTCCTGGAGTCCACCCAAACCCATGTCCATCGAGTCGATGATGCCATCCAACCATCTCATCCTCTGTCCTCCCTTTCTCCTCCTGCCTTCAATCTTTCCTAGCATCAGGGTCTTTTCCAATGAGTTAGCTCTTCGCATCAGGTGGCCAAAGTACTGGAGTTTCAGCTTCAACATCAGTCCTTCCAATAAACACTCGGGACTGATCTCCTATTCTCAAAGAGCTTATAATTTAGGATGTGGAAAAACAATTAGAACTAATAATTTCAGTATACTGTAATTCATAAAAGAGGTATATATAAAATGTTACTAGAGCTCAAAGAAGAGACTATCTAAATTAGTGGAAAGCAGAGAATAGGAAGGACAATCCCAGAGAAGAGTCCAGTGATGACACTTGAGCTGAAGGCTTCCATTAAAAATGAAGAGATCACCAGGAGAATGAAGAGAGAAGAAAGATGAGAAGAGAAGAGAGGTTAGGAGAAAAGAGGGAGTGGGAAGAAGCTAAACAAGGAAAGAGCACAGCAGTTCAAGCAGAAGAAACAAAAGGTACACAAGTGTGAAAGAGCAAATCATTACAGTAGCTAGGACAAAGAATGCCCAAGTAGGCAGAAGTCAAAAGAGGAAGAATCTTTTAAGCCACACTAAGGTAGTATCTGGATTTTGTCCTACAGACTATAGTGTTTCTCAAGCTGCTTTCAGGCAATAGACTTAAAGGAAATATTTTTTTGCCTAGGAAAAAAACTGAGACATAATAAACACGTAAGGTTATATTAGTTTCAGGTGTATAACATAATGATATGGTGTGTATATACTGCATGCATGCAGGCATACTAAGTCACTTCAGTCGTGTTCGACTCTGTGCAGCCCCATGGACAGCAGCCCACCAGGCTCTCTGTCCACGGAATTCTCCAGGCAAGAGTGCTGGAGTGGGTTGCCATTTCCTTCATGTATATACTGCAAAATGAACACAATAAATCTAGTTAACATTACCACCACATATAGGTATTTTTTCTTGTGATGAGAACTTTTAAGATCTACTCTCTTAGCAACTTTCAAATATATAACGCAGTACATAGCTTAACATCTGAAAGTCCATCCATGCTATTGCAAATGGCAAGATATCATTTTTTTTCCAGCTGAATTATATTCCATCGTGTATATACACCGCAATTTCTTTATCCATTCATACCGTGACAGGCACTTAGGTTTTTTCCCCATGTCTTAGCTTTTGTAAATAATGCTGCAATGGCACTATTTACAATAGCCAAGACATGGAAGCAACTTAAATGTCCATCGACAGAGGAATGGATAAGACAAATATCAAGTATCACTTCTAAAATATGGTATGATAGTGGAAGACAGAGGAGTCTGGAGTACTATGCAGTTCACTGGGGTTGCAAAGAATTACAGACTCACAGACAAAGAAAACAATTTACGGTTACCAAAAGGGAATTGAGGGGATCAATAAATTAGGAGCTTGGGATGAGCAGATTCAAACTAATATTTATACAACAGATAATTATCAGGGACCTATTATATAGCACAGGGACTATGTCAATGTTTTGTCATAAATTATAATGGAAAAACATTATCAAAAAGAATTTATACACACACACACACAAAACCAAATAACTGTGCAGTATACCAGAAACTAGCACCACACTATAAATTAACTATACTTCAATTTTAAAAAACAGGAAGAAAAGAAAAAATGCTGCAGTGAACATGGAGGTGCATAAGCCTGAGTTAACACTTCCTAATGAAATCTTATATAAAATCCCAATATGTGTCGTTTGCTGCAAAAATACCCAATGCCTGGTACACAGTTGGCACTCAGAGTTGCAAATTAACTGAATTCAATTTAAAATAATACTATTCAGGCTGAATCTGGCTTCTTCTCCTCAAAGACCCAAACAAAATTATCCCTCTACTTCAGAGGCATCTCAAAGAAATAGTATGAAAAACACTGCTGTAAAATATGAATGGTCACTGAAGGACAAGCAAATTGCCTACTAATAAATATATTTTAAAACCTTGCTTTGCATCTGCCTTTTAAAAAAGCTAATAATATCCTACAAATCAACTCTGATAGCCACACGTTTTACTGATTGCAAGTATCAAAATTAAACTAGTTTTAGGGCATCACCAATGCAATGGATGTGAACTTGGGCAAACTGGGAGACGGTGGGGGACAGGAAAGCCTGGCATGCTGCATGCAGTCCATGGGGTCGCAAAGACCATGACTGGGCAACTGAACAAAAAAAAAAAAATCAATTTAAAAACTAGTTCCTTTCTCATGAATCTTCTTGTAGATCTGCTGACATATTGAGTTCAACACCTTGATGGCACCATCCTTTAGGGTTTTGAAGAGTTCCACTAGAATTCCGTCGCATCCTAATGGATGCTTTATTAACAGCAGTGCTTCTTAAGGCCGACTCGACTGCACTGTCCAGAAGGTCTTGCTCTGGGTGACTGACCACACCATCGTAGTACCCTGGCTCATTTAAACCTTTTCTGGGCAGTTCTTCCAGGTACTCTCTCCATCTCTTCAGCGCCTACTAGGTCTCTACCGTTTCTGTCCTTTATTTTGCCCATCTTTGGGCAAAGTGTTCCCTTGATATCTCCCATTTTCCTGACGAGCTCTCTAGTCTTTCTTCTTCTGTTGTTCTTAGTTTTATATACTGTTCATTGAAGAAGGCCTTCTTGTCTCTCCATGCTGTTCTTTGGAAATCTGCGTTTAGTTGGATATACCTTTCCCTTTCTCCCTTGTTTTTTTTCTCTTCTCTTCCTTCTTTAGCTGTCTGTAAGGCCTCCTCAGATAGCCACTTTGCCTTTTTGCTTATCTTTTTCTTTAGGATGGTTTGGTTTGCTGCCTCCTGTACAGCAGTACGGACCTCCATCCATAGTTCTTCAGGCACACTACTTACAAGTTCTAAGCCCTTGAATTTATTCATTACCTCCACTGCTGGAAGACCCAGCAGTGGCCACAGGATTGGAAAAGGTCGATCCTCATCCTAATTCCCCCGAAAGGGTAGTACCAAAGAATGCACTCACCATCAGACCACTGGACTCATCTCCCATGTTAGCAAGGTCATGCTTAAACTCTTGCATGCTAGGCTTTAGCATTACGCAAACCAAGAACTTCCAGATGTCCACGCTGGGTTTAGAAAAGGAAGAGGAACCAGAGATCAAATTGCCAACATTCACTGGATCACAGAGAAAGCTAGGCGATTTCCAGAAAAACATCTACCTCTATTTCATCGGTTACGCCAAAGACTTTGACTTGTGGATTGTAACACACTGTGGAAAGCTCTTAAAGAGATAGGAATACCAGACCATCTCACCTGTCTCCTGAGAAACCTGTATGTGAGTCAAGAAGCAACAGTTAGAACCCTATATGGAACAACTGACTGGTTCAAGATCGAAAAAGGAGTATGACAGAGCTGTCTGCTGTCACTCTGTTTGTTTAACTGATACGCTGACATCATGCGAAATGCCAGGCTGGATACGTTACAAGCTGGAATCAAGATAGGCAGGAGAAACATCAACAACCTCAACCTGCCACTCTAACAGCAGAAAGCAAAGAGGAACTAAAGGGTCTCTTGATGAGGGTAAAGGAGGAGAGTGAAAGTCGCCTTAAAATTAAACATTAAAAAAACTAAGATCATGGCATCTGGTCCCATTACATCATGGCAAATAGAGTGGGGGAAAGGTGGAAGCAGCGACAGATTTCCTTTTCCTGGGCTCTAAAATCACTGTGGATGGTGACCGCAGCCATGAAATCAGAAGACATTTGCCTCTTGGAAGGAAAACTATGACAAACCTAGACAGTGTTGTTGAAAAGCAGAGACATTACTCTGCCAACAAAGGTCCAGACAGTCAAGGCTATGGTCTTCCCAGTGGTCACATATGGTTATGAGAGCTGCACAGTAAAGAAGGCAGAGTGCCAAATAATTAATGCCTTCCAACTGTGGTGCTGGAGAAGACTCCTCAGAGTCCCTTGGACAGCAAGGAGATAAAACCAATCTTAAGGGAAATCAACCCTGAATACTCGCTGCAAAGACTGATGTTAAAGCTGAAACTCCAGTATTTTGGTCATCTGATGGGACCAGCTGACTCATTGGAAAAGTCCCTGATGCTGGTACAGATTGGGGGCAGAAAGAGAAGACGGCATCAGAGGATGAGATAGCTGGCTGGATGGCATCACCGATGCAATGGACATGAGCCTGGGCAAACTTCAGGAGATGCTGAGGAACAGGGAGGCCTGGGGTTGCAAAGTATTGGATATGGCTGAGTGACTGAACAACAACAATCGAAATTAAACTAGTTCCTTTCTCATGAATAGCTGGGTTGTTTCTAATCTTCTCCTATTACATAAAATGTTGCCAGGAGTAACTAAAGAGAAGAGAAAACTGACAGTATCTGGCAACTTCTTTAATTTGGGGAAAGAAGATGACAAAGGGACATCCAAAATATAAAGGGAAACAGGATGTTTCCTAAGATAAGATTATTTGTTTTTGGAAATGCTTAAATGCTTTTGGACATCTGTTTGAGGAACAAATGTCCAGTAAGTAGAAGTTCTATGCATTTCTAACTAAGGAAATTAGTATGAACTAACAACTGACATTTTGAAGTCTTGACCGTAAAGATGGTGTTTGAAGCCATGCAAGAAAATGAAGCTGACTAGAGAACACCAGTTTTCTGTTCTGTTGAAAGTATGTTTCTTATTAAAGATCAATCCCTTCTCATCTTACACTTTCTCACCTTCTCAAGGTATTCCTATCCACATCAATCTCTCCCTCTCCACCAGATCATTCCCAACAGTGTGTAAGCATGTTCTTTATGTTCCATTTTATTAAAAATATTCTCCTTGAATTTGCATGCCCATTTCTCTGCTCCCTTGCATATTCAACCCTCTAGGAAAGTGAAAGTGAAGTTGCTCAGTTGTATCCAACTCTTTGGGACACCATGGACTGTAGCCTACCAGGCTCCTCCATCCATGGGATTTTCCAGGCAAGAATACTGGAGTGGGTTGCCATTTCCTTCTCCAGGGGATCTTCCCGACCCAAGGATTGAACCTGGGTCTCCTGTACTGTAGGCAGATACTTTACCATCTGAACCACCAGGGAAACCCTACAGACTGTCCCCAATTCTCTATTTCGCATTTACTCCTCTTCCAAATCCAGTCTGGCTTCTTCTTTATGACTGCTTTCATCGAGGCCACCTACAACCTCCATGTTGCCAAACCCAAAGGATACATGTGTGTTCTCAGTTGACTAGATCTCTCAGCAACATTTGGCAACTGACTCGACAATTGACTAATCCCTCTCTTGTGGAAAATATCTCTGAGTTTCCATGACATCACACCTTTCTGGTTTTTCTTGCCTCATCTGTTCACTTAACAAATGATCAGGGAGGGATTTCCCTGGTAGTCCAGTGGTTAAGACTTCACTTTCCAATGCAGGGGGTACAAATTTGATCCCTGGTTGGGGAGCTTAGATCCCACGAGCCTTGAAGCCAAACAAAAACAAAATGAAAAACAAAAATAATATTGGGACAAATTCAATCAAGACTAAAACAAACAAAAAAAGACTAAAAGCCAAATGATCAGGGCATCAACCATGTGATGACACTTTTCGGGGTGCCTCTGACTTACTAGTGTACAGAACAGACCAAATATCTGCCTTTGAGGAACTTCCATGGAGGTGGAGGAGATGAACAACAAATGGACAAATAAGTCTGTTAGAAGGTAATTAGAAAAAGAGGAGAAGAAGAAGTGATTGGGGATTCCCTCGTGGCTCAGTGGTAAAGAATCAGACTGCCAATGCAGAAGACACAAGTTCAGCCCCTGATCCAGAAGGGCCCACGCGCTGTGGAGCAACTACGCCCATGCGCCACAACTACTGGGCCTGTGCTCAGGAGCACAGAAGCTGCAACTACTGAAGCCCAAGGGCCCTGGGGCCCGTGCTCTGCAAAGAGTTACCGCAATAAGAGGCCTGAAAAAAAAAGAAGTCTGAGTATCACAACTAGAGAAAGGTCCGAGCAGCAACGAAGAACCAGCAAAGAAAAAAGATCAGAGTGTGCGTATGGAGGGGTCATAAAGTACAACAGTGAGGTCCCCACAGGCCTTGCTGAGACAGCGACATCTGACCCAAGACCTGAAGGAGAGAGAACTAGCCCTACTGACCGACAGAAGGCTAGAATAAATGGAGCTGAATGAGCAAGGGGCAGCAGAAGAGGAGGCGAGGTCAGAAGTAATGAGGACCAGCTTCAGAGGCTTGAGGACCACTGTGGGAATTCTGGCTTTTTTACTGTGAGGAAAAAGGGAGTGGCATCGTAGGATTCTGAGTTGGTAAGTTACATGACATGACCTATCTGAAAAGTACCCTCTGGCTCTTGGGTTGAGACAAGACTTGAGGGGGTTTAGGTTAGAAACCAGCGAAAGGTCGTGGCAGTCTGGACCATAACGCGGCGGCACCTGTCAGAGTATTAAGGGGCAGATTCTGGGCCCTCTGGAGGCAGAGCCACCAGAGTTTGCTCTCAGACTGGATGTGGGGTGAGGGTAAGGGTGAGAGGGTGAGGAGGTTAAGGGAAGGTGGGGGCAAGGAAGGGGTCACGGCTGACTGCAAGGTTTTTGGACTGAGGAATGGAGGAGTGGGGTTAGCATCAACTGGCACAGGAAGGTTACAGACTAAAGAGCTCTGTGGCAGAAGCTGAGAAATTCAAGTTTCAGACATGTCCTACCTCCTCAGGGGCTTCTTGCTTATTCCACCTGATTTTTAAATGCTGGGATTCCTCAAGACTCAGTTCTCTTCCCTCTTTTCCCCTCATCTTCTCCTATGGCTTTAAATACCACCTAGATACGTGACCTGCAAATTGAAATCTCCAGTCTAGATTTTTCACCTGAATTCCAGACTGTTCACTAGACATACCTTCACCTGGGTATTTCGAAGGCATCTCAAACTCAACACGTTCCCTAACTTCTCTTCATTCCACTGACACTGCCCAACCACCACCTCCTCCCCCGCCCAAATGTCTCCAGCCTGAACCACTGCAAAAGTCTCCTTAATCGGGCCTCACATTTTCACTGTCCCCAGCGATCTTTTAAAAACAACCCTCATATCATACCCCTATTTAAAGTAATTCATTGGCTTCCCACTGACACTCTTAGAATAAAATTCAATCCTGCTACCATGGCCTACAAGACCTGCTGCCTGAACTGGCCCCTTACCTACGTCTCTAACTTCACTGCAAACCACTTTTCCCTTTCTGAACCATGATCCAGCTTTCTTTCGGTTCACCAGGTGTGCTAACCTTACTTTAGCACATGCTGCCTGTCTGCTGGGCCTCCTCCTCCCTTGTTCTTTGCATTTCTATTCATTGTCTAATGTCTCCACCTTAAAGAGGCCATCCCAGATCATTCTATCTGAAGCAGTCCGTTCTGCACAGTCATACAATTAATTCAGTTGGTTTCCCCTTCTCCTCCATTAGAACTCAATCTCCAGAAAAAATCACAAGGGTTTTTGCCTTTGCTATTCACAGCAGTATCCTCTGGTACTTATTAAAACTTGTAAATACTGTTCAGCACTAATCTCCTGAACTCCATAACAGGAGGGGCAACGTCTATCTTAATTCATCCCTACCTCCCCAGTGTCCTGCACACTGCCTGGCACACAGCAACAAAAAAAATCTGTTCATATTTGCTGAAAAAATACATCATGGTATGAGAAAAGGAGACTAAGTAAAACTTAGAATAGCACTGCGAAAGCCAAGAGGGAAATTTCCAGGAAGAACGTCTCTGATCCAAACATTCCTCATCACAGCCTGGGCACTGCTGGCCACACTGTCCTCCCAGGTGAGCCGCCCCTGGCCGCCCCAGTCGGCGGTTCCGCTATTTCAACCACTCAGCGTCCACCTGGAAGAAAAGCTTCCATTAAAGACTTCAGTTGGGGAATAAGAGAAAAAGAATCAAAATAAAGAAAAGTTAGTAGAGATATCTCTTTCTTTGGCATGTTACTTGGTGTACTCAAGGACCTTGAGAAGGATCACTATTTCTTCAGTGGTAATGTTGTCTGCAGTAGTCAAAATGGTGATTCACAGAGTAACTTCCCAAAAAAGGGGTGTGAGGTGGGCACAGAAATAGCTATAGCAGAACATCTAGCTGTTTTATGAGATAGTGTCAGGAAGCTATCTGTTACAAAGGATTAGTGATCAAGCTGAACAAAGGTCAAGAGTAGCCTTTTGTTAAAATACCACTGAGAAAAGAAGATGGTTGCTTCAAACCAGAGTTAACAAGAGAGAATCAATACTGATGTGTCTGATTAAATAATGAAACTGAAGTTTTAGCTAGGGAGGAGATATGGGGAGAAAGGGTTAAGGTGATTTTATCTACATAATTACCAACAGTCCAAGACACCGATGAGGACTTTCACCTCAACAACTGTATCAACATGATTTCCTAGCCATTAAGAGGTCTGAAACCCATCTGGAGACTGACAGAGAGATCAGCATATTTTCCAAGTCACAGTGTAAAGACTATAATATGTGCATAGAGGTCATGCTGCTATTCTGAGAGTAGATAAGAGTCTGAGATTTAGAGTGTTTGAAGTCACTTCTTGACATGAAAGGAATTATTTAGAAGGAGTCAGTAGGGAGCTATTTCAAATTTTAAAATCTACTTTTGGAAGTTTGGTGAAACCTTTAGATTTAAGTGGCTTCCCAAACTCTAAGAGCTAATCCCTGATACAATCTCCATTCTTACAGTCTCAAGAATAATTCAAAGCATTTCTGTTATGTACTCTTTTTTGGAAGAAAAATCAGTTTTGCAAGGTATGTTCTGATCACGCTCTCACTGGCCAGGTAAAACATGAATAGGAATATCCTTAAGAGTCGATACCCAGCTCCATATCCTAAGGATCTCTTTACAAAGGAATCAGAAGCCTACAGTCAGTGGTTATGGCTGCTCAGGTTACATTGTGATTTTATTTTACAATTATGTAATAGCTCTCATCTTCAAACATGAAAATCATGATGAAATCATACATTTGCGTTTGAATCCACTATAGAGCCCTGACAGTGAAACAAAATAGGCTTACTTGGAAACTAAATTTGCTGATCAATAAAATGGCCGGCAAGATGTCCTGTTCATTTCTGTTCACTGGACAAGGCCAGTACTGGATATATAGGAGGACTTGATAAACATTTATTTAGTGTATAGCTGATACTTTGGCTGGAACAGTAAGCAAACAACCTCCACAGAAAATATGAAGTTAATGATTTGTGACAACTAAGAAAGTAGTCTATTCAATTTCCCTTTTGTTTCATTACCATCCAGATGCCATCAGTTTCTGCAGTCCCAGGAACTGTCTTGCTAACCATGACTACTGTTAACAGTATCATATTTTCCTGCTATACTGGAAACATGCTTTCATCTGAATGGCTTCCAAAAAGTTGTGAAGCACTGGAAGTCACCACAGAGAAACCAACTTAGATTCAGGAAATTTCACTGAGAGCCCCCATCTCTCCCTTTTTACAGCCTGAAGATAGAACGAGCCACTGATGATACAGCTGGTCCAATATGCAATGACTGTTATGTGTTGCCAACCCAAGGCATCACACAGAGCTTTGTCAGAAGGAAACATTAAAAAACAGAAAATATCAACAACAAATGCCATGAAAGAGAGAAGGCTCCTGTGATCCAGAAGATGAGAATGTTTAATCAAGCAGCCTTCAGCTTGACTTACACAGCCAGGACTCTTGTCAGATTTTTTAAAGGCTATCATTTTATACTTCTCACTATTTATTAGATTGGTTCAAAAGTAATTGCAGTTTTACACTGTCGAACTTTGCCATTTGATAGTGGAATACATTCTTAAATAAACACATCATTTTAATGCACATGTCTTCTTTTATGTCTTTCTGCTAATGACTTACTACTTGCTGGTTATTGTATGTTTACTTTAGACTATAGAAATGATGCTAGACAAAAAACTAATTTGAATAATTTTTTATTCGAGTTCAACATGGGTCTGGGTCATAAAGCAGTGGGGACAACTCAAAACATCAACAATGCCTTTGGCCCCAGAACTACAGTGCAGTGGTGGTTCAAGAAGTTTTGCTAAGGAGACCAGAGCCTTGAAGATGAGGAGCGTAGTGGCCAGGCATCAGAAGTCGACATCGACCAAGTAAGAGCAATCATCGAAGCTGATCCTTTCACAACTACACAAGAAGTTGCCAAACAACTCAACGTCAGCCATTCTACAGTTGTTCGGTATTTGAAGCAAATCGGAAAGATGAAAAAAAAAAGTGGGTGCCTCATGAGCTGACCGCAAATAAAAACAACAACCCATCACTGGGAGGAGTTTTCTTCCCTTACTCCACTCAAAAACAAAGAACCATTTCTCAATCAGACTGAAAGAGTGGATTTTATATAAGAACCGGAGATGACCAACTCAGTGACTGGACTGAGAAGAAGCTCTAAAGCACTTCCCAAAGCCAAATCTGCACCCCCAAAAAGTCATGGTCAGTTTCATGGTCTGCTGCCCATCAATTCCACTACAGCTTTCTGAAACCATCACATCTGGGAAGTATGCTCATCAAATCAATGAGATGCACCAAAAACTGCAATGAGTGCAGCCAGCACTGGTCAATAGAAAGGGTACAATTCTTCTCCATGACAACGCCTGACCGCACCTCGCACAACCAACGCTTCAAAAGTTGAATGAACTGGGCTACAAAGTTTTGCCTCATCTGCCATATTCACCTGATCTCTCACCAACTGATTACCACTTCTTCAAGCATCTCAACAACTTTTTGCAGAGAAAACACTTCCACAATCAGTAGGAAGCAGAAAATTCTTTCCAAAAGCTCATCAAAACCCTAAGTGTGGATTTTTACACACTACAGGAATAAACTTATTTCTCACTGGCAAAAATCTGTTGATTGTAATGGTTCCTATTTTTATTAATAGACATGTATTTGAGCCTAGTTATGATGATTTAAATTTCATGGCCCAAAACCACAATTACTTTTGTACCCACCTAATAACTTTACTAAGATCCAGAAAGAAGTACTTCCTGCATGTACTTGTTGAGAATGAGGAATACACAGGAGTAGGCTTTGTCTAGTTCAACTTAGGACAACTTAGTTCAACTTAGGTCTGGTCAGAGTAGGAGAAACTTTGGAAAGGATGCCATGGCCTCTGGGGTGATGAAAGTCTAACAATCTGAATGCAGAAATATTGAAACAAGTACTCCAAACTGGTTGCTACTGAAGTCTACTGCCTATCTCTAAATCCACCAATAGCTGAGGAAAAAGATGTAACTCAAGTCTTGATAATATACTATAACAAGAGATCTGGTAGTAAAAAAAAAAAAAAAAAAATTTGAAGTCTTAAATAGACTGGTCTTTGATACAGGGGT
>SJYQ01096351.1:0-66783 GCA_006410935.1 Redunca redunca
ATTCTTACCTGGAGAATCCCCATGGACAGAGGAGCCTGGCAATTTGCTAAGGGTTGAACTCGACTGAGCGACTAAGCACAGCACAACACAAGATTATTGAGAGGCTTAAATGGTGCCTACATTCTTACAAGAGGAGATTTGTTAACCTAAATGAATCTCTATCAGTTGGTGGAGTTTCAGACATGGCATCAATGTGAATACATTGGAGCACTCTTGGAAACTTGAGTCTGCAGTCAGTTCCCCTGGGTGTCTATCTTCTCTTCATTTCCTCTGTTCTCTAGGGGCTCATTTTGTATCCGCACATGAGATTGCTCAAGGTTTTTTCATGGCATCGGTGGTGGAATCCTGCAGGTAGTTTGGGTCTGGCTTTCTACTAAGGGATCTGCACACATAGGTTCTTTCAATCCAGCAAATACTAATTGAAAACCTGCTGGTCCCAGCCACCATCCAAGGTACTAGGAAAGAGAGATGGGCCCCAGAAATAAGCAAAACAAATTCTTTCTTTTCTCCCTGAAGCTCACGGTCTAGTGGCATTTTTATGTCAGTTTACCTATAAACTGTTTCTAAGTCAATGGACTAACATGAACTCTAAGAAGTTTTTGTGCTTTCGCAGCAGAAATTTAGGAATGTATTTTGTTTTTTTGTTTTTGTTTCTTGGCCGTGTTATCATTAGCATGCAGAATCTTCAGTTCCCCCGAACAGGGATCTGGCCCACACCCCCACAGTGGAAATGCAAAGTTCCAACCACTGGACCACCAGGGAAGTCCTAGGAATGCATTTTAAAAAACAAGAATGGTGATAGAAATCTGTTAAAATTTTTCATGTTTAAGAAAATGGCTTGTATCTATTATGTCAGTGTACTCCAGTCACTCAGTCATGTCTGGATATTTGCAGCCACATGGACTGTAGCCCACCAGGGCTCCTCTCAGGCAAAAATACTGGACTGAGTTGCCATTTCCTCCTCCAGGGGATCTTCCTGAGCCAGGGATGGAACATGGGCCTCCTGCGTTGCAGGCAGATTCTTTACCATCTGAGCCACCAGGGAAGCCCGTATGTCTATTATACCTCAATTTTTAAAAAGAAAATAGCTTAAAATTTGAATATTTGGTTATTTCACATTATGATATTCTCGATTTAATCTCAAATTTTAGTGGTTTTAGAAAAAATAATATATTCTGACTCTTGTGTGCTTGTAATTTTAAGTTGAAGAGGATTCTTAATGTGTTTATTGAAGATTTACTGAGTGTTGACACTAAACAAAGTGATGTTCAAATTAGAAAAAACATAGTTATGAGACAGAATTACCACCAAAAAAAGAACTAGCCATGGTCAATAGATGGGAAGTTAATAGAAATTTTGAGGACAAATGTTTGGTGAATATAAAGACAAAAGTAGTTTTCCTAGAGCTTAACATGATAACTTGTTTTAATTCTTTGGCTTGGTTGTGACAGTAAAAACCTTTCTAGTTACTTTGCATTCAGTCAGTCGCTCAGTCATGTCCGACTCTTTGCGACCCCATGAATTGTAGCACTCCAGGCCTCCCTGTCCATCACTAACTCCCGGAGCTCACTCAAACTCACGTCCATCGAGTCGGTGATGCCATCCAGCCATCTCATCCTCTGTCGTCCCCTTTTCCTCCTGCCCTCAATCCCTCCCAGCATCAGAGTCTTTTCCAATGAGTCATTATTTCTGCAAATTAGGCATATATGAATTACTGGACAAGATTTATTTGTCCTATATCTTTAAGGAGCAATTTGGCAATTTCTTCCTAAATGGTTTGGTATTTTAGAATTACATTTTGAAAAGTGTTAAACTTTATAAAATATTTCATAAACAAGTGTAGTTTGAAAATACATTCTTTATTATTAGAGTACATTTTAAATGGAGATTTATTTGGTGATAAAAAATTTCATACTTTAAAGAATTTATTTTTTGAAGTGAACTTTTGCAGGAACATGCCTTATATTTATTCACAGATACTGGTTGTTGTTCATGGTTGCTTTCTTATTACTAACTCAAAGGGTGAGCTTAGATCTAGAAACAAATGTAAAATCTAGCTAGCATTTACTGTGGAACAGACGTTGTAGATGTGCTTTGTGTGTGTGCACACTAACTTTTTGTTTGAGCCTGGAGGTGGGGGTTGGGAGAGAGGCCCTGTTGTTGATGATGTCATTTTGTATGCAGATATGCTGGTGGGAAGAATTTGGTGCTAGTCATTTTGCATAGAAATTTTCAGGATTGGATGTTTAAGCCTTGGAGAACAATTTTACCAAGTAATAATTTTTTTTGGTCATCTAGTTGACTAAAGGGATGCCATAATATTAAAAAAAAATTTCTTAGATTCTTATGTTTTATATATGTGATTTTGTTGGATTAAACGCAAACTTGGTTTTTAAAATTCTGATTTTAGAGTGAAGGCAATCGGTGTGGAAACAAGATCTTGGATGAAAAGGGCCATGAAATGTTAGATTGTATAATGCCAAAGGCAGGGGGTACCGGATATAGAGATATCAAAATATTCAGAAAAAAAGTAGGTGTTATCCTGGAATCAGAGACCCTGAAAGGAAAGATAATTCCTTTTAGCTGGAGGCTCTAAAACACAAATTTTGACCTAAAATAGATAACCAAGTAATATATGATAAATTGTACTTGTATTAAATTTTAACAATTTAGAAGATATTTTTACATTTTGTATTTTTCCTTTGCTTTTGGGTGATTCATTAGCATATAAAATTTGAGTATATATTTTTAAACCTCCCCGCCAAATATATACATCCTTCCTCCGTTCCATCTTTCTGTTTCTCTTTATAGCAAAGTGTTGTCTGTACTTTCTGCCTTAGAGTTTTCATCTTGCTATTCTTCACATTGTGAAGGTCTTTGTTGTGCCAGTGATTTGATAAAGACCTGACATATTTAACTGAAACATTGGACGGCAGGATCCCCAGGATCTCAATGTATGGAATGGTGGGCTGAAACTAAGAGAAAAGTTAATAGAAATTATTTTATAGTCTTGAATTTGGTTAAAAAAAAATTAGCTGCAGTGAAAGGAGTTGAGGGGAAATAAGGCTTCGAGCCGCATGTCATAGGACAAAGCCTCTGTTCACTCACTGACCAGCCCGTTCTACTCTTGCAAGCATGTGAGCATCGTATCCTGGGTAACACAGGTCCCACTTCATTATAGGCCAGGCACACCTTTAGTACATGTTCATTTCTGAATATGACTTTTAAGAGATGAACAAACTACAAAGCATTGCTTTGAATATTATAAAAGGGAAATCCTTCATTTGAAGGAGCATTAGATTAGATGGCTTGTAAGATCCCTCCATCTTGAACAAGGGGTAACTAAAATAGTAAGATGAACCTTGTTAAACAAAGTACCAGATATACCCATTAAGGTTACTGTTCTTTTAATGCCAGTCACATGGGCATGTATATGTTTCTATGTATACATACATATTTTGCAACAATGAAAAATTTAAACACTTTCAGAATTTGTTTTGTGAGGTTATCTTTTTGATTGAACCATTTGGAAAATACATACAGTTTATCAAATGTCTGTCTTTCCTGGATAGATTTTAATTTTGACAATTGAAAATTATTTTTGAGGCAGTCTTTTAATGTACTTGTGAATTCTGTCTTTAGATAATTCTCAAAGAAGTCTGGTAGTGTTTTGGACCATGTCCACACCTCTGGGGTGCATTTCCACCTACCAAATCTTAGAGGCAAACCTTAAAAGGATGAGATTTATTCAAAGTACCTAATCGTACCAATCCTCAGAGCTGGTTGTTTTAAGTATAGCAACTTTGACTTATTTAGAAAATGAAATTAAGTTTTCAGGATCATCATTTGTTTGTTTTATCATCCTTAGAGTACTTTATGCACTAAACATTGATTTCTTTTCCGTAAGTCATAGTAAGTGTAGGTTTCTTTACTTTTGGAAGCAATTTTGAACAAAATAAAGGGATTCCTTCAAATGCCAAATGAAATAAATTAAAAAGTCCTTAATAAACTCCTCTGAGCTTGCATTATGCAAGTTCTGTGGTGTGTGTGTGGAAGATATGGTATGCAATTCCTGCCTAAGAGAACTTGTCAGGATGGCACAAATAGGACATGCCATTGTAGAAGAAGGAAATGGCAACCCACTCCATTTCTCTTCCCTGGAAAATTCCATGGACGGAGGAGCCTGGTAGGCTGTAGTCCATGGGGTTGCAAAGAGGGGTTACAAAGAGTCGGACACGACTGAGCAACCTCATGCATTGTAGAAGATGGTGCAGGCTGTCTGCAGACACCAGCAAGGGGACCAGCCGCATGTTATTGTACACAGAGTTTGTTGGAATACAGCCATGTCCATTCATTCACGTGTCTGTGGCTCTGTGGTATACCGACAGAGTTAAGCAGTTATTACAGGAGCCTATATGACTTCCAAGCCTAAACTACTTGTTCTCTAGTCCTTTAAGAAAACTTTTGACAAGCCACAGTCCATGTTCTAAAGGTTCATTTATACCTTAGTTTTTCCCATTAAAACTATGTTATGGATTTATGGGTGAGAAGTTGATTCCTAAGTTGTCTCAGACTATGAGCTCTTGGAAATTAGGGACAGCGTGTTCTTTGTTTTAACCAAATACCTCAAACTGTGCCTGGCACTAGCAAGCTACTGTAATATGTGGTTGCATTTAACCCTGTGGTGCTTGGTCTGGTAGTGAAACTGATGGCAGGTGTTGCTGGAATCTGTATGATGGGATGGGGATGGTGGGGTGTTGATAAGAGTATACTATAGGGCCTCTGTTACTATGCTAGATCAGTAAATGGTACAAAGATCAGAGAAATGAAAAGTTATATGGACTTGTAGTCTAGAGAGGTTTCATTGAAAATGTGGAAATTGAAATTAAACTTGATTAGTTCTTCCTCTAGCCATAATGGAATAACAGACACTAGATTTACCTTGCCACCTCAAGTGACTGGAAAACCTGACAGTTATGAAACAGCAGTTTTAGAAATAGGTCAGAAAACAGCACAGGACAGTGCTCCCTGAGAGAAAGGAAATAAACAACAGAGCTCTGTGACTGCCTCAGCTTACCTCCTGGAGAGTTTCTAAACTGAAGCTCAGGGAAGGGGAACCCAGAAAGAATCTAGTGGTCTTCCTGAGTTGATGAGACGGAGTTCAGAGCTCAGAGAGGTGAAGGCAGCTTGAGTAGGCTTGAATGTGTGAGGAGGTCAGGTACAGGAGAGGAGGGAACTGCAAGGGGTTCGTTCACTCATGCCTTTGATTGAGTACTGTTCTGCTTGTTTTATGGATACCTGTCAGAAATTAGCAGGTGGAAGAATTCTTGGAGTTCACACAATGCTGGGAATAGTTTATATTCTCACTAATCAAAGTAGAAAGACCTAATGGATGAGGCATGGAGTAAGGCTAAATTAGCCCTGGAGAAAAGCCTGTTCTGGACCCACCTGCCAAATCTTAGAGGCAAACCTTAAAAGGATGAGATTTATTCAAAGTACCTAATCATGAACAAACCCTAACAATATGTGAAGGGATTACAACAAAGTCCAGCTCCCAAAAACATGAAATCCAATACCAGCATCCAGTAAGAAATGAGCAGACAAGCCAAGCAGAGAAAATATGACCCATAACCAGACAGAAAACAGCAGAAACAGTCCCAGAAGTGGGACAAATGATGGAATTGCAAATAAAGGTGTTGAAAAAGCCATTATAAATATACTGAGTTTGTTCACGGAGGTAAAAGGAAACTTGAACTTGACGAGGAGAGAAATGGATCTAAAAATAGACCCACATCAAACTATGAGCAAGGTGAAAAGACAACCATCAGAATGGGAGAAAATAATAGCAAATGAAACAACTGACAAAGGATTCATTTCCAAAATACACAAGCAGCTCATACAACTCAATAGCAGGAAAAGAAACAACCCAATGAAAAAGTGGGAAAAAGACCTAAACAGACATTTCTCCAAAGAAGACATACAGATGGCTAGCAAACACATGAAAAGATGCTCAACATCGCTCATTATTAGAGAAATGCAAATCAAAACTACAATGAGATATCACCTCACACTGATCAGAATGGCCATCAACAAAAAGTCTACAAGAAATAAATGCTGGCGAGGGTGTGAAAAAAGGGAGCCCTCTTGCACTGTTGGTGGGAATGTAAATTGATACAGCCACTATGGAAGACTGTATGGAGATTCCTTAAAAAACTAGGAATAAAATCACCATATGACCCGCAATCCCACTCCTAGATATATACCCTGAGGAAACCAAAATTGAAAAACAACATGTATCCCATTGTTCATCGTAGCACTGTTTACAATAGCTAGAACATGGAAGCAACCTAGATGTCCATTGACAGATAAATGGATAAAGAAGTTGTGACACACAATGGAATATTACTCAGCCATAAAAAGGAACGCCTTTGAGTCAGTTCTAATGAGGTGGATGAACCTAGAATCTATTATACAGAGTGAAGTGAGAAAGAGAAAGATAAATACCATATTCTAACACATATATATGAAATCTAGAAAGTGGTACTAAAGATATTTACAGGACAGCAATGGAGAAACAGACATAGAGAATAGACTTATGGACAGAGGGAGAGGGTGAGATGTATGGAAAGAGTAACATGGAAACTTAAGTGAGTTCAGTTCAGTTGCTCAGTCGTGTCTGACTCTTTGCGACCCCATGAACTGCAGCATGCCAGGCCTCCCTGTCCATCACCAACTCCTGGAGTCCACCCAAACCCATGTCCACTGAGTCGGAAACTTACTTTACTATATGTAAAATAGGTAGCCAACAGGAATTTGCTATATGGCTCAGGAAACTCAAACAAGGGCTCTGTATCAACCTAGAGGGTGGGATGGGGAGACACGTTCAAAAGGAAGGGGATATATGTATACCTATGGCTGATTCATGTTGAAGTTTGACAGAAAATAGCAAAATTTTGTAAAGCAATTATCCTTCAGTAAAATAAATAAATTTTTAAAAGTAGACCCACATCAAACTTCTAGCAGTAAACTCAAACCTGAAAAAGCGTAGGATTTATATTGATAGGGAAAAGAAGAACGTGTGTACTGAGAGGATGATATTTCCTGCTTTGGTGATCCCTCTTTATCCCAAACAGTGATATAGTTAACATATACTGGGTACATACTCTCTGCCAAGAGTGGTGCCAAGTATTGTACATGGAGTATCATTGAATTCTTGTAACAGCACTAGGTGGTATGGTATCCTCATTCTGTGGAGGGAATTCAAGGCACTCCAGTCTCGGTGTTTTTGTTTTTTTTGTTTATAACACTTAATATGGTTGGAAATTGTGTATCTATCTTATCTGCTTCTGAAGGCAGAGATCCTGGTGTCCACTTTTGTATACTCAGTGCTCACTGTTGAGCCTGGAACATAGGAGGGTGGTACTGATAATTAGTGTTGGACAAATTAAAGTGAGTGAGGTAGTCCACCAGCTGAATCTTGTGATTCAGAAGAGTTTGGATTTGATGTAGGTCTGTCTGACTACAGAGCTCATACTTCCACCATGTCTTATACCACTTCTCAAGTGTGTTTAGTAAATTATGAATGATCTACTTCGTAGAATGTTACACAACCATTAAAGGGGATCATGTGAAAGTTAGGTATATCCTACAAAAGTAATATCTTTACAGTGGACAGGGACTCAAAGTAATGTGCAAAAATAAAAATGGCTGTGTTATATTGTGGGTAACATTTCTCATTTTCTTTTCTCTCATTTTTTTGAAGTTATTTTTAATATAAAACCTTCACAGAGGGAAAGTCATACTGTCTAAAGGGAACAAGTAAGTGTCTAAAGTTGTTTTTTTTATAAAGTTTATTCCCTAGCTTCAAGAAAAATTGAATTAATTCCAAACCGTGGTTAGAATGGGTAGAAAACTGAGAGATGACTAGAAATATGCTGAAACGTACATGTTTTTCCCCAATAAGAAAAGAGTTAAGACCAAGTATTCTTGTCTTAACAGGAATCAGGCTAAAATATGGCATTGTTTTTGTTTTTGTTTTTAATTGAAGGATAACTGCTTTACAGCACTGTGTTGGTTTCTGCCATACATCAACATGAATCATCCGTAGGTGTACATACATCCCCTCCCTACTGAACCTCCTTCCCACCTCCCACCCCATCCCCCTCTTCATTGGGTTTGAGCTCCCTGAGTCATTCAGCAAATTCCCACTGGCTCTCTGTTTTACACACGGTAATGTATATTCTTCCATACTACTCTTTCGATTTGTCCCACCCTCTCCTTCACCCCCTTGTCCAGAAGTCTGTTCTCATGTCTGAGTCTCCATTGCTGCCCCACAAATAGGTTCCTCAGTGCCATCTTTCTAGATTCTATATATATGCGTTAATATACGACACTGGTTTTTCTCTTTTTGACTTACTTTACTCTGTATAATAAGCTCTAGGTTCATCTGCCTCATTAGAACTGACTCAAATATGTTCCTTTTTATGGCTGAGTAATCTTCCATTGTATATGTACCATAACTTCTTTATCCATTCATCTGTCAGTGGACATCTGGGTTGCTCCCATGTCCTAGCTATTGTAAATACTGCTGCAGTGAACACTGGGGTACCTGTGTCTTTTTCAGGTATGGTTTTCTCAGGGTATATGTGTGGCATCGTTGTGGCATCATTTTGAGCAGTTCGTGAATCCTAGAAAGGGACAGGACTTTTTCTATAATATTTTTATGATGATGATATTAATGCTTTTATTTTATTTTTGTTTTCCCTATTTAAAATCATTCTGTATTTAAAGCATGAAGACTTAACTATGGGTAATCTCCACTTTTTGAAAGTTCATCTTATGCCATTTTGTTTTTATGAAAGACCTACATCAGTACCTATTTTTGATAACCAAAAGAAACCTCAAGAGGATTTTTGCTTTTAGCAGAAAAAAGGCCAGAAGCAAAAATAGCATTCAGCGTTTGTTTTGTAGCAGGGCGAGCCATTGTAGAGGCGGCCACACTGGGAGCGGTGAGAGCAGCCTCCCCAGAGCTCCTTCTCCTGGAACGACACTCAGTGTCTTAACATTGAGCCGCCATAGCTGTAAAACGTGTCTCTGAGCATCTGTGCTCTATCTTGATTTATTTTGCGGGTCCATGAGCAAGATATGTCCTCCAATAATTGTTTCTTCCTTTTTTTGACGTTTTGGTTTACAGTAAGCTTTTCCTCTTTCCACTTCTCCTGTCACCTTTTCCTATATCTTTACTTTTAGCCTAGTCTTCTCTGAGCTCTGGATTCATATATTCAACTGCCTACTTGGTATGTTTAACTTAAATTTTCCAAGAACATCTCCAGATTGATAAATGGAGCTTTTGATGTGTGTGTGTATATACATACATACATATATATACACACACACACACACACACATATGTATATATATTCTGTCTACTACCACTGTTTTCGGGGCTTCCCTGGTGGCTCAAATGGTGAAGAATCTGCCTGCAATGCAAAAGACCCAGGTTCAATCCCTGGGTCGGAAAGATCCCCTGGAGAAGGGAATGACTACCCACTCTAGTATTCTTGGCTGGAGAATTCCATGGACAGAGGAGCCTAGTGGGCTGCAGTCCATGGGGTTGCAAAGAGTTGGACATGACTGAGTGACTAATACCTGTTTTCTAGTCTTCCCCATCTCAGCAAATGACATCGCAGTCCACTCTTGTTATTTAAACAAGTTTAGGCATCACCCTATGTTCTTTTTCTTACATTCCACTTCTGATTTATCCTTCACATTTTACTGTCAGGGTGGATCCTATCTATCTGTTGCTTGCCATTTTCACTCCTGTCATCTTAGTACAGACAGTTGCCATCTCTCTGGTCTTCCTGCTTCTTAACTTCTGTCAGTCATTTCTCCCCAGTAGCCATAGCAATCTTGAAACTTCACCCAGTCTTGTCACTGCTTGCTTAAGTTACCCCTCAGTGGCTTCTTCTAATCCTTAGAGTGGAAATCTGAACTCCTGACTGTAGTATACAAGGCACCTCCTGATTGGTTCCAGCCTTTCCCTCCCTCAGGCCATTCATCTCTCCCTTGCTCACTGTGCTGAAGCTACCTGTATTTTGATACTCTCGTTCTTAGGGCCTCTTATGTTTTCTTTACAATGTGTGCATTCTTGCTGGTATCCCACTCACCTTACCTCCTACTGATCACATGATGTTTGCTGTAATAATAGAGCTTTATGATTCTTTGATTCTGTATGCTGCTGCTGCTAAGTCGCTTCAGTTGTGTCCGACTCTGTGCTACACTATAGATGGCAGCCCACCAGGCTCCTCTGTCCCTGGGATTCTCCAGGCAAAAACACTGGAGTGGGTTGCCATTTCCTCCTCCTCCAGTGCATGAAAGTGAAGTCACTCAGTCGTGTCCGACTCTTCACAACCCCATGAACTACAGCCTACCAGGCCCCTCGGTCCCTGGGGTTTACCAGGCAAGAATACTGGAGTGGGTTGCCATTGCCTTCTCCTTGTTTCTGTATAATGGCCAGTTAAAAGGGCCATGGAGATGGAGACATGGGGAAGGAATTGTAGAATCTAAGAACTTAATGGTCATCTGTAATCATCAAGTCTAGCCACTCATCTGAGGCCTCAGCATTCTTATCCAGTGGTTTTAGAGCTCACACTTGAACAAATGAGTGATGGAAATCTACCACATTCATCTCTGGAAAACAGAATGTTAGAAAGTCTTTTTTTCATCTGCAGAAGAAAAATTGGTTCAAAAATTTGGAGACAGTTGTTAATTTCCTTGTCTGATTGAAGTCCTCTAACCCTTAGACTTCATGTTCTTATTTCTGTTCTTAAGAATATAGTATTTTAAACCACAGAACACAGCATTCCACTTAAAGGATACAGTGAGTTCAGTAATGTCCCACAAAAATTCATGTCCACCTGGCACTTCAGAATGTGATCTTATTTGCAAATAAGATCTTTGCAGATGTAAGTAGTTAAGGATCAAGATAAGATCATACTAGTATATGTTGGACCCTAAATCCAGTGACTTACAAGGAGAAGAGAGAATACAGAGAAACACACAAAAATAAAGGCCATGGGAAGATAGAGGTTGAAATAGGAGTTAAGCTGCCACAGCTAGGGAGTGCCAAGGATTGCTGGCAACCACTGGAGGCTAGGAGAGAGTCATAGGACTGTTTTTCCCTTGGAGTCTCCAGAAGGAGCCAACTGTACCAACACCTTGATCTTGATTTCTGCCCTCCTGAATTAGGAGACAATACATTTATGTTGTTTTAAGCCACACATGGACATCACCAGATGGTCAGTAACAATATCAGACTGATTATATTCTTTGCAGCCGAAGATGGTGCAGCTCTATACAGTCAGCCGAAACAAGACCAGGAGCTGACTGTGGCTCAGATCATGAACTCTTTATTGCCAAATTCAGACTTAAATTGAAGAAACTAGGGGAAACCACTAGACCATTCAGGTATGACCTAAATCAAATCCCTTATGATTATACAGTGGAAGTGAGAAATAGATTTAAGGGCCTAGATCTGATAGAGTGACTGAAGAACTATGGATGCAGGTTCATAACATTGTACAAGAGACAGGCATCATGACCATCCTCAAGAAAAAGAACTGCAAAAAAGCAAAATGGCTGTCTGAGGAGGCCTTACAAATAACTGAGAAAAGAAGAGAAGCAAAAATCAAAGGAGAGAAGGGAAGATACACCTGTTTGAATGTAGAGTTCCAAAGAATAGCAAGGAGAGATAAGAAAGCCTTACTCGGTGATCAGTGCAGAGAAATAGAGGAAAACAATAGAATGGGAAAGACTAAAGATCTTTTCAAGAAAATTAGAGATATCAGGGGAACATTTCGTGCAAAGATGGGCTCAGTAAAAGACAGAAATGATATGGACCTAACAGAAGAAGATATTAAGAAGAGGTGGCAAGAATACACAGAAGAACTGTAAAAAAAAAAAAGATTCACAATCCAGATAATCACGATGGTGTGATCACTCACCTAGAGCCACACATCCTGGAATGTGAAGTCAAGTGGGCCTTAGGAAGCATCACTACAAACAAGCTAGTGGAGGTGATGGAATTCCAGTTGAGCTGCTTCAAATCCTGAAAGATGATGCTGTGAAAGTGCTGCACTCAACATGCCAGCAAATTTGGAAAACTCAGCAGTGGCCACAGGAGTGGAAAAGGTCAGTTTTCATTCCAATGCCAAAGAAAGGCAATGCCAAAGAATGCTCAAACTACCGCACAGTTGCACTCAAATCACACGCTAGTCAAGTAATGCTCAAAATTCTCCAAGCCAGGCTTCAACAGTACATGAACCATGAACTGCCAGATGTTTAAGCTGGATTTTGAAAAGGCAGAGGAACCAGAGATCAAACTGCCAACATCCAATAGATAAAGCAAGAGAGTTCCAGAAAAACATCTATTTCTGCTTTATTGACTATGCCAAAGCCTTTGACTGTGTGGATCACAACAAACTGTGGAAAATTCTGAAAGAGATGGGAATACCAGACTACCTAACCTGTCTCTTGAGAAATCTGTATGCAGATCAGGAAGCAACAGTTAGAACTGGACATGGAACAGACACTGGTTCCAAATAGGGAAAGGAGTCCGTCAAGGCTGTATATTGTCACCCTGCTTATTTAACTCATATGCAGAGTACATCATGTGAAATGTTGGGCTGGATGAAGCACAAGCTGGAATCAAGATTTCCAGGAGAAATATCAATAACCTCAGATATGCAAATGACACCACCCTTATGGCAGAAACCAAAGAAGAACTAAAGAGCCTCTTGATGAAAGTAAAAGAGGAGAGTGAAAAAGTTGGCTTAAAACTCAACATTCAGAGAACAAAGATCATGGCATCTGGTCCCATCACTTCATGGGAAATAGATGGGGAAACAGCGGAAACAGTGACATACTTTATTTTTTTGGGCTCCAAAATCACTGCTGATGGTGACTGCAGCCATGAAATTAAAAGACGCTTACTCCTTGGGAAAAAAGTTATGACCAACATAGATAACATATTAAAAAGCAGAGACATTACTTTGCCAACAAAGGTCTATATAGTCAAAGCTATGATTTTTCCAGTAGTCATGTATGAATGTGAGAGTTGGACTATAAAGAAAGCTGAGTGCCAAAGAATTGATGCTTTTGAACTGTTGTGTTGGAGAAGACCTTTGAGAGTCCCTTGGACTGCAAGGAGATCCAACCAGTCCATCCTAAAGGAAATCAGTCCTGAATATTCATTGGAAGGACTAATGGTGAAGCTGAAACTCTAATACTTTGGCCACCTGATGTGAAGAACTGACTCATGTGAAAAGCCCCTGATGCTGGGAAAGATTGAAGGTGAGGAGAAGGGGACAACAGAGGATGAGACGGTTGGATGGCTTCACTGACTCGATGGACATGAGTTTGAGTAAACTCTGGGAGTTGGTGATGGACAGGGAGGCCTGGCGTGCTGCAGTCCACAGGGTTGCAAAGAGTTAGACACGACTGAGCGACTGAACTGAACTGACTGAAGCCACAAGGTTTGTAGTCATTTGATATGGCAGCCATAAGGAATTAATGCGAAGAGAAAACAAAATTGAACAGCACTGCAGTTTGGTTTCACCAGTACAGAAGAGAGTAGAACTATTTTCTTCCTCATCATTCTGAACACATGTCTAGAGTCATATAGGTTATTTTGGTAGCCTTAACCACTGACTCATACTGAGATTACTGCTGATTAGACTTTCTAGGACTTTTTCATAGAGGTTGCCCTAAATTGAGCGATTTTATATTTTCTGGATTTAGACTGGTCATCAGCTGTTGAGGATACTTTTGAATCCTGATCTGTCATCCAGTCTTGACTCTTCGTAGCAGCTGTGTGTCACCCATGAACATGATGAGCATACTTTCTGTATCTTCACCTAAGTGGTTCTTAACCTTCTGTGGTTGTGGATTCAAGACTTTAATGAAAGCTGTGGACCTTTCTGATGAAAAGTACTTATTTATGTATATATACACCGAATTTTCAGTAAGGTTTAGGATGTTCAGATGCCTCTTGAAGCCTCAAGTGTGGTCCATAGACCCAAAGTTAAGAACACTGATGTAGGTTATTGATAAAAGTATCAAATATCAAAAGAGTGTGAATGAACAGACCCCTGTAGTGTGTTCCTAAAAACCTTCTAAGATGGTTGACATTATTCCATGACTCAACACTTCTGGGGAGTGAGTGAGCATTTCACAGTTTACTGATTTATTTTATTGACTTTGTATTTAGTATTGTACATATTTCTTTGTCTTATGTTGTAAAAGCCAATCAAGTTCTTTGATTAAAAAAACACAAACATATATTGTATTTACTTTGTTCCTGATTTGCTGGGAAGAAGTCTTTATGGCTTAACCATAATATGTTATTTTCCTGTTGCCACTGATCAGTTATCTCAAACCAGGTGGCATAAAAGAACACAGATTTATTACCTTACAGTTCTGGGAGTGAGAAGTCCTAAATGAGTCCCACTGGGCTAAAATCAAGGTGTTGGGCAAAACTGTGTTCCTTATAGAAGGTCTGAGGGAGAATCCATTTCCTTGTTTTTTTCTACCTTCTAGAGACTGCCTGCATTGATTAGCTCATGGCCCCTTCCTCTTCAAAATCAGTAGTGAGCTTTTTTCAGAGCTTTCTGTGACTCTCATCTTCTACCTCTCTTCTACACTTAAGACCCTGTGATCACGTTGGGCCCACCCACATGTAATCTTACATGTGGGTTTCCCTGGTACCTCACACTGTAAAGGGTCTGCCTGTAATGCAGGAGACCTGGGTTCGATCCCTGGGTGGGGAAGTTACCCTGGAGAAGGGAATGGCAACCCACTCCAGTATTCTGGCCTGGAGAAGTCCTTAGGCAGAGGAGCCTGGTGGGCTACCGTCCATGGGGTGGCAAAGAGTTGGTAATGACTGAGTGATATTCACTCTCACCCATAGTCCAAGGTAATCTCTTTATTTTAAAGTCAGCTAATTACCAACCTTAATTCCCTCTTGTCATGTAACCTAACCTATTCACAGATCCCAAGGATTAAGATGGAGACATCTTGGAATGGAGAGCATTACTCATCCTTCTGCACATAGTGAGCCTGTGTAGGCATCCCGTGATTTAAGTGTCTACAAATTATTCCTTTAGTAATTATTTCTGACATTTGCTAAGGATTGATAGTACCCTAAGGAACTCATAACTTCCACAGCTCTTGTTTATCAGTTTATAAACAATGAAATGCTATTTACACAGGTTAGTTTTCTGATACCTTTCTTCTGTGATTCCTCAAAGTTCTTTCAGTGATGGAGTTTCTTTTTTCAGTGTTGTCACCAGACTATAGTTCATCTGGATCAGAAATCCTAAACTCACGTGGGACAGCTGCTTCAAATACTCATTCAGCAAATCATTATTAAGCACCTAGTATACAGCGGGCTTAAAAAACCTCAGCAGCGGCCATGGTGCTGCTCGCGCAGGATGCCGACTGCTGAGGGGTGGCCGGAGTGGAGTCTCCGCGGGGCTAGGCCGGCGGTCGCTGCTGCCAATGGTCGGGACTGCGGGCTGTGGCCCGGGCCCTGGCGTGCAGCGACGCGAGGAGGAGCACGTGTTTCTGGAGCAGAGATGGCCACCACGGGATGACATGGTTGCGGCTGCCTGAAGAAGCATTGCTGGCTTGGGAAGCAGCTTCAGAAAGATCACCTCAGAGACGGAGGTGGGAGTCAGGTAGTGACCCGCGCCCCCAGTTACATGTGTGGAGCCAGCAGCGGAAGGCTTGGGGTACCCTTGGTCCCTGGGTGGGAGACGGGCTCCATGATGGACAGCGGCTCCAGGGTAGCCGACTGCAGTGGTGAAGCTGGGGTGCCCTCAGCTCCTGGGCCTCATCCTATGTCAGCTTCATGCACTCATTTCACATACTAGCAAGATTATGCTCAAAATCCTTCAAGCTAGAAACCAGCAGTATGTGAGCTGAGACCTTCCACATATACCAGCTGGGTTTAGAAAAGGCAGAGGAACCAGAGATCAAATGCCAACGGATGCTGGATAATAGAAAAAACAAGGCAATTAAAAAAAATCTGCTTCTGCTTCACTGACTAAGCGAAAGCCTTTGACTGTGTGGGTCACAACAAACTGGGAAATTCTCAAGGAAATGGGAGTACCAGGCCACCTTACCTGCCTCCAGAGAAACCTGTATGCAGGAGAAGAAACAACAGTCAGAACCAGACATGAAACAAACTGGTTCAGAATTGGGAAAGGAGTACATCAAGGCTGTATATTGTCACCCTGCTTTATTTAACGTATATGCAGAGTACATCATACGAAATCCCAGAATCAAGATTGCCAGGAGAAATATCAATAACCTCAGATATGCATATGATACCACTTTAATGGCAGAAAGTGAAGAGGAACTAAAGAGCCTCTTGATTAAAGTGAAAGAGGACAATGAAAAAAACTGGCTTGAAACTCAACATTCAAAAAACTAAGATCATGGCATCCAGTCCTGTCACTTCATGGCAAATAGATGGGGGAAATGTGGAGAAACTGTGTTATATTTCATTTTCTTGGGCTCCAAAATCAATGTGGATGGTGACTACAGTTACAAAATTAAAAGATACTTGCTCCTTGGAAAAATAGCTACGACAAACCTAGACAGTGTATTAAAAAGCAGAGACATCACTTTGCCAACAGAGATCCATCTAGTCAAAGCTATGGTTTTTCCAGTGGTCATGTATGGATGTGAGAGTTGGACTGTGAAGAAGGCTGAGCGCCGAAGAATTGACGCTTTCAACTGTGGTACTAGAGAAGACTCTTGAGAGTCCCTTGGACTGCAAGGAGATCCAACCAGTCCATCGTAAAGGAAATCAGTCCTGAATATTCATTGGAAGGACTGATGGGGAAGCACCAAAACTTCACCCACATGATGAGAGGAGGGCAAGAGGAGACGGGGGGCGACAGAGGATGAGATGTTTGGATGGCATTACTGACTCAGTGGACATGAGTAGGAGATAGTGATTTACAGAGAAGCCTGGCATGCTGCAGTTCATGGGGTCATAAAGAGTCAGACATGACTTAGCAACTGAACAGGAAGTATATAGCAGGCAGAACAAGAAGTTCCTGCATTCTGTCTGATGCAAGCAGCAAGATAAGTCAGCCCCTGTGTATTGTGTTGGGTGAAAACAGACGTTAAACAAATAATAACACAAGAATTATTTAATAATAATTCTTGGGGAAAGGATCAAGATGCTGAGAGAGCATAAATGAGAATGTTAACCCAGTCTAGGTTAGTTGGGGAATACTTCTCTGAAGAAATGATGTTTAAGCTGAGGATAAAGCATGAGCAGATATTAAACGAAGAGGGACATGGAATGGAAGACCATTTCAGGCTAGGAACATATATGAAAACTGAAAGTGATATTTAAAAAAACAACAACAACAACCTTGGAATGGTTGAGTTTAGAGAGTAAGGGGGAGTTTAGAGAGTAAGAGGGAGAATGGTATATAGCAGAGATGAAAATGTGGGTCAGTACTTTTTAGGCTGTGTTCCAATTTTTTACGTTATCCCAAGAGGAATAGAAAACTGTTGAAGGGTTGGCTGGTTTAATTTTTTTTGCTTTCACTGGGTCTTTGTTGCCACACTCGGGCTTTCTCTGGTTGCAGTAAGCGGAGGCTGCTCTGTTGCGGAGGTTGGGGTTCTTTCTGCAGTGGTTTCTCTTGTTGCGGCGCACAGGCCCTAGGCTCACGGGCTTTGATAGTTGTGACTCACAGACTCATTAGTTGCGGCTCAGGCTCAGTAACTGTGGTGCATGGGTTTACTTGCTCTGTGGCATGTGGAATCTTTCCAGCCCAGGGATCAAATCCATGTCCCCTGCTTTGGCAGGAGGATTCTTATCCACTGTACCACCAGGGAAGTCTCTTACAAGTATGGTAAAATACACATAACATAAAGTCTACCATCTTAACCAGTTTAGGTGTGGGATATTTTAGTAGTGTTGCATAGATGTGCGTTATTGTGCAACCGGTCTCCAGAACTGTCTTCATCTTCAAAAACTGAAACTGCATACCCGTTAAACATCTATGAATTTCCTTCTCTCCCTGGCCCCTGGAATCCATCCTTCTGCTTTCTGTCTCTATGAATTTGACTGCTCCAGAAACCTCATATAAGTGGAGTCATGCAGTATTCGTTTGCTATAACACAGAGAAAAATGTACAGTCAAAAGTCTGCAGCTTGATGAATAACTCTAGCAAACACATTGATGTCACTCTGAACCTTGTCAAGAAATAGAGTGTTACCAGCTCCACAGAGCTTCCTGGATATCCCCTTTCGATCACTATTTCTCCTCCCTTCCCCAAAGTAAATACTATTCTGACTGAATACTAGAGATGATGCCTGTTTTTTACATAGAATCGTGGTATGTATTATTTTTCATCTTGCGATTAGTTTCTTTTGCTCACATCCTGCTGGTGAGATTAATTCATGTTGTTGCAAATAGCAGTAATTTGTCAGAGATCCAGTGCATGAATATACCGCATTTTACCTATTTTGCTGTTGAAGGGCGTGTGGGATGCCTGCTTTTTAGCAGTTACAACCAGTGCTATCGTAAAGATTGTGTACATGTCTTTTGTTACATGTATATAACATTTTATTGAGTATATGCTTAGGAGTGGAATTATTCTCTCCCTCTCAGTTTTCTTACAAGCCTGATATGTCCGCGACAATTCACCATCTTTCCTCCATAAATCTGTTCCTCCTCCAGTGTTTGCTGTTTCAGTCAGCACAGACTTTTACCCCCATATCTAATTACCAAGTCTTATTGTTCCATATTCTTTAACATCTCTAAAATATGTCTCCATTTCTCTCCACATCCACTGCAGCCTTCTCATCTCTTACCTGGACTGTGGCTTCCTAACTGGCTTTCCTGTGTCTGCTGGCACTCTCTCGCTGTAGTACCAGGAGGCACACTTTTTTTTTATTGTGTGTGTACATTTATCCCCAATATATGTATTATACTTATAAATGTTAAACCACACTACTGGTTTTCTTTGACATAGCACCTTAAAGTGTAACACTTAGGTTAATAGTTAATAATAGCTATAATAAGTCTGTATTTCTCATAGTCGTTTGTGATCATTTTCTATTTGACAGTGTTCTTTTCCAAATCTGATTAGTTGGTTTTTTTTTAAAACCTATTATGGTTAGTGAAAAAGGGCTTGTATAGGATTAGAAATGTCAGCTGTACCAATTTATTTTTGCTTTATTTTGTAGGGACTTTTTTAAGGCATTTGTCCATTTAATGAGAGACAGTTTAGTTAAAAGCAGACGGTATCATGTGTAACTTGATATAACTGTATATGCTATTTTGTAATGAACTGAAAAAACATGTGTGTGAGGGAGTTATGCATCCACTTGACATTTATGGCATCATTCTTCATTCAGGATTCCTCAGAATACCGTACAAGGTACACAACCATCTGACATGGATTAAGGAAAGAAGCCAGTGTTAATCCATAATTAAATGTCATTAATTCTTAACTTCTTATTTATTATAACAATGATTTTATTTTATTTTTTGGTTGAAGTAAATTTAGAAAGGTCACTAGCTACATAGACACACACAGTCAATTGTACTTCTGTGCGCCAGAGCAAACAGTTACAAAATGTATTTTTAATATAATTTAAAATGTTATTGGCCCTGATAACTAAAAGTTATTGTCACAGGAAGTTCCAGAAAACCCAAATAAATGGAAAAACATCCCATGTTCATGGATCTAAAAACTTAATATTGGTATAGTGGCAGTACTCCCCCAAACTAACCTACAGCGTCAATATGATCCTAATAAAATACCAGCTGGCTTTTTTGCAGAAATTGACAAGCAAAATCTATGTGGACCCAGAATTGTCAAAACAATGTTGAAAAAGAAAAATAAAATTAAAGCTCTACATTTCCTGATTTCAAAGAAAGTGAAGTCGCTCAGTCGTGTCTGACTTTTTGCAACCCCATGGACTATAGCCTACCAGATTCCTCCGTCCATGGGATTTTCCAGGCTAGAGTACTGGAGTGGGTTGCCGTTTCCTTCTCCAGGGTTTCTTCCCGACCCAGGGATCGAACGCAGGTTTTCCGCATTGTAGCCAGACACTTTACCATCTGAGCCACCAGGGAAGTCCTGATTTCAAAACATGCCATAAATCACTGTGGATTGGCATAGACATATGCCATAGATAGACGTATCTGTGGCATAGAAAGGAGAACCAGAAATAAACCCGTAATTTACGATCAGTGGATTTTGACAAAGGTGCCAACACTGAGGGAAAGAATAGTCTTTTCATCAGAGAGAGCTGAAACAACTGGATAGCCAGGAAGACAGTGCAGGAGGAGACCAAAAGTTAAGGAGTTGGGTGCCTTTGACACTGCTGAGGGAGATGGAGTGCTGAGGAGTGGAAAGTATTCTTTATATCTGTTGAGGTAAAGCTAAGTGACTGGAAACTTTGGAAGAAAGCAACTATAACATTTTTAAGTTTACAAATACTGGGGTCAAAGAAAGCTAGGTAATTGCAAATTATTTTCATGAGATGAGAGATTTCTTGAAGAAACCAGCATGAATACACAACTGAACAGCAGTTTTACTGAGATGAACTGGGAGACCTATCTTAATATGTTTGCTTTCTTAGGAACTTTGAACCCATTTCCATTGTGCTTTAGCCTTGCTCTGATCATCTTAGTTCTCAGGTTATTTTCCCTTCATAGGGAAACAAAAGCAAAAAAGGTTTTGAGAAATGTTGTTTTCATCCATTGTTGTGTTGGCCCTGAGTAGTGACCTGTTGTTTCTTTCTCTGAAAAAACTTAAAGCTTTTGGAAAGGACCTTCAGCTCTCTCTGGGCTTTTTAGTTTGGGGGATAATTATTATAAGTCTGTATTGTCATCCTGCATTTGCCTTTACTTTGTACTAGTCTTCCTTAAAGTTGAATTTGTCTGTACGTTCTTGCTGGTTTCTTCATTTTCTTTCTCATCAAGATGATTTGTAATTACCCAGCTTCTTTGTCCTGAGCTTTGCATACTATAAAATGATAGATTGCTTTCTTCCAAGTTATTGGTCACGTCACAATCTGGGGATATGTTAGGTTCTGGGTGGCAGTTTCCTCTGGTTAGTGTTAGTCTCTCAGTTGTGCCCAACTCTTTGCAACCCCGTGGACTGCAGTCCACCCGGGTTCTGTGACCATGAGATTCTCCAGGCAAGGGTACTGGAGTGGGTTACCATTTCCTTCTCCAGAGGATCTTCCTGACCCAGGGATTGAACCCAGGTCTCCTGCGCTGCAGGCAGATTCTTTACCACCTGAGCTACAAGGGAAGCATCTTCCTCTGGTTATCCCTAGCATTTATTCTGTGGCAGATGAAATGAACGGTAAAGCAGATCAGGAACTATTAGATATCCTGCTTTTAGCTGAAGGAGATTTCTGTAGATGATTTGAACCCCTGTCATTACTTTTATCTTGTCTGACACTTTTGTGATCTATAACAAACTTTCGTATTTACTCCATTTGGCCAGTTGACCTTGGTGTATTTGCCCCCATCAAAGTCTCATTTCTATCTCTCAGACATGTTCTGAGTTCTTCTTTTCACTTGGACTTTCTTCAAGGATGTACTCTTATCTTGATATAACTGCTTTTCCTTTTTTCCCTCTGAATAGTAGTTTCATAGGTAAAGTATTCTTTTTTATTATTATCAGCCAATCTTGAGACCCACTTAAAGAAAACTCATCAATTATTTTGTATACTTAGGATAAATTTTAATATTTTTGTCATTGTGCTGTGTGCTTAGTCTTGTCAGACTCTTTGCGACCCCATGGACTGTAGCCTGCCAAACTCCTCTGTCCATGGGGATTCTCCAGGTAAGAATACTGGAGTGAGTTGCCATGCCCTCCTCCAGGGGATCTACCCAACCCAAGGATCGAACCCAGGTTTCCCGCCTTCCAGGCGTATTCTTTTCTGTCTGAGCCACCAGGGAAGCCCACTCACACTTAACTGCTGAGGAAGGAGGTAGGAGAAGATGAAAAAAAAGAAATCAGTCCTTATGGAGGACAATTAGGAAGAAAAGCACTGTATGGTGAGATGCTATTCACGTGAGAAAGCAAATGAGAGCAGGAGTGTGGAGTTTTCATGACCCGAGGTGTTTGTGAACCAAAGTAATGGTAAGTCGTTCTTTTGTCGTTCCTTATATTTTTTGTCATGATTGATTTCATAATTTTTTTTTCATGTTCTCCTAGGTCCTTCTTCAGAAGTTTTGCTTAAAGCCCTTTGATCAGTGGTCAGTCAGCCTCTGGACAAATATTTCTCTTGTTAGTGTGAGACTGTTCTTCGCGCATCTTTTTTTTTTTTTTTTCTCATGAGAATGAATCATTTCTTTTAACTCATCGTTAATTCAAGGGATAACAACAGTCTCATCATACACTTAGCTAGCTCCTGTGAAATGTAAGGAAGAGTGGGAAACTATGTAAATAGAAATTTGCATGAAACAAGGACCCTAGATAATTGAGTTGTGTGAGTTCTTAATATATTTTGCATATTCACTCCATATCGGATGTATGAACTGCAGATTTTTCTCTCTTTCCTTAGGTTGCCTTTTAATTTTGTTGATGGGATCATTTGCTGAGCAGATGCTTTTTAGTTTGATGTATTCCCAATTGTGTATTTTTGGTTTTGTTGCCTTTGCTTTTGGTGTCAAATCCAAAAGCTCATTGCCAAGACTATTGTCAGGGAGCTTACTTCCTGTGTATTCTTCGAGGAGTTTGATGGATTCAGGTCTTACATTCAGGTTTTGTGTATGTTGTAAGATAGTGGTCCAGTTTTGATCTTTTGCATGTAGCTGTCCAGTTTTGCCAGAGCTTTCCTTTTCCTATTGTATATTCTTGTTTGCTTTGCAGTGAATGAATTGACTATGTATGTGTGATTATTTCTGGGGATTCTGTTCTGTTCCATTGATCTGTGTGTCTGTTTTTATGCCAGTATCATACTGTTTTGATTACTGTAGCTTTATAATATAGTTTGAAATTAGGAAGATGGTGTGTCTAGCTTTGTTCTTCTTCTTCAAGATTGCTTTGTCTATTTGGGATATTTTGTGATCCCATACAAATTACAGGATTATTTGTTCTGTTTCTGTGGGAAATGTCATTGAACTTTTTATAGAAATCACATTGAATCTGTAGATTGCTTTGGGTAAAATGGACATTTTAACAATATTAAATCTTCCAAACTATGAGCATAGAATATCTTTTCATTTATTTGTGTCTTTTTCAGTTTCTTACATTGGTGTCTTATAGTTTTCATTGTTTGCGTCTTTCACCTCCGTGGTTAGGTTTATTCCTCAGTATTTAATTCTTTTTGGTGCAGCTATAAATGGGACTGTTTTCTTAATTCTCTTTCCGGTAGTTTGTTATCTATATAGAACACAAACACAACTGATTTACATATATTGATTTTATGTCCTGCAATTTTATTGAATTTATTAGTTCAGACAGTTTTTTGTGGAATCTTTGGGGTTTTCTATAAATACAACATCATGTTATCTACAGATCATATCTTATTGGGCTTCCCTGGTGGCTCTGATGGTAAACAGTTTGCCTGCAATGCAGGAGACCCAGGTTCAATCCTTGGGTCAGGAAGATCCCCTGGAGGAGGAAATGGCAACCCATTCAGTATTCTTGCCTGGAAAATTCCATGGACGGAAGAGCTTGATGGGCTACAGCCCATGGGGTTGCAAAGAGTTGGACACAACTGAACGACTTAACACATACATCTACAAATAGAGACAGTTTTACTTCCTTTCAGATTTGAATGCCTTTTATTTATTTTTCTTGCCTGATTGTTATGGCTAGAATTTCCAGTACCGTGTTGCATAAATGTAGCAAAATGGGTATCCTTGTCTTTTTCCTAATCTTAGAGGAAGAACTTTTAGGTTTTCCCTGTTGAGTATGATGTTAACTGTGGGCTTGTCATTATGTTAAGGTACATTCCCTCTCTACCCATTTTACTTTGTTGAGAGGTTTTTTTATCATAAATGATGCTGAGTGTTATCACATGCTTCTCTGCATCCATGGTGATGATCATATGATTTTTATTCTTCTTGTTAATGTGGTATATCACATTGATTCATGGATGTTGAAGCATCCTTGCATCCCTGGAAGAAATCCCACTTGATCACAGTGTATCACTCTTTTAATGTGTTGTTGAATGCATGATTAACATTTGAAAATGTGTTTCAGATAGCCCAGTCTTTTTCAACACTGTCATTTTGTCAGAGCCACTAGTACTAAAAGTATTAGTACCAGAAACAAGAAATGATAAATAAAATAGGAGTGCTCCTGCATCTTTTACTTTTCTGCCCAAGAAGTGATAATGTCTTTCAGTGTTGTTTACTTTGAGTTATAAAATGAATGTTTTGGGGAAATCTCATGTATAGCATGGTGACTACAGTTAATAATACTGCATTGTATACTTGAAATTTGGTAAAATAGTAGGTTATCAGTGATCTCACCACACACCAAAAAATAAAAGTAACTATATTGGAAAAGACTCTGATGCTGGGAGGGATTGGGAGCAGGAGGAGAAGGGGACGACCGAGGATGAGATGGCAGGATGGCATCACGGACTCGATGGACGTGAGTCTGAGTGAACTCCGGGAGTTGGTGATGAACAGGGAGGCCTGGTGTGCTGCGATTCGTGGGGTTGCAAAGAGTCGGACACGACTGAGCGACTGAACTGAACTGAACTATATGAGGTAATGGATATGTTAATTGACTTGACTGTGTTACACTTGACACAGTGTATAGGTAAATCAAATCACCATCTTAAATATATACTTGTTTTGTCGCTCAGTTGTGTCCAACTCTTTGTGACCCCATGGATTGTAGCCCACCAGTCTCCTCTGTCCATGGGAATTCTCCAGACAAGAATACTAGAGTAGGTTGCCATGCCCTCCTCCAGGGGCTCTTCCCAACCCAGGGATCAAACCCAGGTCTCCTGTATTGCAGGCAGATTCTTTACTATCTGAGCCACTGGGGAAGCCCTAAATATATATAGTTTTTATTAATAGTTGTATTAATTATTTTATTAATCATACCTCAGTAAAGCTGGAGTGGGGAGTCGTGCCTTCATCTACTGCTTTGGGCCTTCAGTGGTGTTCTTACATCTCTCTGTACATCAGCAGGATTTAGTTAACAGTGAGGTTGTCTAGCTGGTTCTTGATGGCAGCCAGGAAAATTGAACAGTATTGATTGAGCAGGTCTCTTTATAGCCACTTACCTGTTTTCAGGAATGCAATGAAAATTTCCACCTTACATGTTTAACAGTCTTATTGATGATACTATCAGTAAGTGTAGAATGATCACATTTGATGTGGGAAGAGTTTGAGATACTCTGTATTCATGGAGAAATATCTAGCAAGCAGTTGAAAATTAAAGACTAAAGCTCAAGAGAGATTTAGAATTAAGCATTATCTACATATAGTTGATAGTTGAAGCCATGTGAATGGACCCACTGAGAAAAGAGGGCCTAGGGGCAGCACCTTAGTGAATACACCCGCTGAAAGATTAGCAATGGAAAAATATGAAAGAATGGTCAGAGAGCTGGGGGGAAAATGTGATGGATAGGAACTAGCAGAAAAGAAAGCCTCAGAAAGAGTTGTACTCCGTGCTCTAATGCTTTTGTGGAATGGGGAATGATATGGATAAAATAATTAGCATTTCTGAATGTTGTACTGTGATACCATTATTTTACCTTGCAGTGATTTTTTAGTTATTTTGATTTACAGCATCTCTCTCGCATGAAGTATTTGTTACATCAATTGTAATAAAAATTGTTTCTGAACATGTCTTTCCAGGTTGATTTGTATTAGCCATCATTTAAAATTACTTTAAGATGCTTTTTATTATGTCATGGAGAACATCCAACAGATATATATATAATTTCTAAGGATGTGAAAAATAATCAAAATCCATTTGAGATCTACAGTAACTAAGTAATGATAATGGATGGCTATTGACAAACTTGCTGACTGTTCAGCTATGTATGATCTTTTCTGCAGTGCTGATGGATATATCCAGCACTCTAGGTGTACAGAAGATATTTTATTGTTTTCTTTTCCTTTAAAACTCTATATGAAAAGATTGTAATTTATTGTAAAAGTTTGTTTCTTCAGAATGAAACGAAAAGTAAAAATTGATGGTTAATAGAAAAATAAGAAACACATCTATTTTGCTTCTTAAAAATACTAGATGTGAAAGTAAAAAGTAGGTGGGTAACATTTGAGAACCTACACAGTTAAAATGTTCTCTCCAGCTCCTCTCAGTATAAGAAGCAGAAGACAGTGGAATATTACCTTTAGCGTGCTAACAGAACAATAAAATATAGACTTTTTACCTTAATTTATCATTCAAGGATGAGAGAAAGTAAAAGAAGTTTTCAGATATGTAAAAACACATTTACCACGAAAAGCAAGTTTGCCCTTAACAGGTGTTTATTGAAAGAACTTCTAAAATATGTGGAATAAGTAAGGAGGAGGAAGCACAGAAGTGAGATGTGAATAGTACCGTGGTGGTTAATTTTATCTATCACCTTCACAGGGCCAAAGGTTCCCAGGTACTGAGTCAACATCATTCTGAGGGTTTCTGTTAGGGCGTTTTTAGGTGAGAAGAACATATAAATTGGTAGATTGAATAAGCAGATTAAAGCAGATTGCTCTCCCTGTTGTGGTTGGGCGTCATCCAATCAGTTGAAGGCTTGGATGAAACAAAGGGGGTGGTTATCCTTCAAATAAGTAAGTTTCTTCTTGCCTGACTGCCTTCAAACTGGTCGTTGGCTTTTTCCTGCCCTTGGAGTTAAACTGAAACATCAGCGCATCTTGCCAGCCTTGGACTGGAACTCCACCATCAACTCTCCAACTTACTGACTTACCCTGCAGATCCTGGGACTTGTTCAGTTCAGTTGCTCAGTCCTGTCTGATTCTTTGCGATCCCCTGGACTGTAGTACACCAGGCTTCCCTGTTCATTACCAACTCCCGGAGCTCGTTCAAAGTCATGTCCATTGAGTCGGTGATGCCATCCAACCATCTCATCCTCTGTCGTCCCCTCCTCTTGCCTTCAGTCTTTCCCAGCATCAGGGTCTTTTCTAAGGAGTCAGTTCTTCTCATCAGGTGGCTGAAGTATTGGAGCTTCAGCTTCAGCTTTAGTCCTTCCAGTGAATATTCAGGACAGATTTCCTTTAGGATGGTTTGATCTCCTTGCTGTCCAAGGGACACTCAAGAGCCTTCCCTCAACACCACAACTCAAAAGCATCAATTCTTCAGCGCTCAGTTTTGTTTATAGTCCTTCTTAGCCTCCTTTATGGGACTCATTAGCCTCCATAATTGCATGAGCCAGTTCCATACGAAATAAATCTCTTTATATACGCAAATATCTTACCGGTCTGTTTCTCTGGAGAACCTTGACTAATGTAAGAACGGACAGGCATCTGTAGGTAAAGTTTAACAAACATTGACTGTATGAAGCACTGACTATTGGAGAGGGAATAATTAAAGCAAGGTGGAACTATATACTGGACAGTTATGCATAAGATGAAAGGTGGTGGTTGGAGTTGCTTTCTAAAGGGAGGTGAAAGATTGTCCCCTAGAAGATACGTTTATGTCTGATCCCTGGAATGTGTGAATGTGGAAACATTATTTGGGGAAAAAAAAGTCTCTGCAGTTGTCATTAATAAAGATCCTTAGATGAGATCATCCTTGACAGCGTAGATAGGTCCTAAATCCAATGAGAAGTGTGTTTGTAAGAGACAGGAGTGCAGGGACAGACACAGAGGAGAAGGTCATGTGAAAGCAAAGGTAGGCGCGATGCGGCCGCAAACCAAGGTCCCGTGGAGCTGCCAGAAGCTGGAACAGGCAAGGAGGGACTCTTCACTAGGACCTGCAGTAGAGAGATGGCCCTGCCAGCAACCTTGAGTTAACACTTCTGGCCTTCAGAATGGTGAGAGAATAATAAATTCCTGTTGTTTAAACAAACATCAAGTTTATAGTACTTGATTACAGAAGCCTTTTAAGAGCCTTGAGTTATTTAGGAAGAAGATAGAGACACTGAGTAAATGTCTGCATTCACAGATGAAGAAAAAGCCAAATTTCATTTAGTGTTTATAGATGATTTCCCTGGCCTCTTGGATTCTGCCGTGGATCCTTAGAGAGATCTCTTGCCCTAGATGTTAATCTTTAGGTAAAGCTCTCCTCTCCTGGATAGTTACCACTCCTCTCAGGTCGGGGAGGATGGCAAAAGATTGGCATCACAGCTGCCTCTCTGTGTCAAAGGACTTTTCCAGGAAGCTTCCTTCTTAGGTTTGATCTTCTTGATGGGCTTGAGTTGCCAAATGTGGATCCTGGTGGATTAAGAGAGCCACTCATTGCTGTTTGACTCACATGAGAGATGTGAGTGCTCCAAGTGACAAATTCGTGCTTAAGTTGATTAAAATAAGGAAGACATTAATCCTGTGTCAGGTAGGGCAGCTTTCATGGTCCAGGAATTCAGCAGTCAGCAGTGTTCCCAAGGATCTTGTCCCTTTCATTGTCCCTTTGCCATTGTATTAATAGCTTTGCTGCTGCTGCTAAAGTCGCTTCAGTCGTATCTGACTCTGTGCAACCCCATAGACGGCAGCCCACTAGGCTCCTCTGTCCCTGGGATTCTCCAGGCAAGAACACTGGAGTGGGTTGCCATTTCTTTCTCCAATGCATGAAAGTGCAAAGTGAAAGTGAAGTCACTCAGTCGTGCCAGACTCTTAGTAACCCCATGGACTACAGCCTACCAGGCTTCTCCGTCCATGGAATATTCCAGGCAAGAGTACTGGAGTGGGTTGCCATTGCCTTCTCCGATTAATAGCTTTAACTTTATCATAAGATTTTCCCTTCTCTATCATAAAATGACTATCAGCAAAAACTTGACTCATGTATTCTATTACTCACATCCTATGGAAAGCAGAGAGAAGTCCTCTCATTCATATGTAATGTAACTTCTGGGTGGTTCATCTTAGATTGTCTGTCTACCTCCCGAAGTTTGGGCTCCAGTAGGTGTCACTTAAAGCATGTAACTGTGTAGAGGTGATGACCAAATTAAATTAGGTTTCTGGTTTTCGTTTGGCGGTATGTATTTTTGGCAACTAATAGCATCCATTTGAAACCTCAAAGTGATCCCTTGGCCTTGCCTGAAGGTGGGGCAAAGCAGCCTGGAAAGAAAGAAATTAAAAGGTGACTGTCCATAGACCTGCCTACAGATGCTGTCCCATGCCTCCTTCCATGTGAACCAGCAAAGACATTCAAGAATGTTAGGTCATCAAGACAGGACCAGTCTCTGCTTGGAATGAGAGGGAATGAATCTCCTTCCTGTGTGTAATTATCCGTATTGCTCTTCTGATTCTTAGCATTCTGACTTAGTTGTATATATTGGAAACTGGATTTGTATAAGTAAAATTTGAAAAACAGTTTCTCAGGAAAGAGCTGATTGGCATGAAATGTTAGTAAGCATTGTTGTTCCAGTAAGAAAAAAGCCTACCAGCAATGTAGAGAGAATTCTAGCTCCAGAGGGTCCTAGACCTCCAAGTGGTTTGAGTGCACGCGTGGAGGGAGAGGAGTCAGTAAAGAAGGTTAGCAAGGAGGGCTGTGAAAGAAAAGGAGGAAGTGGAGTATCGGAGGGTGGGGGTCTTGGAAGCCAAGAGAGTAGAGGGCTCAGCTGGGACACTTGTAGCTGTCAGGTCAGTTTGGAAGAGGATCACACATGTCTTGGGATTTAGCAATGCTGAGGTTATTGATGCCTTTTCAGAGCACTTTTAGTGGAGTGACTGAAGGCAGAGATCAAAATGTCATGAGGAGGGACTTCTCTGGTGGCCCACTGGTTGAGAATCTGCCGTGCAGTGCAGGGTATGTGAGTCCAATCCCTGGTGCGGGAACTAAGACCTCACACTCACATGCTGTGGGGCAGCTAAGCCTGTGCACTGCAGTTACTGAACCTGTGTGCTCCAGAGCCAGCTTGCTGCAACTGCTGAGCCCACGCTCCACAACCAGGGAATCCACACACCACAAGAAGAGATCCCACGTGGTGCAACAAAGAGCCGGCAGCAGCCAAGGAAATACAGGCTTTTAAAATGTGGTGAGAAGTGGGTGGACACTGAGATGAGAATCACAGGTACAGATAGCTCTTGAGAACAGGAGCAGTAAAGGGGAGACTTTTGAGAAACTGTTCTTTCTTCTCCTTTATTTTTATGATGGAAGAAACAAGCGGGTTCAAATGAGAGGGGAAAAGGTGGGGAATGATCATTGACACAAGGTTCCTGAGAAAACAAGAAGGGCTAGGGTCCAAGTTGTTTCTGCAGGCCATTATGATAACAAATCCTACCATAAAAATAACAGAAGTATTGGGGGAGGGATTTAAAAAACTAGATACAAGATTAAGGCAAAAATTAAAATTTACACATGAGTTAACAGAAAATTAAAAGAGTAAGCATTTTCAGTGTTTCAGAGACGAAACAACTGATGAAGATGAGTGATAGCAGGATGGTGGAGGTTTGACCGGGAACAACAAACTCTGTAAGGCAATTAGTCTCCAATTGAAAAATAAACAAATTAGATTCCAGTGAAAATTAGAAATAGGAAGTTTATCCATGGAAGTAATAAAGGGATGAAAGCTAGCTACTTAAGTCCAGTAGCTAAACATATAAAATTAAGAAGTTGGGTGAAAGGGGGAGGGATAAATTTGGGATTAACAGGTGACACTGCTATATATAAAATAAACAACAAGGACTACTGCGTAGCACAGGGAACGCTTTTCGGTATCTTTTAGTAACCTTTCAGTTCAGTCGCTCAGTCGTGTCCCACTCTTTGCGACCCCATGAACCACAGCACACCAGGCCTCCCTGTCCATCACCAGCTCCCAGAGCCCACCCAAACCCATGTTCATTGACTCTGTGATGCCATCCAACCATCTCATCCTCTGCCGTCCCCTTCTCAGCATCAGGGTCTTTTCAAATGAGTCAGCTCTTCGCATCAGGTGGCCAAAGTATTGGAGCCTCAGCTTCATCATCAGTCCTTCCAATGAACATTCAGGACTGATTTCCTTTAGGATGGACTGGTTGGATCTCCTAGCAGTCCAAGGAACTCTTAAGAGTCTTTTCCAACACCACAGTTCAAAAGCATCAATTTTTCAGTGCTCAGCTTTCTTTATAGTCCAATCTCACACCCATATATGACTACTGGAAAAACCATAGCCTTGACTAGGCAGACCTTTGTCAGCAAAGTAATGTCTCTGCTTTTTAATATGCTGTCTAGGTTGGTCATAACTTTCCTTCCAAGGAGCAAGCGTCTTTTAATCTCATGGCTGCAGTCACCATCTGCAAGTCTGCCACTGTTTCTACTCTCTATTTGCCAGGAAGTGATGGGACTGGATGACATGATCTTCATTTTCTGAGTGTTGAGCTTTAAGTCAGCCTTTTCGCTCTCCTCTTTCACTTTCATCAAGAGGCTCTTTAGTTCTTCTTCACTTTGTGCCATAAGGGTGGTGTCATCTGCATATCTGAGGTTATTGATATTTCTCCCAGAAATCTTGATTCCAGCTTGATTCCCCACACAGCATGGCTTAGTTTCATTGAGTTAGACAAGGCAGTGGTCCATGTGATCAGATTAGGTAGTTGTCTGGGATAGTGTTGTCAGTCTGTCTGCCCTCTGACGCCCTCTCTCAGCGCCTACTGTCTTACTTGGGTTTTTCTTACCTTGGACGTGGAATATCTCTTCATGGCTGCTCCAGCAAAGGGCAGCCACTGCTCCTGACCTTGGACGTAGGATAGCTCCTCTCAGCCGCTGCACCGTGCAGCTGCCGCTCCTGTGCCACGCGTTATTGTAACCTTTAGTGGAAAATAATCTGTAAAATATACACACACACACACACACACACACACACTCTCACACACATATCTAACTGAATCACTTTGCTGTACATCTGAAACTAATCCAACATTATAAATCAATTACACTTCACTTTTCTAAAAGTTGGGAACAAAAGTAAAGAATTGTATTTTTTTATTTGAATCATAAAATTAAATTCAACATTGAAAATAAAGACAAGAGGTAAAAAATCTGAAGATTAAAGAAATTATAATCTAATGTGAAAATAGTGAAAATGGAAACATTTAAATTTAGGGTAACTAGTTAGGTCCATTTTTAGTTTTACTTCTTTTGTAGAAAACAACTGATAGAACATTACCCCTGTCAGAACATTACCACGTGAAACAGAGGGGTCTTTGGCACAAGCTTTTTCTTTACATCAGGCCTTGCTTAATCTCCTCCTGTCGTTCTTCTCTTGCTCCCATCATCACATGAGTTAAGTGTCTGCTCTATGCCAGAGATACTGAAAAAGATGCTAGATCTCCTGTTCCAGGAGACTCAGTGTGATAAATGCTAAAATAAATGGAATCTCAGGGTACCATGGGAACATGAATAAAACACCCAGCTCAGCGTTAGGAAATTGGGAAGGCTTTTCAGAGAAGATATTTAGCACAGCTCTGAGGTGGTCAGCAGAGGAGTACTGGGATTGGCCTTTAAGGTGGAGGAAGCAAGACACGCATTCTCCGGAAGCTGGAGTCTCGCCAGGGCACCTGCGATGTGTGCCTAAGGATTCCAGCAGCTGTCCATCCCTAGGCCCACACGGCTCTTGCAAGTTCTCAGGACGCAGGAGGACGCATCACCCACACAACAATGTGGATATCACTACTTGGCAGATGGGGTGTTTGCAGTTTTAAGAAATAGGGATGAAACCAATGAACATGGAGACCTTTAGGCTGCTCTGAGGTGGGGAAGAGAGTATTTATTTACTTATCTACTCACAGCTGACTTTAAATATTCAAATATTTAATATCTACCCTGCAGTATATCATTGAAGGGCAGATATTCGAGTAGCCCCTGCTCTCTGCAGTTTGAGAGAATTTGTGCTTAATTTGTGCTCCCATGCACACCAGCAACAAAGACCCAGTGCAGCCAAAAGTAAATAAAGTTTGTTTGATTTTCACACGAAGTTGGAGAGACATTCTTGGTCTTTGTTCCGTGTGCTGATGCTGCTCACTTGTGCCCCTCCCCTTTCTGCTTGAACAGTTCAGCTTCCAGCTCCCACTAAACGTGGACCATCATGGTGCGCTTTCCCTTTCCTAAATTTGTAAGCTCTCTGAGTTGGCATTTTTAATTAACTTTGTTGATATTTAATTTCTGTGCCAGGCATGCATCTTCAATCCATTAACATTAAAGACCAAGGTGTTTGGTTCTGTTGTATTTCTCTCTGGTATTTAGTATGTTACTGAGCATTTACGTTAATATTCGTTGAAGTGAGTATTCCATAATTGTTCCTGTCCAGAATTGTTTGGTTCTTGTTAAGGAATAATTAGTCTCATTACTATTTCTGGACTCAACAGGAAAGCCCATACAGAAAAAAAAAATTGAAGTTAAGTTTCTCAATAATGTAAAAATTTTTTCCTAATTTACTGAGATATATTTGACAAATAAAATTGTAAAATACTTTATCATTTTATACCACCTATAATATCGCATTTTTATTATGATTTTTAGTGGAAATAAAGTTAGTGGTTTATAGATACTTTATGCCATACTACTGCTTGTCTTTACTTAATAAATTATTTCAAGTATAAATAATTGGGATTAAATTCTGGAGTAGTGCCAGTCAGTCATCAGTCCTCTTGAGAAGTTGTGTTATAGAGCTGTTGACATTATTTTCATTGTTCAGGTTATTTGTTAATTAAAGCCAAGCATAGATAAAATAAGCATACCATGGTACTAAGTGATTATAAAAATCCCTTACTTTTTTTTTCTGAATAATGGTGACTACTTCCTTGAACAAGAACTTGAATTTAGGGACTTCCCTGGTGGCTCCGCTGGTAAAGAATCCGCCTGCAATGTGGGAGACCTGGGTTTGATCTGTGGGTTGGGAAGATCTCCAGAGAAGGGAAAGGCTACCCACTCCAGTATTCTGGCCTGGAGAATTCCATGGACTGTATAGTCCATGGGGTCGCAAAGAGTTGGACATGACTGAGCAACGTTCACTTCGTTGGTGGTCCAGTGGTTAAGAAGCCCCCTGCCAGTGCAGAGGACGTGGGTTTGATCCCTGGTTCAGGAAGATGACATGTGTCGAGGGGCAGTTAGAGCCTGCATGCTGCGACTGCTAGAGCCCGTGCTTTGCAGCAAGAGGAACCACTGCAGGGAGACACCCGCACCCGCAGCTGGAAAGTAGCCCCCACTCTGCAGTCTGAGAAGGTCCGAGCACACCGGCAACAGAGACCCCGTGCAGCCAAGAGCAGGTAAAATCTGTTAAGTAAGAACTTGAATTTCTTACTATATTTTTATTGATATAAAGGTTTTCAAAGACCCTTTGTGAATAATGATTTGGATAAATTTGGGGGAACAGGAAACTTCTTTTCCACATACAGTCTGTTGTTGGAATGTCTATTGATGGTGGAGTTGTCCATAGAATCTGTTCTTAGTGGGTGGGGATTCCATAAGAGGATTTTAAATTTTTCCTTCAGTATGTTTCATAAATTTTGCTCTTTTGTTGTACCCCTTGGTGTGTCTTTTCAGTCTTAGACTTTGTGACTTATTAGAGAACTGCTGTTCTTCTAAGTGGACAATGATACTGTCAAAGCATCAGGGAGAAAGAACGAAATGGAAGTGGTAGCTATTAGGAGCTAGGGAAACGGGGTGGAGGTGTGCTACTGGGTTGTGGATAGACTTCACACACATCTGTGTGGAAAATCCCCATGTTTCATAGAAGACAATCATACAGATCTCTAGGTATTCTTGAAAATTTTCCCGAGATAGTGAGGTTATCATAACACATTGACTAAATGCTTATATTTTTAAGCATGATAATTATCTATGAAACAGACATTATTACTGAAACTAATGTCTGTTTCAGAATTTCAGAGTTTCATGATTTTTTGTGTCTTTCAAAAGTTAACTATTAAAATCATGACATAGGGCTTCCCTGGTGGCTCAGACTATAAAAATACTGCCTGCAATGCAGGAGACCTGGGTCGGGAAGATCCCCTGGAAAAGGAAACGGCAACCCACTCCAGTATTCTTGCCTGGAGAATCTTATGGACATATGGACAGAGGAGGCTGGTGAGCTATATTTCATGGGGTCACAAAGAGTCAGACACGACTGAGAAGCTTACACACACAAAATCATGACATAAACATTTTTTCTCTCTGTTTGACTGAGAAAGGACTTAAGTTTCAGAGTGTAGAAACTGTTTCAGGAAAAGGTGAGTCATAGTTGTCAACAGTGTCAATCACGACAAATTGTGAAATCATCTGTCTCCCACTTAACTATGTATTAGGAGATCTGTAGTAACAAATATGCTCTCATTGCTGTTCATCACCAGGATAATAAAGGAATTTAGGGAAAGCTATTATTTAAGAGGGAACGATAGATGTAGCATTTCTCTGAAGTTAGTGACATCCCTACATTTTACGTTTTCTCTAAGTAGTGTGAACATTTCATTTCTTTTGCTAAGCAGTGTGCTTCCGGGGTGTAGACAGCAACCATTTCCCCCCTGGTGTTGTCTTATTGTACACCTCATTTGTTTAATGATTAATTTTTCATTGTTTATTTCCTTCTAGTGTTACCCATTTGTGCTGCACTCCTTTCCTTCCCTCCCTCTCAGCCCTCAAAGTACTGGCAGTGCCAATTCCAGGAAGGCTAGGGCACACCGTTCTCTGGCACTGCATGTTTTCAGAATAAATGTTTATGATTTCTTTCTCCTTCTGAACGGCCCTTCCCTTTTCATTTTAACCTACTATAAAAGTAAGGATGAGAATGGAAAGAGAAGCCAGGGACAGCTTTTTAAGATAGGCAGAGTGCCAGAGGTCTGATTCCCATGTTTGCAGAATCAAAAATGGATCAACTTCCCCTGACAAATTTAGTGTACTTGAAAAAGCTTTGCTCCAAATCTAGGACAATGACCATGTAATTTATTGTCCCAATGGATAGTTTTGATGTCTTTGTGTATCTTGTTAGACAGTAGCTATAATAAGTTAATATATACATCCTAATGTGAAACAGAAATTTATGGCCAAATACAGAAATATTTGGCCATAAATATAAATTAGATGAGGCTTTCCTGGTGACTGAGCAGTAGAGAATCCACCTACAGTGTGGGAGCCACAGAAGACGTGAGTTCAATCCCTGGGTGGAAAAGGGTGGAGAAGGGCACAGCAGCCCACTCCAGTATTCTTCCCTGGATAATCCCATGGACCGAGGAGCCTGGCAGGCTACAGTCCATAGGGTCACACAGAGTTGGACACAACTGAAGCAGCATAACACAGCACATACATTAAAGGAATATTTATTCTAGTTTCATGTTATTTTCCGTGGTAGTTCAGAGGTAAAGAATCCTCCTGCAGTGCAGGAGACCCTGGTTCCATTCCTGGGTTGGGAAGATCTGCTGGAGGCTACCCACTCCAGTATTCTTGGACTTCCCTTGTGGCTCAGCTGGTGAAGAATTCGCCTGCAGTGTGGGAGACCTGGGTTCGATCCCTGGATTGGGAAGATGCCCTAGAGAAGGGAAAGGCTACCCACTCCAGTATTCTGGCCTGGAGAATTCCATGGACTGTACAGTCCATGGGGTCACAAAGACTCAGACACGACTGAGCCACTTTCACTTCACATGTTACTTTAACTAATTTAAACTTTCAAATGCAGACCTGAACTTTTCTAATTTTCTTTGACACTTAACTGAGAAATTTGTTCAAGGATACTTGAATTTTAACAAGACTGTTAGTAACTGAACCGAAAGTTTGGCTTTCTCTACGACAAGCAAAATCAGTCTCCTTGTGGTGATGATGGAGATGGGGATTAGGAGATAACTAATGCAAAGAAATAGAGGAAGGCAACAGAATGGGAAAGACCAGATACCTTTTCAAGAAAATCAGAGATACCAAAGGAACATTTCATGCAAAGATGGGCACGATAAAGGACAGAAATAATACGGACCTAACAGAAGTAGAAGATATTAGGAAAAGGTGGCAAGAATACACAGAAGATCTATACAAAAAAGATCTTCATGACCCAGATAACCACAATGGTGTGATCACTCACCTAAAGCCAGATGAAGTCAAGCGGGCCTTAAGAAGCATCATTACGAACAAAGCTAGTGGAGGTGATGGAATTCCAGTTGAGCTATTTCAAATCCTAAAAGATGATGCTGTGAGAGTGTTGCACTCAATATACCAGCAAATTTGGAAAACTCAGCAGTGGCCATAGGACTGGAAAAGGTCTGATTTCATTTCAATCCCAAAGAAAGACAGTGCCAAAGAATGCTCAAACTACCGCACAATTGCACTCAGCTCACATGCTAGCAAAATAATGCTCAAAATTCTCCAAGCCAGGCCTCACCAGTATGTGAACCGTGACGTTCCAGATGTTCAAGCTGGATTTAGAAAAGGCAGAGGAACCAGAGATCAAATTGCCAACATCCGCTGGATCATTGAAAAAGCAAGAGAGTTCCAGAAAAACATCTATTTCTGCTTTATTGACTATGCCAAAGTCTTTGACTGTGTGGATCACAACAAACTGTGGAAAATTCTGAAAGAGATGGGAATACCAGACCACCTGACCTGCCTCTTGAGAAATTTGTATGCAGGTCAGGAAACAACAGTTAGAACTGGACATGGAACAACAGACTGGTTCCAAATTGGGAAAGGAATAGGTCAAGGCTGTATATTGTTACCCTGCTTATTTAACTTATATGCAGAGTACATCATGAGAAACCCTGGGCTGGAAGAAGCACAAGCTGGAATCAAGATTGCTGGGAGAAATCAATAACCTCAGATATGCAGATGACACCACCATTATGGCAGAAAGTGAAGAGGAACTGAAAAGCCTCTTGATGAAAGTGAAAGAGGAGAGTGAAAAAGTTGGCTTAAAACTGAACATTCAGAAAACAAAGATCATGGCATCCGGTCCCATCACTTCATGGCAAATAGATGGGGAAACAGTGACAGACTATTTTGGGGGGCTTCAAAATCACTTCAGATGGTGACTGCAGACATAAAATTAAAAGATGCTTGCTCCTTGGAAGAAAAGTTATAACCAACCTAGACAGCATATTAAAAAGCAGGGACATTACTTGGCTGACAAAGGTTCATCTAGTCAAAGCTATGATTTTTCCAGTAGTCATGTATGAATGTGAGAGATGGACTATAAAGAAAGCTGAGCACCGAAGAATTGATGCTTTTGAACTGTGGTGTTGGAGAAGACTCTTGAGAGTCCCTTGGACTGCAAGGTCCAACCAGTCCATCCTAAAGGAAATCAGTCCTGAATATTCATGGGAAGGACTGATGCTGAAGCTGAAACTCTTGATAGTTTGGCCATCTGATGCAAAGAACTGACTTAATGGACAAGACCCTGATGCTGGGAAAGATTGAAGTCAGGAGGAGCAGGGGACGACAGAGGATGAGTTGGTTGGATGGCATCACCAACTTGATGGATGTGAGTTTAAGCAGGCTCCTGGAGTTGGTGAGGGACAGGGAAGCCTGGAGTGCTGCAGTTCATGGCATGGCAAAGAGTCAGACAGGACTGAGCAACTGAACTGAACTGCCGTGAATGAGCAGAAGTCAGGGTAGATCCATCCCTTGGATTGCTGGGGGTTCTGTTTGTCATTTCTTCCTCCTGTTTTCACCAGCCTACATTAGATATGATCAGTCTTTTATATTTTGTCAATCTGTGAAGTTAAACAGAGTCTTTCCCTTCTAATTTCCTTTACAGGTAACGTTTTAATGGAGCATCTCTCTCCCTGTACAGATACGGACTCGGATTCATTGCGTTGTCCTTTGTGGATGTATTTATAGCTCTGCTGGGAGCAAGCTGCTTGACGTGCTGTGGTATCCAGAGACTAGTTAAGCACTTTGGCGAAGACTTGATTGATTTTATTTCCTTGAGGAAAAAGTTAATGTCTCTGGTTGTCTTTTTTCCTCTTCTCATCTGTCTAGTTGCTGATCATCTGGGCTGTGATCCTCAAACACGGTTCTTTGTCCCTCCTAACATCAAACAGTGGATTGCCTTGCTGCAGAGGGGAAATTGCACCTTTAAAGAGAAAATATCACGGGCTGCTTTCCACAATGCAGTTGCTGTAGTCATCTACAATAATAAATCCAAAGAGGAGCCAGTCACCATGACTCATCCAGGTAAACAAAAAAAGGAAGTTGTAGATTTTGTTTTCTCTCTGGCAAATTATTGCTTTATAGGAAGGCATTCTACCTCTTGCTGAAACCATATCATTTCCAACATAATTCTAGGATTATATTTTTCTTTGGTATTGCCATTTGTTTGTTGAGATGCTTTTTTTCTTTTAGTTGAACTTTTTCTTACATAATGACAGGAGAAGACTATGAGACTTGCACTTATGAAGGAACTGACTGTGACGGATCCTTAGTCATTTTACATTTCACTTGATAACTTTGAAAAGTAATATCTTAGATTTAGAATCATTCATCCAGATTATGTCATGCCTTTCATCTTATCAAAATGAATGTTGAAACTAACTTAGTAATTACTTTAATTACAGCAGTAACCATATTTCTTCATTTTTGTGGAAACAGGATATTTCTAACGTACTTGTTTTAATAACAATGGTGTAATTTATTGAGCACTGCTATATATATCTGGCAGGCAATATATGGCAGTGAGTTTTTTGGTTTTTATTAGACTTTATTTTTTAAAGCAATTTTAGGTTCCCAGCAGAATCTGGACATTTTTCAGACTGGCTTTTTGCACTTAGTTATATGCATTTCGGTTTCCTCCGTGTCTTTTCATGACTTGATAGCTCATTATTTTTGAGTGCTGAATATTCTGCTTTCTTGATGTTCCACAGTTTATTTATCAAGTCACTTACTGAGAGACATCTTGGTTGCTTCCAGGTTTGAGCAGTTAGGAGTGAGGCCACCATAAACATATATGTGCAGGTTTTTGTGTGGACATAAGTTCTCAGTTCCCTTGGATAAATCTAGGGAGCCTGATTGCTAAGTTGTACAGTAGGAGGATAGTTTTGTAAGAAACCATCAAACTATCTTCCAGAGTGTTTCCAGCAGCAGAAAATGAAAATTTCCTGTTACTCCACATCCTCACCAGCATATTTAGTGCTGTCAGGTTTTTTTTTCTTCTTTTTGGTCATTGTAATAGGTTGTTTTAATTCGTGTTTCTCTGATGACATGATGTAGAGGAGTCCCTTTTTAACATATTTTCTTAGACAGTCATGGCCTCATGGCCTCATCATGGCCATGTATGTTGTAGGTACTCTCCCACTTACAGACCGAGAGACTGAAGCAAGCAAGGGCCAGCAGAAGAGAGGCTGAGACACAGGTTTTTTGGTGTTTATCTTTCAGTTTACCAGTCTGTCTCTTACAACTAGTTGAAACCTAGATAAACTTTAATTCTGTACTTATAAAAAATGTTAAAGATTAATGACTTATTTCTTTAGGATTAACTCTTTAATCATATAATTAATATTTGCATTATCAATTTTAGACAGTTATCTTGCAAAGACCTCACCNATTTTAGACAGTTATCTTGCAAAGACCTCACCCTAACTTAAGATCATTGATACTTTTGTGTATATCTTGATAGAATAATGCAGGTTAATTTAAATTTGATTGCTCTAACTTGTTTTCTTCCCTTCAAATTAAACATTTTAGAATTAAAATATATATTTTTTCTTTCTCCAAAAGTAATTTGTATTCATCGTAGGAAAACTGAAACTTTTTAAGGAAAGTATAAATAAAATAGAATGTGTGATTTTCACTGTCAGAGATCACTAACACAGCATTGTAAATCAGTTATCCTCAAAAAAGAAAAAATGACAGTGGTTTTTCTGCCTAGGTCTCAGACCAGATGCCAGTTTGCTCTCATTAGCTGTATTAGAGGGAAGAAAAAACTTCAAACTTTTGGACCTAATCATTCCTTGCTGTTTTCTTCTTACTGAAAACACAAAGAAAAATGGATAGAGAGAAATTCAGCTGAGCAGAATGTATTTTTCTTTTTATGTGATTTTACATACACAAAACCACTAGAGAGGTAGTGAGAATGAGAGTCTTTTAAATATGTAAAGATCTGGGAATTAATAAGAGAGGGAATCAAGTTTGTCCCCCCCGCCCCCGGGCCCAATGATTTTTGTTTAAAAAGGAGAGAATTCTTTCTAAATTAACATGGATTTTCCATCTGTGTTCCTTGAAATGTTAAGAGTATCCAGAAATGTTCCATAGATAACCCATGGAGGAAAAAAGGTAAATGATGAAATAAGTTTTAGAAAATGCTTGAAAAATATTCCAATTTTAGAAGCTCCTAATAAACATACTGAAGTCTCTGAGAAGTCTTAAAGACTTGTTTTAATTGATTACCTGCAGTTTCCCAAATTTATTGACCATGTAACTCTTTTGTTACATTTTAGCTGATAACACAAATAAGGAAAATTAAGGATAGAGTTTGAGGATATATTCTTAGGATATAGAACTTTGGTAGGGCAAATGTAGTATAAGAGCAATAAGAAATGGCTTTATATTGCAAAACTATGGCTTTATGATACACAGAAAATTAGAAAGAACAACGTGAGACAGTAAATTGATAACAATGCTTCAGAGAGAAATTCAGTACCGTCTAATACCATTAAAGAACTCAAACCTTGTGATCCAGCAATGTCACATCTAGACAGAGGCTCTGGGACACTCTTCAGATTTTGATGTACGTGTGTATCCTCTGGGGATCTTGTTAAAATGGAGATTTTGATTCAGGTCTGGAGTGTAACCTGAGATTCTGTATTTTTAGTAAGCTTATATGTGATACTAATGCCACTGGTCTACAGATCTTGCTTTGAGAAATAGGTAAAGATAAGAAAGCTAGGTTTCCGTCTCAGATTTTTCACTGGCTTCCTCCCTGTGATGCAGGCCAATTGCCTCCTGGCCGGGTTTCCGTCTCAGATTTTTCACTGGCTTCCTCCCTGTGATGCAGGCCACATTGCCTCCTGTGCAGGAAGGCCTCTTTGGTCTCTCAGGCTCTTTCTCGGGAAGGCCATGAATGCTTGCTGTGGAGGGCAGCAGCATAGACAGTCTGTGCTCTGAGGACCATTGTTTTCCTGGCTCATTAGTGCACTGCTTCTCTCTCCCTTCACAGAGCCCTTTCTTCCTGTTTCTGTGTAAGGACCCTTCTTTCAGAGTAACTAGATTCCCCCTGTATCTGTACCTGCACAGATACCTGAAATATACCTGTAGTTCCACATCTCGAGGGGGGGTCTGTGTTTTAGCCCTCCCCGGCTCACATGTCAATTCTGTTGTCCACCCTTCACTGGAGAAAAAGCACTCTGTGCTGTGCATTGTAATGTGCACTAATATGAACTGGGAAGAGCTGATGAAAGGAGCCCTGGGTCACAGCCTCAGGGAGTCTACTGGCTGAGGCCCCTGCCGTCTTCACGGTGTCTTCTTGGTGCCTCTGGACGGCACCGTCCTTCTGCTTTCTGTTGTCATCATGTGTGAACTTGACTGGCGGTGGAGAGAAGACTGTGGGTTTCTTTAAGTTAAAGTTTGTGTCTTTATTTTTTGCAGTGGTTAGCAAAATATCTTGAANATACACTTTTTTCAGAAATTCATAATTATCAAGAAAAATCTGAAACTAATATGAAAGCAGTAGCTTTTGAAAAATAACAGCTTTTAAAAAATGACTGCTGATGATGGTTCTGAAACATTCCTGTAGGCTCTGAACTGGGCCTTTATCTCCCTGGAAGTAGAGAGCCCCTCCCTCTGCTAGATACTTAGGACAGTTTATCTGCTGCTGCTGCTAAGTCCCTTCAGTCGTGTTCGACTCTGGAACCCATCGACGGCAGCCCACCAGGCTCCCCCGTCCCTGGGATTCTCCAGGCAAGAACACTGGAGTGGGTTGCCATTTCCTTCTCCAATGCATGAAAGTGAAAAGTGAAAGTGAGGTCGCTCAGTCATGCCTGACTCTTAGCGACCCCAGGGACTGCAGCCCACCAGGCTCCTCCATCCATGGGATTTTCCAGGCAAGAGTACTGGAGTGGGGCGCCACTGCCTTCTCCGATTTATCTTCTAGTGTTCCTAATTCAGACACTGTAGGCTCAGTATCCTGGGTAAATTGACTGGACTCATCACTTGACTTGTGATTTTATCTTGCTTGTGTTTATCCTTTCCTCTCCAGCAGTAGAAGAGGAGGAAGCTAAAATAATGTAAAGGATCTGCCTGGGGTTTAGAATACTAGCTTAGAAATCAGTTTCACAGGTTACAGGACAGAAGGCAGTTTTTACTTGTTAGCTGTTCATATGACGGTGACCTGGATTTACAGGGACAAGCTCAGAGCTAGTTCCACAGGCACAGCTGCTAAGGAAAATGGTGCAGCCTTGCTCCATGTGTTAGAGGACTGGTAAAGATTTATTGATACCTTACAATGCTCCTTAAGTTCGGGTTTTTCAGGAGGTAGGATACTGATAATTCTTGGCTCTGTAGAACTGTCCTGTGTATTTACAGAGTGTTTAGCCTCCCAGGCACATGCCTACTAAATGCTATAAGTACCCCTCCATATTTTTAACTGTAAAATCCTTCCCCAGAGTTTGTAGATGGACTCTCCCTAGGAGGGCTTTCCTGCCCTTGTAAGACTTACGGTCAGACTCTTAAGTCTGTAGAACCTTTGGAGGAGGAATGAAAAGAAGTCACTTGTTGGTGAGGGTAGTGGGAACAGAAAAACTGATGAGGGGAAGAGTGATAGGCTTTTATATTATTTACTCATATGTTGCATTTCTGGTGTTCTTTTTTCCTCTGTGTAGTCACAGATACCATCTAGTGTCATTTCCCTTTCAGTCTAGATAATCTTTTAAATCATTTCTTGCAGCACAGATCTGCTGTGACAAATTCTCTCATCATTCATTTACCCTAAAGTGTCTTTTTCTGCTATCATTTTTTAAGGACATAGATCTAGAATTCTGGGTTAGCACTTTAAAAGTGTTGTTTCTTTGTTTTCTAGTCACTGTTTGTTTTTGTTTTTTCAGATAAGTTCCATTTTATAGCATGGCTCTTTAAAATAAACCTTTTATTTATTTATTATTTATTTATTTACTTGGGATTTATTCCATGTGGATGGTTTGTCTCTTTTCTGTTGATTTATTCAGTCATTTATATGTATTAGAATGGACTTATGGATATTTATTTTGTACTTTGTATTATAATACAATATTTCCGGGCTTATTTTTTGTTGACATTATTCCAGCTTTGGCCATTGGGAGCTCTTTCAGTTGACTCTTGTGTCCTTTGACATGTTTCCATTACTACGCGTGTTGGTTTTCTGTTTGTTTTGTGTTTTGAGCATTTTCTTCTTTTCTGGTGCTATAAGATGCTCCAGGTTCATCTTGTATATATTTCCTTTCCCATTCCTAGAATCAAGCATTTCTCCAAGGAACTCTCGTTTCCATTTATTGGAAAAATGATATTACAAATCAAGCTCTGGGTATTAGATGTACTTGTTACTATTAAGGTTTTATTGTTTCTGGACCTTCTGAGTTGACAAAGGAAATATATATGAGTATACTAATATCTGTATATGCACATAACTAAATATTCCTATATATGACCATTTGTATCTATATTAAGCTGCGAATGAGTTCATACTTAGGTCTCCAACGCGAATGCATTACATTACGTGGACCCTTGTGGCTTTCTCCCTTTGCTTATCTGGGAACTCCCACTCTAAAAGTGAGAAACCTGACTGATGCCAACCACCGTCCATTTTCTTCAGTTCACCAAGCTCTCAGACTTAGAAGTTTTTAACATAAAAGGCATATTGTGAGGCCTTTGGAGTGCTGGTGCTTGGTGTAAAAGCTATCGTAAGTTTTCTTCTCAACTTAAATCTTCCCTGGTTGGAATGCCTGGGGACTTAACTTTTCTTTCTCCACTCATTAAAAAATTTTTTTATCAAAAACTTGTACCTAATCAAATTTGCAAGCTTTTACACAGCAAAGGAAACCATAAACAGAATGAAAAGACAGCCTACAGGCTGGGAGAAGATATTTGCAAGTGGTACAACTGACAAGGGCTTACTTTCTAAAATATACAAACAGCTCATATAGTTCAATAACAGAAAAACAAACAACCCAATAAAAAATGGGCAGAAGACCTAAACAGACAGTTCTCCAAAGAAAACGTAACAGGTGACCAATAGGCAAGTGAAAAGATGCTGATCATCACTTCTTATTAGAGAAATGCAAAGCGAAACTATAATGAGGTTCCACCTCAAGTGGGTCAGAATGGCCATCATTAAAAAGTCCACAATTATCAGACATTGAACCTTCAGATTTCCATTTATTTCTGTCTTTACAAAATTCTCTTAATAGAAGAAAAATTTGATTTCCTGGAGGATTATAAAAGGCACCTGAAACAGTTCTTTGCTCAAAGAGATTAAAAAGTTCTGGAAAATGAAATTTTGAAGTTACCTGAAAAGTGGCAGAAGGTAGTGGAACAAAACCGTGAATACACTGTTCAATAAAGTTCTCAGTGAAAAAGAAAAACGTGAATTTTATTTTTCCTTAAAAACCAAAGGAACTCTTTGGCCAACCCAACATAGTGGAATATTACTCAGCCATAAAAAAGAATGAAATAATGCCATTTGCAGCAACACTGATGAACCTAGAGATTATCATACTAACTAAAGTAAGTCAGAGAAAGAGAAACACCATCTGTTATCACTTACGTGTGGAGTCTAAAATATGGCACATACGAACATATCTATAAAACAGACTCAGAGAGAACAGACTTGTGGTTGCCAAGGGGCAAGGGATGTGTAGGAGGGAAAGATGGGGAGTTTAGGATTAGTAAGTGCAAACTAATATATAGGACGGATAAACAGGGTCCAGCTGCATAGCATGGGGAACTGTATTCAATATCCTGTGATAAGTCATAATGGAAGAGAATGTGAAAAAGAATATATATATGTATAATTGAGTCACTTTGCAGTACAGCAGACATTAACATTGTAAATCAACTGTACTTAAATAAGATTTTTTAAAAATGAAACTTATAAGAAAACATAAATATAGGTATCTTAACTTGAAAATGGCACAAAACTAGGTGGATCTTGGAACGTATAACAATGAAAAGAAAGTATTCATTAGGTCAGCCCACAAATGGTGCAAAAAAATTAGTAACTAGGTTTTGTGGAGAAAGTTCTAGTTGAGGAGAGCTGGGAACAATAATCATGTAAGCTCAGCATATGCTAAAATGTAGCATGGCTGCTAAAAGAATATATTGAAAGCTTGACCTGTATCCCTGTTAAGCATACTATTCAGATGAAGGGAGACATTACTATTATGCTGCTCTTGGTTTTGAAGTATTATATTCATTCCTAATTGAAAAAGACATTTAAAAATGTCCAAAAAAGAAGAGAATGAAAAAAGTTTTATTGAACACAATTCGGAATTTTAGCATCAAGTTAATAATGATAGTGTTTTAGACCACTAAGTAAAATAATAACCGTGAATTCATACTGATCTAAAAAGTAAAATAAAGTGAAAGTTTGATGAGGAATGGAATGCTTACCTAGCCTCAAAATACCTCCGTACAGAATACTTAACAATTACTAGGGGAAAGAGTCACTGGAAATGCATGGAAGACATCACTCTTATGAATGATCAAAGTGCACATCACTAGTAATGGGTTATATCCAAACTGTGCCCCCTGGGAGTATTCCCCAGAAAGAGCACAGCATCACTTCTGTGATGTTCCTACCAGAGGTGCGTGACCTGAGTCTCACCACAAGGAAACATCGGACACATCCAGAATGAGGTACATTGTACAGAATAAAGACATCAAGGGCGTGAACGTCAGGCAAAGCCTGACACTGTTAAATGTAATGTGTGGCTCTGGCGTGGACCACTGTAAAGGACATTATTGGGAAATTGAGTGAATTGAATGGACTCTCAGATTGGACAGCAGTAATGTATCAGTGTTAATTTCCTGATTTTGGTGATTATACCATTTATTTATAAGTGGTTTTGTTTGTTTGTTTATAGAATACACACTGAATGTTTAGGGATGATGTGGCATCATGCCAGTAGCTTACTCTTGAATGGTTTTGGGGGAAAGAAGTTTTTAGATTTCCAACTTGTAAATGTTAGATTCTTTTAAAAGTCTTTTTTAAAAATGAATAATTTGGGACTTTGGGAATAATTAGTATGGAGAAAAGACTGAGACAGAGTTCCAGAGAAAATGTCTTTGACTTCTTCCAAGTGAAGAGGAGTTTTCAATTCTTGGAGGTGTTTCTTATATTTGATGGCATCTTATGGTTTCACAGGATTTTTTCTTCATGATACATACAGTAATGATGCACTTTACAGTTTATGGTATTTTACACCATCGATAAGTGAAATACAGTTTCAGTGATGCTTCTCCAGAGAAGAGAACCAAGAGCCACGAATGGGCATTCAGGAATCAAGAATCTGGTTATTGAAAGGACCTTTCTGTACTGAAAACTGGGCTTCCCTGGTGGCTCAGCAGTAGAGAGTCCAGTGCAGGAGGCACAGGTCCCATCCCTGGTCCCGGAGGATTCCGAGTGGTGTGGAGCAGCTGAGCCTGTAGGCACCGCAAGTGTTGAGCTTGTGCTCCAGAGCCCGAGAACCGCACCTCTGAAGCTGCGCACGCTAGAGCCCGTGCTCTGCAACAGAGCAGCCTCTGCAGTGAGAAGTCTGCACCGCAACCGGAGGGCGACCCCTGCTCTCCCTCACGAGACAAAAGCCCCTGCAGCAAGGAAGACCCAGCCCAGCCAAAAGTAAACAGTAGAAATTTTTTAAAGTAATTTATAGGGGGTTCCTGTATTATGTTGAAGATGATCTCTAAGGACTCTCCTAGCTAAAAGATTGGATGATTTTCTTGGTTTCTGGTGCTGTCCTCCTAATTACCCTCCTACTTTTGTGCCTCTCTATATCAAGAGCAAAAGTAGCTTTTTTTCCATCTGGTCTTTGGTCCTATTTTTTCAATGAGAATAGAAATTACCTGAGGAGTACATACAGGCAGGGGATAGCATAAGAAGAAAAGAAATGACGTTTGAGTACTGGGCATTGAGCCTTGGCCCTACTTGTTTGAGGAACTTCCTATTCAAGGAATAAAAGAACAAGGGTTCAGTAGACCCTGGTTCTTTCTGAGGACAAATTATAGCCGAGAATCATCAGGAATTATCAAGCAACTCTGAAATCGCTTGGTGGCTCGCACGTGGAGCTCTCCTGAATGTCAGCTTTTGGGCAGGCGGCTTAGGTTCAGACTTCAGCACAATTTCAAGTTCATCAGTGTCGTGAACCTTGTGGGCGTCAGCTGGATATCCATGGTACTGGCATTTTCTTGAAACAGTCCAGCTGCTTTCACACCAGCACACTTCCACGATAAGTTTTACCTTTCATTCTCTCCTTCCACACCGCGTGTCCCTCTTGTATCAGTCATTCACCTCCCTGCCTGTCGCTTCTCAGAGGCGCTGACTCCTGACTCACTCACCCATACATGCATACCCCTGCTGTCATCCTGGCCAACTTCAATATCCATGTGGGGAGTGAACGACCAAACCTAAAACTCTTCTCTGAGCTCTTTTGACCTCATTAGGAACCTGGGCCTCGTTATCTCCTGGAATTTTTACGTCTCTTGAGTCTCAGTTCCAGCATCCTGCTCTCTGACTGCCGCTTGTTCTCTTTCTCTCCTGTCATTTGAGTTTGTTGAAGCTTTCAGTTCTGCGGGCCCTCTGTTCTCTCAGATTTATCCTCCTCCAAATTCACCCTTGCATACTGCTTAGATCATGAGCCACTGTTTCAGGCACTTTGGACAAATGATTTCATTTGGTCAGTAAGTGTCTACCATCACATGAGCCTACACATTGGAAAAGACCCTGCTGCTGGGAAGGATTGAAGGCGAAAGGAAAGGGGGCGGCAGATGATGAGATGGGTAAATAACATCACCGACTCAGTGGACAGGATCTGAGCAAACTACGGGAGCTAGCGAAGGACAGGGAAGCCTGGCATGCTGCAGTCCATGAGGGTGCAAGGAGCCGGACACGACTTAGCGACTGAACAGCAACCGTTACACAGTGCGACGTTCAGGTCCACCGGTCTCCTGAACTTCCCTGAAGGTCACGGAGTCTGAACTGTATTTAGTTGACAGTAGGGCTTCCCTGGTGGCTCAGAGGGTAAAGGATCTGCCTGCAATGAGGGAGACCCGGGTTTGATCCCTGGGTCGGGAAGATCCCCTGGAGAAGGAAATAGCAACCCACTCCAGTGTTCTTGCTTGGAGAATCCCAGGGACAGCGGAGTCTGGTGGCCTGCAGTCCACAGGATTGCAAAGAGTCGGACACGACTGAGCGACTTCATTATTCACTAGGGATACATGGCACCCCACTCCAGTACTCTTGCCTGGACAATCGCACGGACGGAGCCTGGTGGGCTGCAGTCCGTGGGGTCGCTAAGAGTTGGACACGACTGAGCAACTTCACTGTCACTTTTCACTTGTCAGGCATTGGAGAAGGAAATGGCAACCCACTCCAGTGTTCTTGCCTGGAGAATCCCAGGGACGGCGGAGCCTGGTGGGCTGCCGTCTGGGGTCACACAGAGTCAGACATGAGTAGAGCAACTTAGCAGCAGCAGCAGCAGGGATACATGAAAGGTTTTGAATAGAGGAATGAAATACAAGTATATGTTTTAGAAAAAAACAGTGACAAATCTCAGCAGGACATCTGTAATCTGTCACCCACAGGTGTATTCATTTTGTGAAAGAATGTAGCATATTTTTTTCTCCTTTGAATTCTTTTTTTTTTCTTCATTTCCCCTCCTACACATTCATCCCACAAAACTTTGTTAGAGACCACTCTGTGTGGCTCCAAATCCAAGGGCTCCCAAGTCCCTGAAGAGTGCTCTGCCCCTGTCCTAGAGAACAGCTCCTGTGTGGGGCTCAAGGAGTAAGTACAGAGGCCTTTCAAAACTGACTTTCAATGCTCATCAGGGCACTGTGTAGAGAGACTAGGGTGGGAGTGTGTTACACGTGAGTAGGGACTGTGGTGCCCTGATAGAGAAGGGACCCACCCATCGGGGCAGCTAGGGTACCCCACACCCAACCTGGGATAAGGGAACAGAGTAGAGGCCCTCTCTGAAGGGTCCTAGGGCCACCTGGGAGCCCACCCTCCCTTCGAGGTAGATAACTGGGGAGAGAACAGAAGAGGCGCTCCCACGGTGGTAGTGAAAGTGGTCACTTGCATGATATGCTGATAGCTGGGGTAGCCTGCGGCCAGGGTACACTCGGGGCAGCTGGCTGAGCTCCTCCAGGAATGGGGATGCATTGCAGAACTGCTGGGCCCTGTAGAGAGTCTGGAGGATGCCAGCACCCTCGGTGAGGGCCAGCGGGGTGCGCCCCCATCATTGCTGAGCCAGCCGTGGCCAGGGGCCACTGTGGGCAGCCGGCACGGCGCTGGTCAGTGCCCCAGGCGTGAGGGAGCTCTGGGGGTCTTTCTTGCCCCACAGCAGCACAGACCACAATTGATGGTGGAAAACTTGTCCCCCCACGTGACGAAGATATCTCCAGTCTGAGGGGCTCAGATCCTCACAGCGCTGGCACTGCCTGTCGATTGACGCCAAATTCCAACGGGGCCGTTACAGAAGCCCTTAACAGCCTGGAAGACTCCATGCTGATAATACCCATAGTGAAGGTTCCACTACAGTCATCCACATGATTCACCCAGGGCGAGGCTCACAAACGCACTCCTCCATGGCAGCCTCACTTGAATTCTTTTTTTTTTTTAATAAATATATTTTATTGAAGTGTAATTGAGTTACAGTATTTCAGGTGCACAGCAAAGTGATCGAGTTATACAAATATATGTAATGTATTATTTTTGAAATTATTTCCTGTCATAGGTTATTACAAGATATTGACTGTAGTTCCCTGTGCTATACAATAAACCTTTGTTGCTTGTTACATATCTATTTTTTAATTAGAAATCTAACATTCTATTCATACTAAGTCAAACAAGTGGAATCAAAATGTCAATTTTTTTAGTTAGGCAAAAACTCATAAGATATATTACATATATTTATATATATGTATACAAAAGCTTTCCTACTACACTTGATAAACGCTTGAGAAAGAACATCCCCCAAAAAAGAAGAGATGGAGAAATTAGAGAACATAAACTAAATGAAATGGGAGCGCTGAATATGAAATAAGAAAAAGTGAAACAAACTAGATAAAAGACCATCATATAGTTCAGTTGTTTTTAAACATGACTGCTGATTAGAAACACATCTGGAGCTTTGGAGAAAAAAACCAATACTTGACCATTTGTATTTTCCAAAAAATTTCAAGATAGTTCTGAGATACATCTGGATTTCAAAAAGTAACTATAGGTTTTCTATTTGATCCTAGTTTTGGTGCTATAGATTTCTGTTATTTTTCTGTTGACCAAGAGACCTCTGGGACAACATTAAACACACCAACATTCACATTATAGGGTCCCAGAAGGACAAGAGCAAGAGAAAGGACCTGAGAAAATATTTAAAGAGATAAGAGCTGAAAACTTCCCAAACGTGGGCAAGGAAATAGTTAACCAAGTCCAGGAACCGCAGAGAGTCCCAGGCAGGATAAACCTGAGGAGGAACACAGAGACACACATAGTAATCAAACTGATGAAAATTAAAGACAAAGATAAAATAATTAAGGAAAAATGACAACATACAAGGGAACTCCCATCAGGTTATCACCTACGGAAGGGATAGAAACTCTACAAGCCAGAAGGGAATGAATGGCATGATATAGTTAAGTGTTAACCAATCATGATACAGTAGTAGTGAGTGAGTAATAGTTACATAATCCCAGTGTTTATCAGCTTTCACAACCAATAACCTGACAAAAAATAAAAGATAATTACAATTGCAAGTCATAGTGGGAACATGATTAACTTAACAGTATAAAATGGCTACATACACGATTTGGGAGGGTCAAGCATAGTGACGTCATAAGTGGACATGCATATGTTCGCATGTTTTCATCCACCCAGTCTATGTCTTTTGGCTGGTGTATTTAATCCATTTACGTTTAAGGTCATTTTTGATATGTATAATCCTGTTACCATTTTCTTAATTGTTTTGGGTTTATTTTCTGTAGGTCCTTCCCTTGTGCTTCCTGCCTAGAGAAGTTCCTTTAGTATTTGTTGTAAAGCTGATTTGGTGGTGCTGAATTTTCTTAACTTTTGCTTGTCTGGAAAGCTTTTGATTTCTCCATCAAATCTGAAGGAGAGTCTTGCTGAGTGGTTTTCTTGATGTGTGCAAAAATCCGAATCTCTTGGGTCACGAGATTCATGGAGACACAAGCACACAGGGCTCAGCCAGGATGCGCAATGTGATTGATGGTGCGGTGTGACTGATGGGCCAGCACAGAAAACCACTGACGTACACCTACCTGTTCCCTCTGCAACAGCCATTCTAGCTAGACCTCTTGTTGTTCAGTCGCTAAGCTGTGTCCGACTCTTTGTGATCCCATGGACTGCAGCACGCCAGGCTTCCCTACCCTTCATTATCTACCTGACTTTGCTCAAACTCATGTCCATTGAGTCAGGTAAGGTGGTCTGGTATTCCTGTCTTTTTAAGAAAATTCCTCAGTTTGTCGTGATCCACACAGTCAAAGGCTTTAGCATAGGCAATGAAGCACAAGTAGATGTTTTTTAGGAATTCTGCTTTTTCTGTGATCTGGTGAATGTTGACGATTTGATCTCTGGTTCCTCTGCCTTCTCTAAATCCAGTTTGCACATCTGGAAGTGCACAGTTCACATACCACTGACACCTGCCTTGAAGGATCTTGCACATAATCTTCCTGGCATGTGGCATGAATGCACTCATACGGTAATTTGAACATTCTTTGGGATTGGAATGAAAACTGATCTTTTCCATTCCTGTGGTCACTGCTGAGTTTTCCACATTGCTGGCATATTGAGTGCAGCACTTTCACAACATCATCTTTTAAGATTTGAAATAGCTCAACTGGAATTCCATCACTTCATTAGCTTTGTTCGTAGTGATGCTTCCTAAGGCCCACTTGACTTCGTACTCCAGGATGTCTGGCTCTAGGTGAGTGATCACACCATCATGGTTACCTGGGTCATTAAGAGCTTTTTTGTATAGTTCTCCTATGTATTGTTGCCACCTCTTTTTAACATCTTCTGCTTCTGTTAGGTCCATACCGTTTCTGTCCTTTACTGTGCCCATGTTTTTATGAAATGTTCCCTTGGTATCTCCAATTTTCTTAAAGAGATGTCTAGTCTTTCCCATTCTGTTGTTTTCCTCTATTTCTTTGCACTAGTCACTTAAGAAAGCTTCCTTAATTCTCCTTGCTGTTCTCCTGAACTCTGCATTCAGATGGATATATCTTTCCCTTTCTTCTTGGCTTCTCTTCTTTTCTCAACTGTTTGTAAGGCCTCCCCAGAAAAATTTGCCTTCTTGCATTTCTTTTTCTTGGGGATGGTTTTGGTCATCACGTCCTGTGCAATGTTATGAACCTCCGTCCATTGTTCTTCAGGCACTCTTAACAGATCTAGTCCCTTGAATCTGTTTGTCAGCACATAATCATAAGGGATTTGATTTAGGTCATATCTGAATGGCCTAGTGATTTTCCCTACTTTCTTCAATTTGAGCCTGAATTTCAAAATAAGGAGCTGATGATGTGAGCCACCGTCAGCTCTCAGTCTTGTTCTTGCTGACCATATAGAGCTTCTCCATCTTCTGCTGCAAATAATATAATTAGTCTGTTTTCGGTACTGACCATCTGGTGATGTCCATGTGTAAAGTCCTCTCTTGTGCTGTTGGAAGAGAGACCTTTAAAGAAATTTTCATCTCTTTCACTTAAAATATACATTGTTCTGCTTTACATATAAAGAGGTCATTGAGTTCTTTAGGCATAACTGATGTCACTACCAGAAGTTACTAAAGTGTCTTTGAAGACACTTAATATGGGAATGTAACATTCCACTGAACTCTTTATATGGGAAATTATTTAAGAGCTTTAAAATTCCTTAGAACATTGGCAACTGATTTGAACTTAGCAAACAAGTTCATCTGTTAAGGCAGAAAACCTGTTAAATGGAATTTTGCACAGGGATGCTGTTTTAAAAAAAAAAAAAGGGTAAGCTTACAGTACAAATGTGGAAAAACTTGCAGTGAAAGCATTTTCTGCACTTGGGGCCTAGTGCCTCAAACAGTTCATTTGTCCCTTTCCATATCTGCCTTTGTATAGTATCAGCTGCCCAGCTGAATTGGTCTTGCCCAGAGATTCATTCCCAGGAGTAGGGTGACGAAGGCTGTTGCGAGAAGAGCTCGGTGATTTCTGATACTTCCCAACTGCAGGCACTCCCTCAGCTGAAGTTCAATCCTCTTGGAAGCCAGGAGGATTGTGTTGGTCAGCAGATAGCTCTGAGTGTTTCCCATGGTTGTAGGAGACGTTAAAGAGAAGCAACAGGAGTTCAAAATTTTGTGGTAGGGACTTTCTGGTTTCCTCTACTCTCTGTGAGTAATAATAATATAAATAGGATAAGCTAAGTAAACTGTAGGTACACTTACTAAGCATCTGCCATGATGCCTGCAGATAATACCATTTTTTGAAAGAAGAGATAGAGGTTCAGAGAGGATAAGTATCATGGTGGAATTCAAGCCTAGACATTTTAACTTCAGAGCCCAAAGGAGCTTAGCTTCATTTGTTGGCCCCTGAGATTGATTTTGTAGTCAGGATTATAGCAGCATTAACATATTTTTCCACATACCTTTGTTTTCCAAAGAAGTGCTAGGTGTTGGGGGAAAAGGGACTCTTACAGAAAAGATGCCAACCCAGAAGTTCTGTTTATTTAGTAGGAAAAAAAGATAGGTAGAATCATACTGATTACAGAACCGCTTTGCAAAAAGTAGAAGATATTAGAAAAGTCACCATTTTATAAGTGCTGTTGTAGTAACTGATTCAAGTGGGCATTAGTGAGTACATTAAACAAAGACTTATTGGGGAACTGGATATTCTGAAAGCATCACTTTATAGACTACTTATTAACTAAAAAGAGAAAATCTGGCAGATACCAGATTAGCCAAGGGATAAAACTCGCCTTCACCAATAAAGGTAAAACCTGACATATGATGTAGCATGCTGGAAGGACATAGCATCACCTGTGTACCATTCCTACCAAAAACATTTACTTTGGAGATATAATCGTGAGAAAACAATCAGACAAATCCAGATGGAGGGACATTTTTAAAACGTGTTGCCTGGACTCATCAAAAAGGTCAGTGTTGTGAATGTCCGAAAGTGACATTGAGGGATCTGCTTTAAAGCAGAGGAGACCGACGAGACAGCTAAGCACAGTGCCCATAAAACCAGATTAGGTACTGAGTGCTCGGCTGAGCTAAACAGTCGTGAGGCTCATTGGAAGCAGGCAGAAATGTTTGAATATAGCTGTATATTGCAGAGCAATGTCATATCAGAGTTCAGTTTCTTGAATGTGATAAATGAATTATATCCATGTTCTTAGGAGATAATGCTAAAGTATTTAAGAAGGAAATGTCATGGTGTTTGCAACTTACTGTCGATTGGTTCAGCAAAAACATACAGAAAAGGTGAAGTGTTACCTCACTTCAGTTGTCAGATCTAAATAAAAAGTGAGTTTAAGTGTTCTTATAGTATTGAAACTATTCTGTAGGCTTGAAAATTCTCAAAAGAAAGAATAGAGCTGTTTATTAAAGTAGCCATACTCAAGCAGGGGAAACATTCACATTAAAAATGACAATGGGGAAAGCTTTCAATAAAATAGATTAAAGCAGGGATCACAACGAGGCTTTTACTTAATTGGTATCTCTGGTAAATTAATCCTGGCTACTGAGCATGTTGAAATGAATGGGATTCTGAGGCCGTATTCATGATTTATTAACATTGTTTGCCAAGGGCTTTAATGAGAGTGGTGGTCGATGTTCCAAATATTTGTCATCTTTCGTTGAATGTTTGTATCATTACAGTCAAATTAGGTCCTTTGCTGTTGTTCAGTTGCTCAGTCATGTCTGATTCTTTGCCACCCCATGGGCTGCACCCTCCGGGCTTCCCTGTCCTTCACCTCCCGGAGCTTGCTCCAACTCACGTCCATTGGGTTAACGATGCCATCCAAACGTCTGGTTCTCTGTTGCCCCCTTATCCTCCTGCCGTCAGTCTTTCCCAGCATCGGGGTCTTTTCTGATGAGTTGGCTCTTTCCATCAGGTGACCAAAGTATTGGAGCTTCAGCATCAGTCCTTCCAATGAATATTCAGGACTGATTTCCTTTAGGATGGACTGCTTGGATCTCCTTGCAGTCCAAGGCACTCTGAAGAGTCTTCTCAAGCAGCACAATTCAAAAGCATCAATTCTTCGGTGCTCACCTTTCTTTATGGTCCAACTCTCACATCCATACATGACTACTGGAAAAACCATAGCTTTGACTAGATGGACCTTTGTTAGCAAAGTAATATCTCTGCTTTTTAATATGCTGTCTAGGTTGGTCATAGCTTTTGTTCCAAGGAGCAAGCGTCTTAATTTCATGGCTGGAGTCACCATCTGCAGTGATCTTGTAGCCCAAGAAAATAAAGTCTGTTGCTGTTTCTATTGTTTCCCCATCTATTTGCCATGAAGTGATGGGACCGGATGCCATGATCTTTGTTTTTTGAATGTTGAGTTTTAAACCAGCTTTTTCACTCTCCTCTTTCACCTTCATCCTCCTCCCTTTCTGCCATCAGGGTGGTTTCATCTGCATATCTGAGGCTGTTGATATTTCTCCTGGCAGTCTTGATTCCAGCTTGTGTTTCATCCAACTCTTAGCAGACATTACTTGATCTAACCGCAATTTTATCATGAGCTTACATTTTTCCTGCACTGATACTCTCCCCGCAACAGAAACTGGCTTCACAAGTCTTTACAAGTCTTTAAAAGACAGCTTCACAAGTCTTTAAAAGTCAGGTGTCTGAGGCAGTCCTTAAATTAGGATCTTTGAGCCAAGATCTCATCTATGGGTGGGGGCGTGAGGAAGTCATGGACCTCTGCTGAAATTAGGAGGGAGTACACTACCATCAGATTCTCTAAGGGATTTATGAGCTAAAATGAATGGTTGAGAGCCTAGTTCCTTTGCTAGTATTTTGATGACCTGCTGTTTTTCACTTTGTTTGACCAGCAGTGTTTTAGTGTCCTTTCCTGTCACTCTTTCCAGGCCCCTGCATGATAGTAGTATTTGGCTCCTCTGTCTAGTCCCTTTTAAGATTCTCCGTTGCCCTTTGAGAGCGGTTGTAGTTTTCACGTAATCAAGAGCAGGTTTAAAGGAAAAACCTCCCCTGTGTGTGTCTCCTTTACTACTCACAAAGAAAACTTCACTTCTGACCCTTCTTCCTGGTCACGAAATGTTTGTGGGGTTTCCCCTGTACCGAGCGATTTTCAGCAACTCTAGCTGGGTGTCCTGTAATTCAGTTTGATTCTGACAGTATCTGCTTGGTGTTAGCGTCAGATCCCACAGGTGAAGAGCTCAGTCCCACGGGACACCCCAGCCCCCTTGTCGCCATGCCAGAAGCCAGTTGGCAGTCCAGGATTGTCACAAGTGCTTCTGACCCACCAGTTACATGCTGTGATTCCCTCAACCCCTTCCTTCTGTCTGAAAGTTTGTTAGAATGGCTGACAGAAATCTGCGGGAAGCCTAACATTTACGGGTTTATTATAAAGATAAAGGGTAAGCGATACACAGGGCAAAGAGTGTGAGCGGGGGCGCTCCGGCATGCTGTCCTCCACCTCCTCCGCGTGTTCACCGGCCAGGACATTCGTGGATCCCCATCCCTTTGGGTTTTAGTGCAGGCTTCACGTTTCTAGTCCCTCTTCCTTCCCAAAGGACTGGGAGATGGGGCTGAAAGGTCCAAGCTCCTCAGCGCAGTTTGGTCTTTCTGGTGACCAGCCAACGATCCTGCTGCTATCCAGGAGCTCACCAAGATTCACCTCATTAGAACAAAAGACACCACCTTCATCCAGGGGATTCCAAGGGATTTAGGGACTCTGTGTCAGGAACCAAGGTGAGAGACCTAATACTAGAACCAAAGATGCTCCTAGTGCTGTTACTTAGGAAATTACAAGCGTTTGGGGGCTTTGTCCCAGGAACCAGAGACAGACACCAATATATATCTTTTCTGTTATTTCATAGCAGAATGTTATTTCCATTCTCTTCGGGAAGTGGACATTAAGGAGCCTTGCTGATAGTATATAACTCAATAAATATTGTTGAAAGGATGGTTGAAATAATTAAATCTTTCTTTTCCCAAACAGCTTTCCCTTGAAATTAGGTGGTGCTCACTTAGTGTTGTTTTAATGAATGAAATTACATGGATCAGTTCCGTTGGCTACCTTTGCAGCTTTCCCAGCTCCTTTTCCAGCTTGAGTCTTCAAGAGGGAGCCTCAGAATTGATTTCTAAAACTGTTTGTACCTGGTGTGATTATAAAGCAATGAGACTGATTGTCATGTGTCGTTTGTGGGATCCGTCTCAGTTACTTTATAGCCATACCTGGTATCTTATACCACAGAATATTGCGTGTTGAACAGCATTTTAAAATCACTTAAGGTTTCTAACTGGAAATTTTAAATGGTTTAGCATCATTTTAGATTTTTTTTTAACTTACTGATCAGAACTCTTAGATAATTAGATGTTAACTTGTTGCTTTAATTTGTAGTTTTCTTTTTGTTTGGGGGATTTTAATCAGTATTCTGATAAACTGCTTATTGAATTTCTTTTCAGTTGTAAATGGTCTTTGTACATTGTACAAGGATAGTCCTTTCAATTGAATATTATAAATGAAACATATAAACTGGGGTGAACAAAAAAGGAACCTTCCCCTAGTCCAGTGTATACATAGGACCTAAGATAGTTTCAACTGTTACTGATTAAAGATACCACCATTTGGCATTTTGCTGTTGACACTGTTATCAAATTTCGGTCCTAAGTCAATGAAATGATAAAACTGTATATCCAGAGCTTCTGCTTCTTTCTGTTCCTTGTGCTAGTTCTACACACAATAGGTGCTCCATAAATGTTTATAAGAAAAGTTAATGCCAACAAGTACCAACTTTTGTGTTATAAATAACAGTGTTTTTCTCCTTTTCATAAGGAATTGGGGCTCACTAAAGCACATTTAAGATGGGAAAGGTTTTACGGTGAAACCTGCCATGATTTCTGTCACATTTCTATTGCCATGTATTACGATTCCCAGGTGGCTCAGTGGTCAAGAATCCGCCTGCCAATGCAGGAGACGCAGGTTCGATCCCTGGGTCTGGATGATTCCGTGGAGTGGGAAATGGCAGCCTACTCCAGTGTTCTTGCTAGGGAAAGCCCATGCTCAGAGGAGCCTGGCGCTTTTCCCGCTTGGCTGCAGTCCACAGGGCCATGAAGAGTTGGGCACGACTGAGCAGCTGAGTGTGGCTGCTGGATAATACAGTGTTGTGCGCTGTCTCTTGTTGCATTTGGCTGATTTAATGGTCTGTCTTTCAAATATAGCTGCAAGACAAATTAATACAGCTTTTACCACCACAGTCATTTTATGCTTTAAGTGTGTTTGTTTAAATCTTAAGTAGTACACATCAAATTTCTTTTCCCACTTGGTGCCACAATACCCAATTACAACTTCATTTCATTTGAATCTGCAAAACCTTGCCATTAGCAAAAATTGCAATAGTTTTTCTAAGTAACATTTTTATATATTTGATATTCTGTACATTTTAAATGTCACTTGAGTATATATATTTATTTTACATTACAGGCACTGGAGATATTATTGCTGTCATGATTACAGAATTGAGGGGTAAAGATATATTGAGTTATCTGGAGAAAAACATCTCTGTACAAATGACAATAGCTGTTGGAACTCGAATGCCGCCAAAGAACTTCAGCCGTGGTTCTCTAGTCTTCGTGTCAATATCCTTTATTGTTTTGATGATTATTTCTTCAGCCTGGCTTATATTCTACTTCATTCAGAAGATCAGGTATACAAATGCCCGGGACAGGAACCAGGTGAGCTACCAGTACTCTATAGTGATTAATGCTTACTAGCCGTAATTCATAAACATCTGTTGTAATCATACACAATATGAACATTTTTTCATTTAAAAAATGGTCAAAAACATATCTGTACAAGTGTTTTAAGGATATTTGAAATACCTAAATGGAGAAGTTATTAAGTTTATAGTGATCACTTGGAATATTCCCAGTGAATGGTTAGCTTAATATCAGAGTGTGATATACCTAATTCTAGTAATTTGAAAAAATATTGCAGAGTTGCATTTTTAAGCTGGTAACATTTGTTGTCATTAGCAGGGGAGTTGGAAGGATGAAAGAGGGAGACTTTTCACTATATATACTTTTGTTCCAGGTGAATTTTTTTTCCCATGTGAAGTATCTGTCCTGTTTAAGCTTAGCCACGGGCATTGATGAGGTCCAAAAAGACCAATAGAAGAGATGTATCTCTCTAGTCACCCTGGAAATTACATTGACCAGCACAGCCTAAGTACTCAGTATTAAGGTGAATAAGGGCACAGGAGAAACAGTATACTGCCCTGTAGTAAAGGACTTGCAGATGGTTTTCTGTCAGTTTGTTACTTATTAATAGTTTGCTTGATGTACTACATACAGAATATGTGCCCTGGAGCAAGTATAAGATGTTAGGTCCCAGTCCTAGGTATTTCTAAGAAACTAAGAAGTAAATACTTTGGCCACCTGATGCGAAGAGCTGACTCATTTGAAAAGACCCTGATGCTGGGAAAGATTGAGGGCAGGAGGAGACGGGGACGACAGAGGATGAGGTGGCCGGATGGCATCACCGACTCAATGGACATGAGTTTGGGTAGGCTCTTGCAGTTGGTGATGGACCGGGAGGCCTGGGGTGCTGCAGCTCATGGGATCGCAAAGAGTCGGACACAACTGAGTAACTGAACTGAACTGAACTGAAGAAGTAAATAGTGGGGAGCGTGGTTTGAAGCCAGTTTTTTTTTTTTTTTTTGGCTGCATTGGGTCTTTGTTACTGCACACGGGCTTCCCTTGGTTGCGGTGAGCTGGGCTACTCTCTAGTCGCAGTGCATGGACTTCTCATTGGAGTGGCTTCTCTCGTTGAAGTGCACAGGCTCTAGGTATGTGGGCTACAGATACATGGGCTCATTAGTTGTGAGGCATGGGCACGGCATGTCCAGGAAGATTTCACATGCTGTGCCCATGTGTCACAACTGTTGAGCCCATGTACCTGTATGGTACATGTACACAATGGAATATTACTCAGCTATTAAAAATAATGCATTTGAATCAGTTCTAATGGGGTGGATGAAACTGGAGCCTATTATACAGAGTGAAGTAAGTCAGAAAGAAAAATACCAGTACAGTATATTAACACATATATATGGAATTTAGAAAGATGGTAACGATGACCCTGTCAGTTTGCAAGATAGCAGATGTAAAGAGACACAGATGTAAAGAACAGCCTTTTGGACTCTGTGGGAGAAGGCGAGGGTGGGATGATTTGAGAGAATAGCATTGAAACATGTATATTATGATAGGTGAAACAGATCACCAGTCCAGGTTTGAGGCATGAGAGAGAGTGCTCAGGGCTAGTGCACTGGGAGGGCCCAGAGGGGTGGGATGGGGAGGGAGGTGGAAGGGATGGGACATATGTATACCTATGGCTGATTCAAGTTGATGTTAGGCAGAAACTAACAATTCTGTAAAGCAGTTACCCTTCAATTAAAACAAATTTAAAATCAAAAAATAATAAATAAATCCTAAGTCCAGTGAGTTACTATACCATGAAAAACTACATACTAATGTATTTTTAGATTGCATTCAACATACAGTAACCNTCAGGGTGGGGAACGCATGTAAACCCATGGAAGATTCATGTCAATATATGGCAAAAACCACCACAATATTGTAAAGTAATTAGCTTCCAATTAAAGTTTTAAAATAAAAAAAATTTTTTAATATAACAGAATTCTCTATTCAAACAGAGCACCTGTAAATCCCTGTAGGGGATGGTGCAAGGTGGGGGTGTGTAAAATTTTCATCCTTCCTCATTCTAATGAAAAGAAGCATAGACTTTGGTATGGAATTCAAATCCTGACCTTACTACCAATTTGCCACAGTCCCTCTTACACAGTTTGCATAGCTTCTCAACTTGTTTCTGCATCTGAAAGTATATATAAAACATCTGAAAAGTATAATTTATTGGACATTTGTGTGCCAGGTTCTGTGCAGCATCCTACATCTTTGAAATTTTTATCATGATAATTTTTATTATTTGTGATGTCAGGCCTACAGAGAGTTTTAAAAATAGTGTAAAGTATTTTCTTGCCAAAATTCTCCAGCTGTAAACATTTTACCTTGTTTCCTTTTCTACATGTATCAGTTCAGTTCGGTTCACTTGCTCAGTCGTGTCCAACATTTTGCGGCCCCGTTAACTGAAGTATGCCTGGCTTCCCTGTCCATCACCAACTCCCGGAGCTTGCTGAAACTCACGTCCCTCAAGTTGGTGATGTCATCCAACCATCTCATCCTCTATCATCCCCTTTTCCTCCTGCCTTCAATCTTCCCCAGCATCGGGGTCTTTTCCAATGAGTCAGTTCTTCACATCAGGTGGTGAAAGTACTGGAGCTTCAGCTTCAGCATCAGTCCTTCCAGTGAATATTCAGGACTGATTTCCTTTAGGATGGACTGGTTTGATCTCCTTGCAGTCCGAGGGACTCTCAAGAGTCTTCTGCAACACCACAGTTCAAAAGCATCAATTCTTCGGCTCTCAGCTTTCTTTATGGCCCAACTCTAATGTCCATACATGACTACTGGAAAAACCTAGTTTTGACTAGACGGACCTTTGTTGGTAAAGTGATGTCTCTGCTTTTTAACATGCTGTTAAGGTTGGTCATAGCTTTTCTTCCAAGGAGCAAGTGAGTGTCTTAATTTCATGGCTGCAGTCAGGATCTGCAGTGATTTTGGAGCACAAGAAAATAAAGTCTGTCACTGTATCCATTGTTTTCTCATCTATATATACTTTTTAAAGAATTGTTTGAGAGTAAATTTGGGATAAGATGCCCTTTTACACTGAAATGCTTCATTGTATATTTTCTAAAAGCAAGAACATTTTCTATAGCCACAGAATGATTATCAAGATAATAAAATTAATGTTAATATCATTGTCTGATCTGTATACCTTTTCTAAGTTTTGTAACATTGTCTTAATAATGACCTTTATAGAAAAGAAAACCCTGGATTGGTCCAGTCAGATTGTTTGTTGTGTTCAGTTGTCATGCCTCTTGTAACCTGTTCATGACATTGACATTATTGAAGATTATAATCTAGTTGTTTTGGATTTGAGGGATGTCTGTTCCTTCATGATTAGGTTCAGGTTATCTGTGTTTTTGTCAGAAATACCTCCCAGGCCCTTACATTTATTAATTTCAGATAGTTGTAATTTCACATACATTTATAAGAAATAAATGCAGAGAGATCCCAAATACCCTTCACCCATTTCCCCCTAGATGTGAAATTTTCCTTAACTATAGTAAATATCACAACCAGGATATTGATGTTGATATAGTCCACTAATAGTCAGATTTTTCCAGTTAAACTTGTGCTGGTATCTGTGTAGCTCTTTGCAATTTCAGGTGACCACCATCACAGTCCAGATACAGTCCTATTATCACAAGGATCCTTTGTGCAAATTCTTTGATAGTCAGCCATAGCCACCTCCCTCTCTCCTACACTGTGCCTAACCCCTGACTACACTAGTCTGTTTCCCCACTCTATAGTTTTGTCATTTCAAAAATGGAATCATAGGGTACTTAACTTCTTTGGATTTCTTCATCTAACATATTCCCTTGAGATCGTCCCAAATTGTATGCATCAATAATTTATTTCTTTGTATTGGTGACTAGTATTCTGTATCTTGGATGTACTGTAACTTGGTAACCAGGTTATTTCCCATTTTGGCTATTATAAATAAAGTGACTGTGAACATTCGTGTACAGGTTTCTGCATGAGCATGAGTTTTCATTTCCCTGGCATAAATGTTCAGTAGTGGAATTTTTGAGTTATTTTGATAGGTACATATTTAATTTTGTAAGAAATCGCCATTCTCTTTTCCCAAGCAGCTGTGCTGTTTTACATTCCCAGTTCTTCTGCCTCCTTGCCAGCATTTGGTGTGGTCGCTGTCTTTCGTTGCCGCCACTCTGATGGGTGTACAGTGACATCTCCTCTGTGATGTTACTCTGCGTCTCCCCAGTGACTGGTGGTGTCGGCCATCCTTCCCTGCCAGACGCCATCTGCATGTCCTCCACAGTGAGAGGGTTTGTCTTTTACCCGTTTCTACTGCATCATTTCTTACCGTGGAGTTCTGAGTGCTCTTTATAAATTCTAAATACAAGTCTTTTGTCAGAATTATGATTTACAAATATTTTCTCTGATGGTCTTTTTGAAGAGCAAAATTTTTAATTTTGGTGAAGCTTAATTTCTCAATGTTCCCTTTATGAATTGTGCTTTTTCTGACAAGTGTAAAAATTCTTTGCCTAACGCTGGATACCAAAGATTTTCTAATTCTTTTCAAAAAGTTTTACATTTTGTATCTGACCCATTTTAAATTACATTTTATATAAAGTGTGAGGCTTAGATTGAAATTCCTTTTTATACTTAGGTCTGTCCAATATTGCACGTTTGTCAAAAAACTCAGTTGGGCACATTTGTTTGCATATATTTCTGGGTTTTCTGTTTGACCCATCCAGTGTCTATGTTCATACCACACTGTCTTCTTACTTAAGCTATATATTATGCCTAACTATTCAGTACAGTGATCCCTCCCATTTTATTTTCCTTTTCAAGATTGTTTTATCTATTCTAGGTCCTAGAGTCTTTTCATACAAATTTTAGAATAAGTTTGTCTCTGTCTCTACCAAAAAAAAAAAAAACTCGCTGGTATTTTGATGTGAATGCATTAAACCTATTGATAATTTGAGGAGAATCTGTATATTTATCATGTTAAATCTTTCAGTTCATNNCTTTGTTTTTCCATTTTTTTTGGTCTTTTTTCCCCTTTTAATAGCATTTTATTCTTTTCAGCATACAGGTCCTCTCACGTTTTGTTAAGTTTATACCTAAGAATTATGTTTTGTTTGGAATGACTATAAAAAGTAATGTAATAGCAAATGGACTCTAGATGTGTTTTTACTTTTAGGTTCCACATGTTTATTTTAAGAATATCAAAGTGTGATTGAATTTTATATATCAGTTTTGTATTCTGCAACCTTGGTAAACTCACTTATTATAAATTGCTTGGGATTTTCTGTATAGACAGTCATGTTATCTGCTGCTGCTGCTGCTGCTAAGTTGCTTCAGTCATGTCCAACTCTGTGTGACCCCCATAGACAGCAGCCCACCAGCTCCTCTGTCCCTGGGATTATCCAGGCAAGAACACTGGAGTGGGTTGCCATTTCCTTCTCCAATGCATGCATGCATGCTAAGTCGCTTCAGTTGTGTCCGACTCTGACTCTGTGCGACCTCATGGACAACAGCCCACCAGGCTCCTCTGTCCACAGGATTCTCTAGTCAAGAATACTGGAGTGGTTTGCCATTTCTTTCTCCAAATATTATCTGCAAATAGTGACTATTTAAATTGTTCCTTTCCAATCTCAGTGCTTTATTTCATTTTCTTGCCTTATTGCAATGGCTAGAACTTTCAGAATTATGCTGAATAACTGTAGTGGAAAGAATGGGCATCCTTGCCTGTGCCCAATCTTAGAGGGAAGGATTCAGCCTGTTGTTGTTAAGTAAGTTAATATGTGGATAACTGCCATGTTTGTTACCACGTTGAGGAAGGTTCTCTCTCTTTCTAGTGTGCTGAGAATTTTTATCACCAGTGGGTGCTTGACTTTGTCACATGCTTTTTATTGCATCAGTTGATGTGATCGTATGATTTTTTTGTTTTCTTCTATAGCCTGTGGTGGATTGCACTTGTTGATTTTTGAATGTTGAACAAGCCTTGCATACCCGGAATAAACTGTACTTGGTATAGTCTTATATACCTGGAATAAATCCCACTAGGTTATGGCATATAATTTTTTGTGCATTGCTGGATTTGGTTGGCTAGTACTTTGTTGAGGAGTTTGGTGTCTTAAGTTCATGAGAGATACTGGTTTGTAGTTTTGAGGGAGAAGCTGTAAAAACTTAATTTCTTAAATGGTTAAAAGAACATCTAGGTTGTGTTCCATCTTTTTTGGGGGATTTTGAGAAATTGGCCCGTTTTTTATAGATAGTCATACTTACGAATGTAAAATTGTTCACAGTATTCCCTGTTCTTTTAATGGCTGCAGTGTCTGTACGGATATTTCCTGCTCATTCCCGATTTTAATTATTTGTAGCTTCTCTTTTTATCTTCATCACTCTTGAGAAATTTCTCTTTGTAAAAAAATTTATTTTAATTGGAGGCCAATTACTTTACAGTGTTGTAGTGGTTTTGGCCATACATTGACATAAATCAGCCATGGGTGTACATGTGTTCCCCATCCTGAGCCCACCTCCCACCTCCCTCCCCATCCCATCCCTCTGGGTCATCCCAGTGCACCAGCCCCAAGTACCCTGTATCATGCATCGA
>SJYQ01096351.1:76478-115062 GCA_006410935.1 Redunca redunca
CCGAAGAATTGATGCTTTTGAACTGTGGTGTTGGAGAAGACTCTTGAGAGTCCCTTGGACTGCAAGGAGATCCAATCAGTCCATCCTAAAGGAGATCAGTCCTGGGTGTTCATTGGAAGGACTGATGCTGAAGCTAAAATTCCAGTACTTTGGCCACCTCATATGAAGAGTTGACTCATTGGAAAAGACCCTGATGCTGGGAGGAATTGAGGGCAGGAGGAGAAGAGGACGACAGAGGATGAGATGGCTGGATCGCATCACCAACTCAATGCACATGAGTTTGGATGAACTCCGGGAGTTGGTGATGGACAGGGAAGCCTGGCGTGCTGTGATTCATGGCGTCACAAAGAGTCAGATATGACTGAGTGACTGAACTGAACTAAACGGATGAAGGTGAAAGAGAAGAGTGAAAAAGCTGGCTTAAAACTTAACAAAAAACTAAGATCATGGCATCTGCTCCTGTCAGTTCATGGCAAATATATGGGGAAACAATGGAAACAGTGAGAGACTTTATTTTGTGGGGCTCCAAAATTACTGCACATGTTGACTGCAGCCATGAAATTAAAAGATGCTTGCTCTTTGCAAGAAAAGCTATGACCAATTTAGCATATTAAAAAGCAGAGACATTACTTGGCCAACAAAGGTTCATCTAGTCAAAGCTATGGTTTTTCTAGTAGTCATGTATGAATGTGAGAGTTGGACCATAAGGAAAGCTGAATGCCAAAGAATTGATGTTTTTGAGCTATGTGTTGGAGAAGACTCTTGAGAGTCCCTTGGACTACAAGGAGATCAAACCAGTTAATCCTAAAGGAAATTAGTCCTGAATATTCATTAGAAGGACTGATGCTGAAGTTGAAGCTCCAGTACTTTGGCCATCTGATGTAAAGAGCTGACTCATTGGGAAAGACCTGATGCTGGGAAAGATTGAAGGCAGGAGGAGAAGGGGGTGACAGAGGATGAGATGGTTGGATGGCATCACCGACTTGTTGAACGTGAGTTTGATCACGCTCTGGGAATTGGTGATGGACAGGGAAGTCTGGCATGCTACAGTCCATGGGGTCATAAAGAGTCAGACAGGATTAAGTGACTGAACTGAACTGATGGTTTTTCCAGTAGTCATATGTGGATGTGAGTGTTGAACTATAAAGATGGCTGAGCACTGAAGAATTGATGCTTTTGAATTGTATTGCTGGAGAAGACTCTTGAGAGTCCCTTGGACTGTAAGGAGTTCAAACAGTCAATCCTAAAGGAAATCAGCCCTGAATACTCATTAGAACGGCTGAAGCTGAAACTGGGGCTCTGATGCTGATGACCCTAATGCTGGAGAAGATTGAAGGCAAAAGGAGAAGAGGGCAGTAGAGGATGAGATGCTGGGATAGCATCACCGACTCAATGGACACGAACTTGAGCAAACTCCAGGTGATAGTGCAGTACAGAGGAGCCTGGTGTGTTACAGTCCATGGGGTTGCGAAGACTTGGACATGACTTAGCAACTGAACGACAACTCCGCCTCCAGTCTTTCTGGGAAGTCAGGCTAGGACGTACTTAGCAGCTCTCAGTCTGGGCCAGTTACTTAATCTCTCTGTGCTTCAATCTCTTCTTCTATAAAATGAGAATAATGTAATTCTTATAAAATGATCATGAAGATTCTCCTGAATCAGCACATGTGAAGGTCTTACCACAGTACCTAGCACATTGCGTGTACTGAATAAATCTTACTTACTATATCATCATTATCATATTGTTATTAAGCACTCAAGGTAGATTTAAAGCATTTGCCCCACAGACAATATCTTTAAAAATCAACCTGGCATTGGTAGTGAGGTGAAGGTAAGGAATGTTAATTAAAAATTATCTTCACAAAAGGAATTTTTGCTTCATCTTAGGTATTTAGAAGTCAGCAGGAGTTGAGGTATACGTGTCACAAAGTGATGGGAAATACTGAGGGAGATATTTAAAACTCAAGGGATCATCCAGAAGAAGATAATAACACAGACGCCAAGTCCAAAGAAAAAATATTACAATGAAGAAATTTGGCATTATCAAACACAAGGAAAAGATGCTTATTGGTTTTGCCACAACAGGTTCTGAAGGTTTAGATGTGGAAGTGATGATATAACCAAATATTTATGGGAGATCTCTTAATTTGATGGGCTTCCCTGGTGGCTCAGCTGGTAAAGAATCCGCTTCCAATGCGGGAAACCTGGGTTTGAATCCTGGAGATTCCCTGGAGAAGGAAATGGCTACCCACTCCAGTATTCTGGCCTGGAGAATTCCACGGACTGTACAGTCCATGGGATTGCAAAGAGTCGGACACAGCCGAGCACCTTTTACTTTGCTAATTTGATACCCTCCATACATTCAGATCAACTTGCTGAAGCCAAACTCGTTCTCCCACCAGCGCCTGCTCTACTCTCTTCCAGCCTCTCGTCTTCTGTGATGCCTCTCGCACATAGCCAGTTACTAACTAGGAAGTCAAAATGGCCATTCTTGAGTTCCCTCTCTTCTCCTGCCTCCACATTAATCAGTCATTAGTTTCCGTCAGTTTTTCCTCCTAGATCTTTCTTACTTTGTTCTTTCTTCTTGCCTCACTACTACTTACCTAATTCAGGCCTTTCGTATCTCTTTCAAGTACTGTTTCTACCTGGTCTCTCAGTCTCCAGTCTTTTCTGTGTCACATACATTCTTCTCCGGAGGTCAGATCTGAATTCTCAAAAATTCAGATCTCGCCATGGAACTCTTTTGTTTGAAATTCTTCAGTAGAATTCTTATGTGAGCAAAAATGAAAGCAGTGGGTGTTTTGTTTATTCTTCCCAAATCTTTGAAGAAGAGCTAGGATAGCAAAAGGGAAGCCCCACAGACAGCGTCTTCAGTGATACCAAAGAGCCAGGGTACCTCCTGGAAAAGGAATGGGCAAGCTAAACAAGCAGCAGATGCAAGAGCTGCACTGTAGCTCTGAGAAAGGGAGCCAAAAGAAAAACTGGATGGGCCTAAGAACCAAAAATCAGAAGGAAAGGCCTTCACTCAGAGAGGAAACCCCAGCAAATAAATCCGAGAACAGCTGGTGGAGATAGTACCGCAGACTCTAATTTGTAAACAATTGAGAAAAAGACCTTGGCAACCCATTAAGGACTTTTAGGGAATACAGAGGGTGGTGTAGCAGCGTTAGCTCTTGAGGCGTTCAGTAACACAGCAGCTCATACTCGGCATGAAAGCCATAAACTCAATGGATAGACATAGAGATGTTTCAGCTAAGTTTAGTTCAGTCGCTCAGTCGTGTCTGACTCTGTAAACCAAAAGTCAAAACAGAGCTGCATGTGTTCTGCTCTTTTATTTAATTTGTGCTATGGGTACTGATGTAAGCAGTTAGATAAGGAAAAGCAACAAGATACACGAGACTCGGAAAAATATCACTGTTTTTAGTTGATATGAAGGTCAATCTCAAAATCCCAAAGGAATGAATGGAACAACTACAAGTAAGAGAAGAATTCAGTAAAGGAACAAGATGTAAAATTAACAGAAATAATTGAAAGGTAAAGTGGGAGGGAACGCGCCATGGATGGACAGATGGATAGATCAATCTAGGTAAGAACTTTGTTGCTGCTGTTTAGTCGCTAAGTTGTGTCTGACTCTTTTGCAACCCCATAGATTGTAGCCCACCAGGCTCCCCTGTCCATGGAGTTTTCCAGGCAAGAATACTGAAATGGGTTTCCATTTCCTTCTCCAGGGGATCTTCCTGACCCAGGGATCAAACCCATGTCTCCTATATTGGTATTGGCAGGCGAATTCTTTACCACTGAGCCACCAGGAAAGCCCAAGTATGAACTTTCAGTCAGTTCAGTTCAGTCACCAGTTGTGTCCAACTTTTGACCCCTTGGACTGCAGCATGCCAGGCCTCCCTGTCCATCACCAGCTGCTGGAGGTTGCTCAGACTTTGGTCCATCACGTTGGTGATGCCATCCAACCACCTCATCTTCTGTCGTCCTCTTCTTCTGCCCTCAGTCTTTCCCAGAATCAGGGTCTTTTCCAGTGAGTCAGTTCTTCGCATCAGGTGGCCAAAGGATTGGAGTTTCAGCTTCAGCATCAGTCCTTCCAGTGAATATTCAGCACCAATTTCCTTTAGGATGGACTGGTGTGAACTTTAAAACTATATAAAACCTATATGAGAAAAATCACAAAACACTCCTGAAAGACTAAGTATATACTTAAGCAAATGGAAAGGGCACCTTCCTATTGAATATTAGAGAAGGAAATGGCAACCCACTCCAGTACTCTTGCCTCGAAAATGCAATGGACAGAGGATCCTGGCAGGCTACAGTCCATGGGGTCGCAAAGAGTCAGACACAACTGAGCAACTTCACTTCACTTCACTTCCTATTGAATATAAATATTCAATACAGTAAATACATCATTTCTTCCTAAGGTTATTTATAAGTTTATCTTCAGATATTTTTCTGGGGTTAGATAAGGTAGTTATAAAATTTATTTAGAAGAATTAATTAAGAAAAAGCTTGAAAAAGAGCAATGAAAAGGTGGTTAGCCACACTAAGTTTTATAATACATGATAAAACCTCTTATTTAAAAAGTATTTATCTTGACTTATCTTAGTTGCAGCACACAGAATCTTCAGTCTTCATTGTGGCATGGAAACTCTTAATTGCAGCATGCGGGATCTTTAGTTGTACCATGAGGGATCTAGTTCCCTGACTTGGGATCAAACTTAGGCCCTTGCATGGGGAGTGTGAAGTCTTAGCAAGAACAATCTTGCTGGGGTAAAGGATGAGCACAGGGGATAGCACAAGGGTCCAATCTTCCCTGGACCACCAGGGAAGTTCCAAAGCCTCTTTATTTATTTTTTAAAATAATATTTTGTTTTTTGATAATAGAAAAGCCCTTTAAAAAAATTATTTGTTTTTATTGAAGTACAGTTGCTGTACAATTAAATTACAGATGTACATTACAGTCATTACAATTTTTAAAGGTTATATTCCATTACAGTTATTATAAAATATTGGCTATATCCTCTGTGTTAACTGTTTATTTTGTATCAAGGTATAGCCAGTTAACAAATAATGGGATAGTTTCAGGTGAACAGCAGAGGGACTCAGCCATAAATACACATGTATCCATTCCACTCCCCTCCCATCCAGGCTGCCACATAATACTGAGCAAAATTCTATGTGCTATATATTAGGTCCCCGTTGGTTATCCATTTTAAATATAGCAGTGTGTACATGTCCATCCCAAACTCCCTAACTATCGCTTGTGCTCATCCTTTACCCCAGCAACCATAAGACTGTTCTTCAAGTCTGTAAGTCTCTTTCTGTTTTGTAAGTACATTCACTTGTATCATTTCTTTAGATTCCTCATAAAACAGATATCATATGATATTTCTCCTTCTATGACCTATTTCACTCAGCATGACAGTGTCTAGGTCCATCCATGTTGCTGGAGATGGCATTATTTCATTCTTCTTAATGGCTGAGTAATATTCTAGTGTATACATACACCACATCTTCTTTCTCCACTCCTCTGTGGATGGACATTTACGTGGCTTCCAAGTCTTGGCTGTTGTAAACAGTGCTGCAGTGAACATCGGGGTGCATGTGTCCTTTTGAATCATGTTTTTCTCCAGATAGCTGCCCAGGAGTGGGTCTGCAGGGCCATACCGTAGCTCTACTGTTAATTTTTTAGGAACCTCCACACTCCTCTCCATAGTGACGTCTATCGACTTACATTCCCACCAGCAGTGTAGGCAGGTTCCCTTCTCTCCACACCCTCTCCAGCATTTATTAATAGTTTCTGGATCTTTTGATGATGACCATACTGGCTGGTCTGAGATGATATCTCACTGTAGTTTTGATTTTTTTTTTTAATTTTTTTACTTTACTACTTCTCTAATAATTAGTGATGTTGAACATCTTTTCATGTGCCTCTTGGCATCTGTTTCTCTTCTTTGAAGGAATGTCTGTGTAGGTTTTCTGTCCACTTGTTGATGAGTTTGTTTGTTTTGATGCTGTTGAGTGTCATAAGCTTTTTGTAAATTTTGGAGACTAATCCATTGTTGGTCACACTAATAGCAAATATTTTCTTGCAGTCTGTAAGTTATCTTTTCATTTTGTTTATTGTTTCATTTGCTGTGCCAAAGCTTTCGAGTTTAAGTAGGTCCCATTTGTGTATTTTTGTTTTTATTTCCATTATTCTGGTAGATAGATCAAAAGGATATTGTTGTGATTTATGTCAGAAAGGGTTCTACCTGTTTTCCTCTAGGGCTTTTATAGTGTCCGGTCTCACATTTAGGTCTTTAATCAATTTGGAGCTTATTTTTGTGTATGATGTTAAAGAATGGTTTCATTTTTTGCATGTAACCGTCCAGTGTTCCCAGCATGGTTTGTTGAAGATACTATCTTCCCAGTATTGCGTAGTCTTGCCTCCTTTGTCATAGATTAATTGACGATAGGTGCATGAGTTTATTTCTGGGTTTTCTATCCTGTATTTCTGTTTTTGTGCTAGTACCACATTGTTTTGATGACTGTAACTTTGTAGGATAGTCTGAAGTCAGGGAACTTGATTCCTCCAACTCCATTGGTCTTTCTCAAGATTACCAAAACCTCTTATTTCAAAGAGTGCTAAGAGTTAATCCATAAATAAACAGCAGTAGAACAAAATGCAAAATCTAAAAATAGACACAGCTGAATATGGAAATTTAATATAAAATATCTCAAATCAGTGGAGAAAGATGAACTTTTTAATAAATTATTTGGGACAACTGGAAAAAGATAAAATTAGATCCATTCCTCAGTTGTACACAAGGATAAATTTCAAATGAGTCAAAGATGTAATTATAAACAATGAAACTACAATTATTAGAAAAAAATATGGGCTATTTTTCCTTTTTTGGTGGAGAATTTGGAAAACTTTGAATTATGGCTCAAAATCCAGTAAAGTGATATGAATGATAAATTTGACTGTTTTTAAAGAAAAAAAATGGGAGGACAATCAAAAAGTGAGTGACAAACTGAAAAGATATTTCCAACTTATATTACAGACAAAGGAGTAATGACACTGATCATATAAAGAAGATCTACTCTCTTCCTCCCCAAAAAAACAGAAAACCTGATAGAAGACAATGGGCAGAAACAAAATAGTTGACTAAAAAGAAATGCAGATGGTTTTTAAAATGTTAAAAGATGTTCAGCCACATTCCTAAGTTGAGTATGACTTAAAACCAAACTGAGATACCATTTCTTATTAATCAGTGTGGGGGAAAAAAAAAATTCTAAGATTTGACAGTGTACTTTCCTGATAAGGTTGTAGGGAAAACAAGCATTCTTACACACTGATGATGGGAATATAGAATAGTACAGTTTCTGTGGTGAGAAAGTGGGGATTTGTAATGTCTTGCAAAATAAATATGCACTTATCTTTTGTCTTAGTAATCTCACTGGTAGGGAATTAGCGTGATGATAAACTTAAGTATAAACATGACATACTTGTTATACAGTTCGTTGTGATATTACTTATAATAGTAAAAGACTTGAAGCTCTCAAATGTCTCTCAATAGGAGCTTGCTTGAATAAACTAGTACTCTACACATGAAACACTCTAAATGCAGTGGAATAGTATCAGTATATATTAATAGCTGTAAAAGAGAATGGTTTCTAAAGCTCTCTGGATGCTGCTGTGGGGTGACCTCTTAGTGCAGAATAGTTTCAGCATACCAATTTATTGTAAGGAGAGCGGGACCATGAAAACATTAATATATATGGGTATACATATAACATATCTACATACACATATATGTGCTTTAATTTTCAAAAGAAACAATGTAAGGCTAAAGCAAGCATTAACATAAAGAGTTACTTGGGGGAAAGGAGACAGGGTGGAGGAGACAGAGATGGATAGAGACTTCCCTGTGCTAGTTTTATAGTTTTGACTTTGGAACCATCTAAGTGTTTTAGATAATATCTTTTAAAATGAAAAGAAATCATCAAACTTGAAAACAAATAGAACCTAAGTAAGTTTCAAGATGATGACATAAGCACGTAGAGAAATGGCTATTAGCCACTTCTAGCCATGTTTTACGGGCTTTTTTTTGATAGTACATTCCTATTGGGTCACATTCTAAGGATAAAAAAACAGTCTGAACTAGATTTAATAGTCTTATTGTTGGTAGTATTGATTGTTGTTTTGAAACTGTTATATGTAGATTGTAAGATCAAGCAAATAAATAATTGTGTTAATGGTACTAGAAGCCAAGAATCAGAATAAGAGAATAAATATTTTACTTAAAGGAATTAAATAATAATCCTTTAATCTTATTATTGAGCTGAAAATGTCAGTATGGACTCTTGGTTTATTTTCCTTTTTCTAAAATATACAGAGCTCCCTTGTCTGTGTCAATGACAACTCGGTAACAATGAATACCTCTGTTAACAGAAGAATTCCAACTAATAAATACAAAACAAATGACAGAATTAGAAAATTATTTTACATCCTTTATAAAACCATACAGAAACTGAAAGAGGAACTCCCCAAGTCGGTAGGTGCCCAATATGCTACTGGAGATCAGTGGAAAAGTAACTTCAGAAAGAATGAAGGGATGGAGCCAAAGCAAAAACAACACCTAGTTGTGGATGTGACTGGTGATAGAAGCAAGGTCCGATGCTGTAAAGAGCAGTATTGCACAGGAACCTGGAATGTTAGGTCCATGAATCAAGGCAAACTGGAAATGCTCAAACAGGGGATGGCAGGAGTGAACGTCAACATTCAAGGAATCAGCGAACTAAAATGGACTGGAATGGGTGAATTTAACTCAGATGACCATTATACCTACTACTGTGGGCGTGAATCCCTTAGAAGAAATGGAGTGGCCATCATAGTCAACAGGAGTCCGAAATGCAGTAATTGGATGCAGTTCAAAAACGACAGAATGATCTCTGTTCATTTCCAGGGCAAACCATTCAGTATCACGGTAATCGAGGTCTATGCCCTGGCCAGTAACACTGAAGAAGCTGAAGTTGAATGGTTCTATGAGACCTACAAGACCTTTTAGAACTAACACCCAAAAAAGATGTCCTTTTCATTATAAGGGACTGGAATGCAAAATTAGGAAGTCAAGAAACACCTGGAGTAACAGGCAAATTTGGCCTTGGAGTACGAAATGAAGCAGGGCAAAGGCTAACAGAGTTTTGCCAAGAGAATGCACTGGTCATAGCAGACACCCTCTTCCAGCAACACAAGAGAAGACTCTACACATGGACATCACCAGATGGTCAACACCAAAATCAGATTGATTCTATTCTTTTCAGCCAAAGATGGAGACGCTCTATACAGCCAGCAAAAACAAGACCGGGAGCGGGCTGTGGCTCAGATCATGAACTCCTTATTGCCAAATTCAGACTTAAATTGAATAAAGTAGGGAAAACCACTAAACCATTCAGGTATGACATAAATCAACTCCCTTATGATTATACAGTAGAAGTAAGAAATAGATTTAAGGGACTAGATCTGATAGACAGAGTGCCTGATGAACTATGGACAGAGGTTCGTGACATTGTACAAGTGACAGGGATCGAGATCATCCCCAAGAAAAAGAAATGCAAAAAAAGCAAAATGACTGTCTGGGGAGGCCTTACAAATAGCTGTGAAAAGAAGAAAAGTGAAAAGCAAAGGAGAAAAGGAAAGCTATACCCATTTGAATGCAGAGTTCCAAAGAATAGCAAGGAGAGATCAGAAAGCCTTTCTCAGTGATCAGTGCGAAGAAATAGAGGAAAACAACAGAATGGAAAAGACTAGAGATCTCTTCAAGAAAACTAGAGATACCAAGGGAACATTTCATGCAAAGATGGGCTCGATAAAGGACAGAAATGGTATGGAGCTAACAGAAGCAGAAGATATTAAGAAGAGGTGGCAAGAATACACAGAAGAACTGTACAAAAAAGATCTTCACAACCCAGATAGTCACGATGGTATGATCACTCACCTAGGGCCAGGCATCCTGGAATGTGAAGTCAAGTGGGCCTTAGAAAGCATCACTGCAAACAAAGCTAGTGGAGGTGATGGAATTCCAGTTGAGCTGTTTCAAATCCTGAAAGATGATGCTGTGAAAGTGCTGCACTCTATATGCCAGCAAATTTGGAAAACTCAGCAGTGGCCACAGGACTGGGAAAGGTCTGATTTCATTCCAATCCCAAAGAAAGGCAATGCCAGAGAATGCTCAAACTACCTCACAATTGGCGCTCATCTCACTGCTAGTAAAGTAATGCTCAAAATTCTCCAGCCAGGCTTCAGCAATATGTGAACCGTGAACTTCCAGATGTTCAAGCTGGATTTAGAGAAGACAGAGGAACCAGAGGTCAAATTGCCAACATCCGCTGGATCATCAAAAAAGCAAGAGAGTTCCAGAAAAACATCTATTCCTGCTTTATTGACTATGCGAAAGCCTTTGACTGTGTGGATCACAATAAACTGTGGAAAATTCTGAAAGAGATGGGAATACCAGACCACCTGACCTGCCTCTTGAGAAATCTGTATGCAGGTCAGGAAGCAACAGTTAGAACTGGACATGGAACAACAGACTGGTTCCAAATAGGAAAAGGAGTGCGTCAAGGCTGTATATTGTCACCTTGCTTATTTAACTTATATGCAGAGTTCATCATGAGAAATGCTGGGCTGGAGGAAGCACAAGCTGGAATCATGATTGCCAGGAGAAATATCAATAACCTCAGATATGCAGATGACACCACTCTTATGGCAGAAAGTGAAGAGGAACTGAAAAGCCTCTTGATGAAAGTGAAAGAGGAGAGTGGAAAAGTTGGCTTAAAGCTCAACATTCAGAAAACTAAGATTATGGCATCTGGTCCCATCACTTCATGGCAAATAGATGGGGAAACAGTGGAAACAGTGTCAGACTTTATTTTTTGGGGCTCCAAAATCACTGCAGATGTTGATTGCAGCTATGAAATTAAAAGACGCTTACTCCTTGGAAGGAAAGTTATGACCAACCTAGACAGCACATTAAAAAGCAGAGATATTACTTTGCCAACAAAGGTCCGTCTAGTCAAGGCTATGGTTTTTCCAGTCGTCATGTGTGGATGTGAGAGTTGAACTTACAAAGAAAGCTGAGCACCGAAGAATTGAAACTTTTGAACTGTGGTGTTGGAGAAGACTCTTGAGAGTCCCTTGGACTGCAAGGAGATCCAACCAGTCCATCTTAAAGGAGATCAGTCCTGGGTGTTCATTGGTAGGACTGATGTTGAAGCTGAAACTCCAATACTTTGGCAACCTTGTGAAGAGCTGACTCATTTGAAAAGACCCTGATGCTGGGAAAGATTGAGGGCAGGAGGAGAAGGGGACGACAGAGGATGAGATCGCTGGATGGAATCACCGACTCAGTGGACATGAGTTTGGGTAGGCTCCGTGAGTTGGCGATGGACGGAGAGGCCTGGTGTGCTGCAGTTTATGGGGTCACAGAGTCGGACACGACTGAGTGACTGAACTGAACAGAATAATGAATCTCTGTTCCCACCCCATTCCACCCTCAGACTGGCTTAGGTTTATTTTCGAATATCATTTCCCAGTCAGAAAAGCTTAGGGATCCTTAGAGAAAAGGTATACTTTCGGTTTAGGACAGCAAGTGTATAAGATGAATATTGTTTAAGATAGCCAGGAAACTACTGAATTCTATTATGGCAATACTACAAGGACCTGGGTATCAGTTTGGTCATATTGGTCATAAGACCATATTTGTCAAAGATAAGGCTGAGCATTCAGGGAATAAATGTTGCAATTGATTGCAATTGAAAGTAGTTAGAACCAAATAGAAGGTAGTTATTCTGGAAATCAATTTTTAGAAACTGACTTTTAAAAAAAACTTTTTTTTCTGTACAAATTGTATTGCGTAGTAACCAGCTAGTTGTTGAGGGCAACTTCTTTATAGAAGAACTCCAACTAATAAGTGAATTACGAATTAGAGAATCACCATTTCATAACCCTCAGTGAAATGATAGATTTATACTGATCATCTCTGAGTGCTAAAAATCAGGTAAAAGACTGATGGGAGCTTTGTAGTGGATGGACAAAGCTCTTAGGACTATCAGAACTTCTTCCTCCACTACCTTAACACAACTGCTGATTGTGTATCCACAGAATAATGCTACAGTTGGTGGTCTGACCCCACCTACTTATAGTCTGGAGTTTATGAGATATTCTTCCACCTGGCTCTGCCGAAGATGTTTGCAGGCTTATACTTTTACTCTTTTTTCTGCATTTTATGAGGAAATTTGGTAAGATTTTAAAAGCTGCCCTAGCATCACCACCTTGTCCCAGTTGAAGGCCACTCCATTAGGCTTTTCTTCCTAGTCATCCACTGAACGATTATTGTTGAGGACACCGTGACCTGTGCTTCCCACCTCTAGTGGTCAGTTCTCATGATACTTGACCTCAAACTTCATACACCCAATACTGAACTCTTGATTTCTCCTTCCACATGTTCTTTTCCTGTATCTTCTTTATGTCATTAAATGGTGATTATATTCTCGAAGCTACTCAGGATCATCTTTGACCCATTTCTTTCTCCCATATTCCACATTTAATCTATCTGTTATCTCAGATCTGCCTTCAAAATATGTCCTATATACTAACACTGAACAATCCAAAAAGGAAATTAAGGAAAAAATTCCATTTACAATAGCAGTGAAATAAAAGAGTAAAATACTCAAGAATAAACTTAACCGGGACTTCCCTGGTGGTCCAGTGGCTAAGACTCTGAGCTTTCAGTGCAGGGGGCCTGGGTTTGATCCCTGGTCAGGGAACTAAATCCCACATGCCACAGCTAAGACCCATTGCAGCCAAATAAATAAATTAAAAATAAATACTAAAAAGAATAAACCTAACCAAGGAGATAACAGACTTATATTACACTGAAAACTACCAGATGTTGCTGAAAGAAATTAAAGATATAAATGGAAAGTCATACTGTATTCGTGGATTAGAAGACTTAATATTGTTCAATGATAATAGCACCTAAAGTGATGTACAAGGTCAGTGCACTATCAAAATTCCCATTACATTTTTGCAGAGACAGAAAAATCTATTTTAAAATTCATATGGAATCTCAAGAGATCCAAATAGCCAAAACAACCTTGAAAAAGAATAACAAAGTTGAAAGTCTCAGACTTCTTAATTTAAGAACTTATTGCAGGGACTCCATGCTTCCAATGCAGGGGGCCCAGGTTCAGTCTATGGTCAGGGAACTAGATCCCACGTGCTACAACTAAGATGCAGCCAAATACATACATACATACATACATACATATAAAGAACTTATTACAAAGCTACAGTAATATAAAGACAGACCAGTGGAGTAGAATTGAGAGCCCAGAGATAAACCGTCACATATATGTTCAAATGATTTTTGACATGGTGCCAAGACCATTAATGAGGAACAGATAGTCTTTTCAACAAATGATGTGGGAAAACTGGATATCCTCATAAAAAAGAAAGAATTTGGACTGTTACCTTACACTGTATACAAAAATTAACTTGAAATAGGTCAGAGACCTTAGCATACGAGTAAAACTATAAAACAGAGTATGGTTTGACAGTGATTTGCTGGATATGATGTTAAAAGTACAAGTAATAAAAATTATAAATAAATCAGAATATGTCAAAATTTAGAATGTCTGTGCATCAAAAGTCTGTGCAGTCCCTATCCAAAATATATAAAGAACTTCTACAACTCAGCATCAGCAACAAAAAAAAACCCTGATTTTTTAAATGGGCAAAGGACTTAAAAAGACATTTCTCAAATAGATACAGACGGCCAATAAGCACATGAAAAGATGTTCAACATGCTAATCATTAGGGAAATGCAAATCAGAACCACAAATGAGATATTGTTTTACAATCATTAGAGCTAATATTTCAGGAAACAAAATATTTCTTGGATGAGGAGAAATTAGAACCTTTTATACACTGCAAAATGGTACAGCCACTTTAAGACAGTATAGCAATTCCTCAAAACTTCTAAATACCATGTGACCTGGCAATTTCATTTTTGGGTATTTACCAAAAGAATTAAAAACAGGATCTCAGTGAGATTATTTTGTACCCATGTTCAATAGCAGCATTATTCACAATAACCAAAAGTGGAAGCTGCTTGGGTGTCCATCAATAGATGAATGTATAAGGGAAATATGATGTATACATATAATATTATTCAGCTTTAAATGTTATTAAGCCTTATTCAGCTTTAAAAAAGAGGAAAATTCTGACACAAGCTACATTGTGGATGAACCTTGAGAACATTATGGCAAGTGAAACAAATTAGTCATTAAAAAGACAAATACTGTATGATTCCTCTTATATGAGATATATAGAGTAATCAGATTCAAAGATAGAAAGTAAAATAGTGGTTGCCAGGGACTGGCAGAGGAGTAAGGGGAAGGAGGGAATGTTTAATGGATACAGAGTTTCAGTTTTGAGATGAATGTGTTTTGGAGATTTGATGCATAAAAATGTGAATGTACTTTAATAAAGTACACTCAGAGATGGTTAGGATGGTAAATTTTATGTTACATGTTTTTATCACAATTAAAAAATTGTTTACTCTGTAAGATTTTTTTTTTTCAATTTTTATTTTTGCTTTATTTTACTTTACATTACTGTATTGGTTTTGCCATACATTGACATGAATCCGCCACGGGTGTACATGAGTTCCCAATCCTGAACCCCCCTCCCACCTCCCACCCCATGTCATCTCTCTGGATCATCCCCGTGCACCAGCCCCAAGCATCCTGTATCCTGCATCAAACGTAGACTGGCAATTTGTTTCTTACATGATAGTATACGTGTTTCAATGCCATTCTCCCAAATCATCCCACCCTCTCCCTCTCCCTCTCCCTCAGAGTCCAAAAGTCTGTTCTATACATCTGTGTCTCTTTTGCTGTCTCACATACAGGATTATCATTACCTTCTTTCTGAATTCCATATATATGTGTTAGTATACTATATTGGTGTTTTTCTTTCTGGCTTACTTCACTCTGTATAATCGGCTCCAGTCTCATCCATCTTATTAGAACTGATTCAAATGTATTCTTTTTAATGGCCGAGTACTACTCCATTGTGTATATGTACCACAGCTTTCATATCCATTCATGTAAGATATTTATATGTTAAAAAATATGATAACATATTATGGAGTTATATAGGATAAGTGGATGACAACAATAGCACAAAAACAGAGGGATGAAATGAAGGAATACTATTGTAAGGCTCTTATACTATATATAAAGCAATATATACCTGAAATTAGACAAGTTACATATCTATACTTAAACCCTAAAGTAACTACTACAAAGAGTTACAGCTAAATCAGACAAAGGAGATAAATGGAGTTATTTTAAAAGTCCTAAAGAAAACAGAAAATCAGGAAAAGGGAATAAAGACTAGATGGGACAAATAGGAAACAAAAACCAAAGTAATAGATGAACATAATTGTATCAATGATCACATTAAAGTGTACGATCTAAACACTGAATTAAAAGCAGAGACTTAACAGATTGGACCAAGAAAAAAAAAAAAAAGCAAGACCCAACCATATGCTCTTTATAAGAAACCTAGGTCAAAAGGATGAAGAAAGCTATACAATACCAATACAAATCAAAATAAAATTGAAGAGGCTAATTAATATCAGAGGATTGCAGAGCAAACCTATTGCTAGGGATAAGTCACTTCTTAATAATAAATGGCCAATTATGGTCAGTTAGGAACATTACATTTAAACATTCATGTAGATCCCCTGGAGAAGGGAATGGCACCCACTCCAGTATTCTTCCCTGGAGAATTCCATGGACAGAGGAGCCTGGCAAGTTATAGTCCATGGGGTCGCAGAGTTGGACACGACTGACTAACACACAATATCAAAGTTAAAAAAATATGAAGTGTAAACCTGCAGTGAGAAGTAGACAAACCTGCAATTAATTGTTAGAGATTTGATTACCTCTCTCTCAATAATTAAAAGAATAAGTGGACAGAAAACCATTGCATATATAAAAGACTTGAATCAACTAACTTTACCTGATTGATGTTAATGAAACACTCCATCCAACAAAAGCAGACGTAGATTCTTTTGAAGCACTATAAAACAAGTCTCAATAAATTTTGAAAGAATTCAAGCCATACCAAATACATTCTTTGACCTCTTGGAGTTAAATTAGAAATTAATAACAAAAGTCTCTGGAAAACCCCCTAATGTCTAATGTCTAAATGACCCATGAGATGAAGAAATCAAAAGGTAAATTAGAATATCATTTGAACTGAATGAAAATACAATATATCAAAATTTTATTATCTTTTTAAATCAAAGCTGAAGCTTTTTTTTTTTTTTACAAAATTTTAAAGATGCCACTAAAGCAATTTCTGTATTAGAGAAGAATGTCTAAAATCAGTACTCTCAGCTTACACTTTAATCAGAGAAAGAAGAGCAAATTAAACCAAAAGTAGGCAGAAGAAAGGTAATAAGAAAGATCAGAGCAGCAGTTGGCAAACTACCAAACAGAAAAACAGTAGAGAAAATTACTCAAAGAACTAGAATTGCCAAGCCTTTGGCCAAACTGATCAGGAGAAAAACAGAAGGCACAGATTAACAGTATTAAAAATGAGAGAGATGACATCACTACAGATTATGGAGACAATAAGGAAATCTTATGAACAAGTTTTGTGGAGAAGGAAATGGCAACCCACTCCAGTGTTCTTACCTGGGAAATCCCATGGACAGAGGAGCCTGGTGGGCTATGGTCCATGGGGTTGCAAAGAGTAGGACACAACTTAGCAACTAAAACAAACAGGTTTATGCCAGTAAATTTGATAACTTCTATGAAATGGACAAATTCCAGATAATTTGATAACTAGCCCTATTTTTATTAACAAGATTGCATTTAAAATTATCTAAAAAAGAAAACTCCAAGGACAGATGGTTTCTGATGAGTTCTAACAAAAATTTAAGGAAGAGATAATAATAATTCAATACAAACTCCAGAAAATTGAAAAGATGGGTATACTTCCCATTTCATTCTATGAAACCAGAATCATCCTAATAGCAAAACCAGACTAAAAACATTACAGAACAGAAAAGTACAGACCAGAATCCCTCTTGAAGCATAGATTCAAAAATTCTAAACATGGACTTCCCTGGTGGTCCAGTGGCTAAGACTCCATGTTCTCAATGCAAAGGGCCTGGGTTTGATTCCTGGTCAGGGAACTAGATCCCACATGCTGCAACTGAAGAGTCTGCATGGCACAACTAAAACCCGGCACAGTCAAATAAAATAAATATCTTAAAAAAAAAAAAAAATTCTAAACAAATTTTAGCAAATCATATCCAACAATATGTAAAAAGGATAATTCATCATGACCAAGTGGCATTTATCCCAAGAATTCAGGCTGATTTAACATTCAAAGTTAATATAATTTATCATATTTACAGACCAAAAAAGGGAAAACCTATTATCTCAGTGCATGCTTAGTCCCTCAGTCTTGTCTGACTCTTTGCAACCCCATGGACTGTAGCCTGCCAGGCTCCTCTGTCCCTGGGATGCTGCACGCAAGAATATTGGAATGGGTAGACATTCCCTTCTCCAGGGGATCTTGTCAATCTAGGGATCGAACCCAGGTCTCCTGCATTGCAGACAGATTCTTACCATCTGATCCAGTAGATGCAAGAAAAAAAATAGCCAAAATCCAGCATGTATTGCTGATTAAAAAGTCTTAGCAAGTTTCTGGGATGAGGTATGGTTCATGGAGGGCAGTGCACAGGGCCTAGAGGGCAGCTGGCCAAGAATTGACAGACTTGCAGTATCCTTGTCTCCCCAGCCCTCACCCAAGACTACCCAAGAGGATGAAGTCTCCCTGATGGCAGGCTCAGCATGTGGGAACCAGCTGTCTGAGACTGTCCTTGTTCCTGAGGCAGACAGAGGGCCTGGTTTCGAGAAAGACAGACTGACAGTTACGAGAGTCCCTTCCCTTGGGCAGTGAATAGAATTAGGGAGTGTGCTTTGTGTGCCTCTTAAATAAAAGGAAATTTAGGGTTTTTCCTCCCAGAGCTGACCTCAGGTCTGTTTATTGCATCTGTGCCGCAGCAAATGATTTCTAATGCTTGATTATCTCCATTTCCACTCTCAGAGGATTTGGGATTCCTCTATTGTTTTTCCACATGACCTACCAACCTACCAACAGACTTTTTAAAAAATGGTCTTAAGCAGACAGCTGTTCATTCCACGGGATTTTGAGTACCTGTGGTATTTTACAAGCTCTTGTAGAACAACTGCTACCTTGGTGAGCAGTGAGGCCACCACAGGCACAGGTTTGCCATAAGAATCAAGTGAAAGCAGGTGTTAAGATCTGGCCATACACAAACGTTATTGTTGGTAAACAGCAAATGTCAGTAGGCAAAGCCACTTGATTTACAAGAATTTGACTTCTTAAAAAGGTACCTTTAAAACCCCTGTTTCAACATATGAGACTTTCTCTCATTTTTGAGGACTAGTATGGACACTGTGGCTTCCCTCATAGCTCAGTTGGTAAAGAATCGGCCTGCAATGCAGGAGACCCCAGTTCGATTCCTGAGTCAGGAAGACCCACTGGAGAAGGGATAGGCTACCTACTCCAGTATTCTTGGGCTTCCCTTGTGGCTCAGGTGGTAAAGAATCCACCTGCAATGCAGGAGAGCTGGATTCGATCCCTGGGTTGGGAAGATCCCCTGGAGAAGGGAAAGGCTATCCACTCCACTATTCTGGCATGGAGAATTCCATGGACTATAGAATCCATGGGGTCACAAAGAGTCAGACTCGACTGAGCGAATTTCATCATCATTCATCATCATGGACCCTGTGCCTCCTTGGGGGGCAAAAGCTCAAAAGAACCATCCTGCTGTCTCTACCACTTGTTTCCAGTAGTTAGAGGTTATGGATATGTTTTTATGATCATCTTATACACTATTACCGTTGTTTTTGTTTTTTGTTTTTTGTTTTTACAGTTAAAGTTAAGTGACAGTTTTTAAATCTCTTAGCAAAGTAAACATAAAAGGTAACTTCCTTAAACTGCTGAGGAACATCTACAAAAAGCTGACCCAGGTGGCGCTAGTGGTAAAGAACCACCTGCCAGTGCAGGAGACATAAGAGACACAGGTTCTGTTCCTGGATTTGGACAATCCTCTGGAGGAGGGCATGGCAACCCACTCCAGGATTCTTGCCTGCAGAATCCCATGGACGGGCAGGCTACAGTCCATAGTGTTGCAGAGTTGAACATAACTGAAGCAACTAAGCACACACACATGATCATATTTAAAGGAGAAAAACTAAGTGGTTTCTCCTTAAATCAGGAACAAGAGATAGATGTGTGTTCTGATGACTGTTTCCACACTATACTGGAAGTTCTAGCCAGTTCAGTAAGGAATGAGAAAAGAAATAAAGGTATCTGTATTAGAAATGAAGTAAAACTATTCATTTGCAGATGACATCATCTGTGAAGAAAATTTGATGGAGCTCATTAAAAAGCTACTGGAACTAACAGATGGGTTTAACAAGGTTGCAAGGTATCAGATCATTATACATTAATGAATTTTCTATACAAGCAATGAATGGGAAATTGAATTTTTAAAATACCATTTTATTAACATCAACAGGAAAGCATAAACAGAATTCTTAGAGAGCTCACAAAAGATATGCAAGCCTATACAGTGAAAACTGTAGAATATTGTTGAGAGAAATAAAAAAAGTTAAATAGATGGAGAGGTATACAGTTTTGGGGGGAAGACTCAGTATTAAGATGTCATTTCTCTCCCAGTTGATCTATATATTCAGAGCAATCTCAGTGTGGATCCCAGAAGGCTTTTGTTTTTAATAGAAACTGACAATGTGAGCCTAAAATAATATGGGAAAACAAAAGATCAACAACAACCAAAAGATACAGGAAAAGAAGAAAAAAGTTGGAGTTGACTTCAGATCTGTTACAGTGCTACAGAAATCATCACCCTGTGGTATTTGCTTAATGATAGACAAATAGATACATGGTATAAAATAGTATTCAGATATAGACCCACACATATATGGTCAACTAATTTTTGCCAAATGTAAAAAGCAGTTCAGTGGAGGAAGGACAGGTGGGGCTAGAACAATTATGTGTCATATGAGAAAAACAGAAACAAAAAAACTTTGATCCATACCTTGAACCATATAAAAAGTAACTAAAATGAATTAGAGAGCTTCATATTAAAGGCCTACATATAAACTTCTAGAAAGAAAATAGAGGAAACTCTTGTAGTATTGGGATAGGCAAAGATTGCTTAGATATGACACCAGAATACAGTTGACAGATGAAACATTGATAAACTGACATCATCAAAATTAAAAGTTTCCCTGGTGGCTCAGATGATAAAGAATCTGCCTGCAATGCAAGAGACCCGGCTTCAATCCCTGGGTCGGGAAGATACCCTGGAGAAGGAAATGGTAACTCACTCCAGTATTCTTTCTTGGGAGAACTCCATGGACAGAGAAGCCATGGTGGGCTACAGACTGAAGCCATGGTGAGCTATAACCCATGGGGTCACAAAGAGTCTCACGCGAGTGAGCAACTAACACTTTCACCAGAGTTACAGGAAAATATATGGAAAACGAATTCTATTTAGAGTATGTAAAGTAATCTCTAGATAGCTCTGTAGTGCAGTGGATAGCACGTTGAACTTTTAGCATATGTAAAATACTCTCAAGCCTATAATAAACAGTAAACTCTAGACAAATGGGCCCCTTCATGGATCACAGCCTTGTCATGGCGAAGGGGCTTATGTAATTCAACAAAGCTATGAGCCATACCATGCAGGGCCACCCAAGACAAATAAGTTATAGTGAAAAGTACTGACAAAATGTGGTCCACTGGAAGAGGAAAAGGCAACCCACTCCAGTATTCTTGCCACAAGAACTCCCTGAACAGGATAAAAAGCAAAACGACCAGACACCAGAAGATGAGCCCCCCAGACAAAAAGATGTCTAATATAAGTACTTGGGAGAGCAATTACTAATAGCTCCAGAAAGAATGAAGCAGCTAGGCCAAAGAGGAAACAACACTCAGCTGTGGATGTGTCTGGTGGTGAAAGGAAAGTACAGTGCTGTAAAAAACAATATTGCATAGGTCCATGAGTCAAGGTAAATTGGATGTGGTCAAGCAGGAGATGGCAAGAGTGGAATAAATGAACTAAAATGGACGGAAATGGTCAGATTCAATTCAGATGACCATTGTATCTACTACTGTGGGCAAGAATACCTTAAAAGCCATGGAGTAATTAACCCTCATAGTCAACAAAAGAGTCCAAAATACACTTAAGTGGGTGCAACGTCAAAAACCACAGAATGATCTCTGTTTGTTTCCAAGGCAAATCATTCAGTATCACAGTAATCCAAGTCTATGCCCCAACCACTAATGCCAAAGAAGCTAAATTTGACTGGTTCTTTGACGACCTACAACATCTTCCAGAACTAACACCAAAAAAAGAGGTTCTCTTCATCATAGGGGATTGGAATGCAAAAGTAGAAAGTTAAGAGATATCCAGAATAACAGGCAGGTTTGACCTTGGAGTACAAAATGAAACAGGACAAAGGCTAACAGAATTTTGTCGAGAACATGCTGGTGATAGCAAACACCCTTTTCCAACAACCCAAGAGGTGACTCTGCACATGCACATCACCAGTTGGTCAATACCAGAGTTAGGTTGATTATGTTCTTTGCAGTCAAAGATGGAGAAGCTGTATACACTCAGCAGAAACAAGACCTGGAGCTGAATGTGACGCAGATCATGAGCTCGTTATTGCAAAATTCAGGCTTAAATTGAAGAAAGTAGAGAAAACCACTAGGCCATTCAGGTAAGACCTAAATCAGATCTTTTAAATGATTATACAATGGATCACAACAAACTGAAAAGTAAAGAAATAGGAGTATCAGACCACCTTACCTGCCTCCTGAGAAACCTCTATTTGAGTCAAGAAGCAACAGTTAGAACCGGGCATGGAACAACTGACAGGTACAAAATTGGGAAAGGAGTATGACAAAGTTGTATATTTTCACCCTTTTATTTAACTTCTATGCAGAGTACATCATGCTAAATGCCGGGCTGGATGAAGCTCAAACTGGAATCAAGATTATTAGGAGAAATACCAACAGCCTCAGATATGCAGGTGATACAGCTCTAATGTGCAGAAAGTAAAGAAGAACTAAAGAGCCTCTTGATGAGGGTGAAAGAGGAGAGTGAAAAAGCTGGCTTAAAGCTCCACATTCAGAAAACTAAGATCATGGCATCTGGTCCTATCACTTCATGGCAAATAGATGGGGAAGCAGTGGAGATTATGACAGACTTTATTTTCTTGGGCTCCAAAATCACTGCAGATGGTGACTGCAACCATGAAACTAAAAGACACTTGCTCCTTGGAAGGAAAACTATGACAAACCTAGACAACATATTAAAAAACAGAGACATCACTTTCCCAACAATGGTCCCTATAATCAAAGCTATGGTTTTTCCAGTAGTCATGTACAGATGAGAGCTGGACCATATAGAAGGCAGAGTACCAAAAAATTGATACTTTTGAACTGTGGTGTTAGACTCTTGAGAGCCCTTGGATAGCAAGGAGAGCCAACCAGTCAATCCGAAAGGAAATCAGTCCTGAATATTCATCGGTAGGACTGATTCTGAAGCTGAAGCTCCAGTACTTTGGCCGCCTGATGTGAAGAGATGAGTTATTGGGAAAGACGGTAATACTGGGAAAAGACAGAAGACAAAAGGAGAATTGGGCAGCAGAGGATTAAATAGCATCACTGACTCAATGGACATGAATTTGAGAAAACTCTAGGAGATAGTGGAAGACAGAGGAGCTTGGCATGCTGCGGTCCATGGGGTCACAAAGAGTCGGACACCACTTAGCAACTGAACAACAACAGAAAAATTGACCAAAGATTCTAGCAGACACTTCCCCAGAGAAAATATGCAGGTGGCAAATGACTACATGAAAGGATGCTCAACTTCATTAGTCATTATGGAAATGCAAATTATAACCTCAGTGAGATACCGCTGCTCACCTGTTAGAATCAAATGAAAAAGACTGGCCACACCAAGTGCTGGTGAGGAGGAGGAAAATTGGGATTTTCATACACTGCTGATGGAAATGTGAAATGGTACACTCACTTTGGAAAACATTTTGGCAGTCTCTTAAAAAGACATGTGAGACTGGCTCTCCGTGCAGCCAAAGCCTGAGGCGTCCAGAACTTCTGGAACTGCCACCGAGACTGCACCCTGTGGCCCAGTGAGACTCACTACTGTTGCCCATGCCCTGGACTGCCGCCCACACTGGCACCACTCGAGACCCTGGTGAGCAGGGCTCACTGCCTACCTTGTGCTACGGAGGGGCTTAAGCCCACTGGGGGCTGAATAGGTAATCAGGAACCCAGAGGCATCAGTGTTGATGTCTTCCCTTCTCAGTGGTGTTTCTGGTGTCCACCTCAGGAGTCTCCTTGACCAGTCTTGATACACCTGGAAATTTAACAGAGGATCCACTGCATATATTTTTCTTGAAAATTTTCATTGTATATGTTCGGTACTAACAGAGTGATGGACAGGCCAAAAGTACAGCAGTAGGTATGGAAAGGCAAAGGAACATCCACCAACTAGATAATCATCGTTGGAGTAACTGGAAGCATCTGAATGTACTATTAAAAAATAGCAGCTCAACACAAATCACTGGACCAACCTTAGGAGGGCAGAAACCAACAGGAAGAGAGACTTCAACACTGAAGCCTGGAAAAAGACGACCTCAAACACAGTAAGTTACAGTAATAATAATGATGATGAAAAGGCAGAGAAATCCTACACAAATGAAGAAGCAAATTAGAAACATAGAAGTCCAAATAAATGAAGAGGAAATAGGCAAACTACCTGAAAAGGAATTCAGGATAATTATGNAATTCAGAATAATGATAGTAAAGATGATCAAAAACCTTGAAAACAAAATGGGAAAAATGCAAGAGTCAATTAGCAAAGACCTAGAAGAATTAAAGACTAAACATACAAACAACACATTACTAAATTTAAAATACTCTGGAAGGAATCAATAGCAGAATATCTGAAGCAGAAGAACAAATCAGTGAGCTGGAAGATAGAATGGTGGAAATAACTTCTGAAGAGCAGAATAAAGTAAAAAGAATGAAAGGAACTGAGGATAGTCTCAGAGACCTCTGGGACAGTGTCAAACACACCAACATTTGAATTAACAGGGGTCCCAGAAGAGGAAGAGAAAAAGAAAGGGAATGAGAAAATTTTTGAAGAGATTATAGTTGAAAATTTCCCCAACATGGAAAAGAAAATAGTCAATCAACTCCAAGAGGCGCAAAGAGTCCCATACAGGATAAGCCCAAGAAGAAACACACCAAGACACATACTAATCAAATTAACAAAGACTAAACTCAAAGAAAGAATATTAAAAGCAGCAAGGGAAAAGCAACAAGTAACATACAAGGGAAACCCCATACACTTAACAGCTGATCTTTCAGCAAAAACTCTGCAAGCCAGAAGGGAATGGCTGGATATATTTAAAGTACTGAAAGGGAAAAATCTACAACCAAGATTACTGTACCCAGCAAGGACCTCATTCAAAATTGATGGAGAAATAAAAAGCTTTTCAGACAAGCGAAAGTTAAGAGAATTCAGTGCTACCAAACCAGCTTTACAACAAATGTTAAAGGGACTTATATAGTCAAGAAATACAAAAGAAGGAAAAAGATCTACAAAATCAACCCCAAACAATTAAGAAAATGGCAATAGGAACATATATATCAATAATTTATTTAAATGTAAATGGATTAAATTCCCCAACCAAAAGACACAGACTGACTGAACAGGTACAAAAACAAGATCCATATATATGCTGTCTACAAGAAACCCACTTCAGACCTCAAGACACATAAAGACTGAAAGTGAGAGGATGGAAAAATATATTCCATGCAAATGAGAAGCAAAAGAAAGCTGGAGTAGCAATCCTCATAACACACAAAACAGACCTTAAAGAAGATTACAAGAGATAAGGAAGGGCACTACAAAATAATCAAGAGATCAATCCAAGAGGAAGACATATAACAATTGTACATATCTATGCACCCAACATAGGAGTACCTCAATACATAAGACAAACACTAACAGACATAAAAGGAGAAATTGACAGTAACACAAAAATTGTAGATTTTAACACCCCACTCACACAAATGGACAGATCATCAAAACAATATTAATAAGGAAACACAGGTCTTAAATGATATATTAGATAAGATGGATCTCATTGATATTTTCAGGACATTTCACCCAAATGCAGAAGAATATACTTTTTTCTCAAGTGCACATGGAACATTCTCCAGGATAGACCACATCTTGAGTCACAAATCAAACCTCAGTAAGTTTAAGAAAATTGAATTCGTATCAAGCATCTTCTCTGACCACAATGCTATGAGACTAGGTATCAATTGCAAGAAAAAAAACTGTAAGAAACACAAACACATGGAAATTAAACAATACACCTCTAAATAACCAACAGGCTACTGAAGAAATCAAAAGGGAAATCACAAAATTTCTCGACTCAAATGACAATGAAAACACAACTCAAACCCTATGGGATGCAGCAAAAGCAGTCCTAAGAGGGAAGTTTACAGCAACACAATCCTACCTCAAGACACAAGAAAACATCAGACAGACAACCTAACTTTACACCTAAAACAACTAGAAAAACAAAAAAAAATTAGTAGAAGGAAAGAAATCATAAATGTCCAAGCAGAAAGAAATGAAAGAAACAATAGTAAAGATTAATAAAACTAAAAGCTGGTTCTTTGAGCAGATAAACAAAATTAACAAACCTTTAGCCAGGATCATTAAGAAAAAAATAGAGAAGAATCAAATCAACAAAATTAGAAATGAAAAAGAGGTTACAACAGGCAATGCAAAAATACAGAGGATTATAAGAGACTATTATGAACAACTGTATGTATGGCAGTAAAATGGATAACCTGGAAGAAATGGACAGATTCTTAGAAAAGTTCAATCTTCCAAGACCGAACCACAAAGAAATAGAAATTATGAACAACTCAGTTACAAGCACTGAAATTGAAGCTGTGATCAAAAATCTCCCAAAATACCAGATGGCTTCACAGGAGAGAATTCTGTCACACATTTAGAGATGAGCTAAGGCCTCTCCTTCTAAGACTCTCAAAAAAGTGCAGAGGAAAGAATACTTCCAAACTCATTCTACAAGGCCACCATCATCCTGATACCAACACCAGACAAAGACAATGCAAAAAAAGAAGGCTACAGGCCAATGTCACTGATGACCATAGATACAAAAATCTTCAACAGAATATTAGCAAACAGAATTCAGCAACAAATCAAAAAGTTTAGACACCATGATCAAGTTGGGTTTATTCCCGGGATGCAAGGATTCTTCAATACACGCAAATTAATCAATGTGATACCGTATTAAACTGAAAGATAAAAACCATATGATAATCTCAATAGATAAAGAAAAAGCCTTTGACAAAATTCAACACCCATTTATGATTCAGTTCAGTTCAGTCAGTCGTTGAGTTGTGTCCCACTCTTTAGGACCCCTTGGACTGTGGCACACCAGGCCTCCCTATCCATCATCTGGAGTTTACTCAAACTCATGTCATAGAGTCAGTGATGCCATCCAACCATCTCATCCTCTGTTGTACCCTTCTCCCACCTTCAATCTTTACCAGCATCAGGGTCTTTTCGAATGAATCAGTTCTTCTCATCAGGTGGCCTGAGTATTGGAGCTTCAGCCTCAGCATCAGTCCTTCCAATGAACATTCAGGACTGATTTCCTTTAGGATGGACTGGTTGGATCTCCTTGTAGTCCAAGGGACTCTCAAGAGTCATCTCCAATACCACAGTTCAAAAGCTTCAATTCTTCAGTGCTCAGCTTTCTTTATGGTCCAACTCTCACATCCATACATAACTACTGGAAAAATCATGGCTTTGACTAGACAGACCTTTGTTGGCAAAGTAATGTCTCTGCTTTTTAATATGCTGTCTAGGTTGGTCATAACTTTTCTTCCAAGGAGCAATCGTCTTTTAATTTCATATCTGCAGTCACCATCTGCAGTGATCGGAGCCCCCCAAAATAAAGTCAGCCACTGTTTCCACTGTTTCCCCATCTATTTGCCATGAAGTGTTGGGACCGGATGCCATAATCTTCGTTTTCTGATGCTGAGCTTTAAGCCAACTTTTCCACTCTCCTCTTGCACTTTCATCAAGAGGCTCTTTAGATCTTCTTTGCTTTCTGCTATTAGAGTGGAGTTATCTGCATGTCTGAGGTTATTGGTATTTCTCCTGGCAGTCTGGATTCCAGCTTGTGCTTCTTCCAGCCCAGCAGTTCTCATGATATCCTCTGCATATAAGTTAAATAAGCAGGGTGACAATATACAGCCTTGACATTCTCCTTTCCCTGTTTAGAATCAGTTGTTGTTCCATGTCTAGTTCTAACTGTTGCTTCCTGACCTGCATACAGAAGAGGCAGGTCAGGTGGTCTGATATTACCATTTCTTTCAGAATTTTCCAGTTTATTGTGATCCACACAGTCAAAGGCTTTGGCATAGTCAATAAAGCAGAAATAGATGTTTTTCTGAAACTCTCTTGCTATTTCGATGATCCAGTGGATGTTGGCAATTTGACCTCTGGTTCCTCTGCCTTCTCTAAATCCAACTTGAACATCTGGAAGTTCACAGTTCACGTATTGCTGAAGCCTGGCTTGGAGAATTTTGAGCATTACTTTACTAGCATGTGAGATGAGTGCAATTGTGCTGTAGTTTGAGCATTCTTTGGCATTGCCTTTCTTTGGGATTGGAATGAAAACTGACCTTTTCCAGTCCTGTGGCCACTGCTGAGCTTTCCGTATTTGCTGGCATATTGGGTGAAGCAATTTCACAGCATCATCTTTTAGGATTTGAAATAACTCCGCTGGAATTCTATCACCTCCACTAGCCTTGTTTGTAGTGATACTTCCTAAGGCCCACTTGACTTCACATTCCAAGATTTCTGGCTCTAGGTGAGTGATCATCCCATCATGGTTATCTGGGTCTTGAATATCTTTTTTGTACACTTCTTCTGTGTATTCTTCCCACCTCTTCTTAATATCTTCTGCTTCTATTAGGTCCATACCATTTCTGTCCTTTATTGTGCTCATCTTTGCATGAAATGTTCCCTTAGTATCTCTCATTTCCTTGAAGAGATCTCTAGTCTTTCCTGTTCTATTGTTTAAAACTCTTCAAAAAAATGGGAACCTAGAACCTACCTCAACATAGTAAAGACCATATATGACAAACCTACAGCAAACATTATTCTCAGTGGTGAAAAACTGAAAGCATTCCCCCTAAGATCAGGAACAAGACAAAGGTGTCCACTTTCACCACTGTTATTCAGCATAGTTCTGGAAGTCCTAGCTACAGCAATCAGAGAAGAAAAATAAATAAAAGGAATCCAAATCAGAAAAGAAGAAGTCAAGCTCTCACTGTTTAATGACATGAATATACATAGAAAACCCTAAAGAGTATCAGAAAGTTACTAGAGCTAATCAGTGAATTTAGCAATGTTGCAGGATACAAAATCAGTATATAGAAATCCCTTGCATTTATATATACTAACAATGAAAAATCAGAGAAATTAAGGAATCAATCCCATTCACCATTGCAACAAAAAGAATTAAATATCTAGGAATAAACTTAGCTAAGGAGACAAAAAGAACTGTAAACAGAAAATTATAAGACACTAATGAAAGAAATCAAATATGACAGAAACAGATGGAGAGAGATTCCATGTTCCTGTAGAAAGAATCAATATTATGAAAATGACTATTTTACCAAATGCATCTACAGATTCAGTGCAATCTCTATCAAATTACCAATGACATTTTCCATAGAACTAGAACAAAGAATTTCACAATTTACATGGGAACACAAGAGACCCCAAATAGCCAAAGCAGTCTTGAGAAAGAAGAGTGAAGCTGAAGGAATCAACCTTCCTGACTTCAGATTATACCGCAAAATCAAGACAGTATGGCACTAGCACAAAAACAGAAATATAGATCAATGAAACAAGATAGAAAGCCCAGAAATAAACCCATGCACCTATGGGTACCTTATCTTTGACAAAGGAAGCAAGAAAAATTATGGAGCAAAGACTGCCCCTTCAATAAATGGTGCTGGGAACACTGGACAGCTCCATGTAGAAGAATGAAATTAGAACACTTCCTAATGCCATATACAAAGATAGACTGAAAATGGACTAAAGACCTAAATGTAAGACCAGAAACTATAAAACTTTTAGAGGAAAACGTAGAACACTTGATGACATAATTCAAAGCAAGATCCTCTATGACCCACCTCCTAGTGTAACAGAAGTAAAAACAAAAGTAAACAAGTGGGACCTGATTGAACTTAAACGCTTTTGCACAGCAAAGGAAACTATAAGCAAGGTGAAAAGATAACCCTCAGAATGGGAGAAAATAATAGGAAATGAAACAGCTGACAAAGGATTCATTTCCAAAATACACAAGCAGCTCATACAACTCAATACCAGGAAAACAAACAACCCAGTGAAAAAGTGGGAAAAAGACCTAAACAGACATTTCTCCAAAGGAGACACACAGATGGCTAACAAACACATGAAAAGATGCTCAACATCACTCGCTATTAGAGAAATGCAAATCAAAACTACAATGAGATAGCGCCTCACACTGGTCAGAATGGCCAGCATCAAAAAGTCTATAAACTGGCAAGGGTGTGGGGAAAAAAGAGCCCTCTTGCAGTGTTGGTGGGAATGTAAATTGATATAGCCACTATGGAAGACAGTATGGAGATTCCTTTAAAAAACTAGGAATAAAATCACCATATCAACCAGCAATCCCACTCCTAGGCATATACCCTGAGGAAACCAAAATTGAAAAAGACACATGTATCCCATTTCATTGCAGCACTGTTTACAATAGCTAGAACATGGAAGCAACCTAGATTTCCATTGACAGATGAATGGATAAAGAAATTGTGGTACGTATACACAATGGAATATTACTCAGCCATAAAAAGGAACGCCTTTGAGTCAGTTCTAATGAGGTGGGTGAACCTAGAACCTATTATACAGAGGGAAGTAAGTCAGAAAGAGAAAGGTTAATATCATATTCAAATGCATGTATATGGAATCTAGAAAAATTATAACTGAAGAGTTACTTACAAGGCAGCAGTGGAGAAACAGACATAGAGAATAGACTTATAGACATGGGGAGAGGGGAGAAGTGGGTGAGGTGTATGGAGAGAGTAACATGGAAACTTATGTTACCATATGTAAAATAGATAGCCAATGGGAATTGCGATATGGCTCAGGAAGCTCAAACGGGGCTCTGTATCAAGGGTGGGATAGGGAGAGAGGTTCAAAAGGGAGGGGAATATATGTATACCTATGGCTGATTCATGTTGAGGTTTGACAGAAAACAACAAAATTTTGTAAAGAATTATCCTTCAATAAGAAAATTAATTTTTTAAAAGTCAGACATGCCTGCCATATTAGCCAGTCTTCCCTGCTTCATAGCTGTTTGACCCAGCAGAAAGGAAGCACAGATCCTTACAAAGACCTGTGTACTGTTTGAAATGTAAAGTATATTATTTGTTTTTAGCTTTATTTATTACTGCCAAAACTGCCTCATCAACAGGGAAAAGGGTAAATAAGTTATGGTACAATGGGATACTACACAGCATAAGAAAGAAGTGAACTATTGATGCATGCAGCAACATGGGTTAATCTCAGGATAATTGTGCTGAGTGAATGAAAGCATACAGAAAATAGTGTATACTATATTCTGTTTATATAAAACTCAAATATAAACCATAGCAGCAGAAAGTAAGTCGTAGGGGATGACAGGAAGAAGGAATTAGGAAGAGACACAAGGAAATTTGGGAAGGATGATAGACTGTGTTGATTATTACAGTGCTTTCATGGGTTAAGATTAAAACTTCAAATTGTACACTTTATGCAGTTTAAGTCAGTTATATTTCCATAAGGCTGTTTTTGAAATATGTGTATGTATGCATGTATATGTATGAATGCGTGTATGTGATTGAGGGGACTCATAGATTAAAGAAGACTTGAGAGACATAGCAACCAGATGGCATGTTTAGACTTTGCTGTATCCTGATTCAAGCAAGCCAAATCCTGGAGACACCTGAGGAAATAGTTTGAGTGTTAGATTATGTTGATTAATTATTGTTAATTTTGTTAGGTAAGACAGTAGCACCAAACAAAAGCCTGTGTCTGTTAGACATAGTTCACTTGGTATGAGTTTATGGGTGAAAGCATACAGTGCTTATAATGTGCCTTTGAAATCCTCTAGGACAATAATGAGAGGGGAATAGATGAAAAATATAGTGAAATATTGATCATTGAAACTCAATGATGAGTACTTTAAAGGTTCATTAAATTCTTTTTTCTTTTGTGTACTTTGAAGTTCCTCCTAAAATTTTCTGTTGTTTTAGTTTCATCCTCAGGATAAAATCCAAGGTCTCCCTTGTTTTAGCCTCTTATCATACTACTACAGCCCCGTCATCTGCCTTCTGTCACAGTTTAGGATCTGGTTATATGCAAGGTGACCATCTGTCCCAGTGTGCCTGCAGTCCTGGTTTGCACCTATTGTCCCAGTATAATTATTAACAAGGTCCTCTCAAGAGATTCTAATTTGAGTAATAAAATATATGCTCACCATAGTTACAGTTACATCAACCTATAATTTCCCTCACACACCTGTGCCTCTTACCTATTTCTCTTTACTGGACTAGTCCTAGGTCCAGAATCCCCCTTCCTGTCCCAAGGCTTTCCTTATCTAACTCCTTCCTACTCTTTTCCAAGCCTTAGAGATTTGCCTGATTTAACTCTCTTAAATAAATGAGAAAAACTCAAGCTCAGAGAGGTGAATGTACCTTCCTAAGATCATGGAGCATAGCAGTGGCAGTGAGAAGCAGAGCTCATGACTGCGTCCCTTCCCCCACACACTGATATTGATAAGCAGTTTTAAGGAGTTTTAGAGATAGCCTTTCACAAAGACAGAGCTTGTATGTCTAATAATTAGTGTGTCACCCTTGGAGCAGAATAAGAAAGCTATTGGAACAGTGACAGTAGCTCTGACGTGTATAAGAACTAAATACTGATAATGTTTGAAATGTTTGTTAGATACAAAATGCATTGGTGTTTATGACACCTGGCTTTTTTTTTTTTTTTTTACTATATACACTTATTTACCAGAATGCTAAATCTGGGGGAAACTGCCAGTTTTTCTAACTTTTTAATTGCTTTCTTGGAATCCTTTCATATGATATGACTTGGAAAGTAATGTAGGATAATAGGACTTTATATGTTTATTTTAAAATAAAGAATATCACCTAGAGTCTATCTTAAAAGTTATCATGAGAAGGAAAAAGGTCTGTCTGGTGATGGATATTGAGTTACTGTGATCATTTCAAAACATATACAAGTATTGAATCGTTATGTTGCATTCCTGAAATTAATATAATGTGTGTATCTATTATAACTCAGTAAAAATTGTAATAAAGTTTGCTGAAATAAGAATCCAGAGATTTTTGCACTTAACATCTGTTTTTCTTTGCTATTTTCATAGCGTCGTCTTGGAGATGCAGCCAAGAAAGCCATCAGCAAATTGACAACCAGGACAGNTGAAATAAGAATCCAGAGATTTTTGCACTTAACATCTGTTTTTCTTTGCTATTTTCATAGCGTCGTCTTGGAGATGCAGCCAAGAAAGCCATCAGCAAATTGACAACCAGGACAGTGAAAAAGGGTGATAAGGTACAGTAATGAAGTCACTTTAGCACTGTAAAAACAGTAAAGTATTTTGCTTTTTATTTGGTAGGTGACAATACAGCCTGACCATTTGTGTCTCCTCCATTAAGTTTTCCTTTTACTTCAAGCATACTATCTAATGCTTTATTGTAAACTAACTTCTCTTGGAAATCTTATTCTTAGTATGCCTGTCATCTGGAGATCCTCCATACCGTTTTCTAAGTTTCCTGGACTTTTAATGTTCTTATCATTATTAGCTTCACTGAACTACTTATAATTTCCCTAGCTGTGCTCTTCAACACTTTTCTTCTGCTAAAACCTAGCGTACTTTGGGGTTCTTCTGTAAAGAGCCAGGAATGTGCATTCTCTTCCTGTGCTTTCTAAGACTTTGCATCTCTCTTTTACGTTCTAATTCTTCGCAGTTCGTGGAGAACTGGAGACCCACATCCAGGGGGTGGTGGTTAACATGGCACTTCCTCTACAGTTGGCTAAGCAGTTTGAAAGAAGGGCGCAGTTTGCTAGAGTTGGGCCTGGAAGCTTACCGGGAATAAATCAGAGAGGCAGTGATAGAAGCTATCTATGGCTGAAATTGCAAACCTCAGTTCTCCAGTCAGATCGCAAAACTTGGTGGAGTCCTGCTTCTGCTTTCTGTGGACAAAAATAGCAACTTAATGTGAGATCCCACATTCAATATGTTCAAGGCTATCTAGAATTTAAAAATTGTGTCTCTGAAGGTGTAAAAACCAAACCCGTCTTCTGCTAAAAACCAACTAATTTTTTATTGAAGAACTCTGGAAGGATAATTACAGATAATTCTCCACCCTCTTAAGTTTTACCACTTTCTTGACTTTACTCATTTTTATTCCCACTTCCTTGACACCCTACATCTAGTTTCCCTTGTCACAGCTCCAAAAGGTAGAAATATTTTCAGTGAACTTCATGGTACACGAAAGAAAAAACTAAAAATACTTGCAGAAAATATATGTAGCATCTCAAAAACTGTACTTCATGCCAGAGGAATGATCACCCATATAAATGCTTTTTTGATCTGATAGCCTTCAGCTGCCACATTAATTTGAATTTCTCTGGAGCCCATTCACCTTATCCATCCTACTTTGTCCCCCGTGCTAACCATCTTTCCTTATTAAAGCCAACACTTTTTCTTAGCTTGTGTCTCCTAGACCTGTCAACTGAGTTGTCCTGCTGAGTTTCAGTCCAAGGGGCAGTTACGCAGCAATCAGTGTTGTCTTCCCTGGTAGAGCTCTGCTAATGACAGGCAGGGGAACCCTTCCCCAGTCCAGAGGAGGCAGAGATCAGTTACCCTTGTTGATCAAGCACCTGGCAGACTCTTCCTGAACCTTGATCAAGACCTAGCATAGAGTCGAATCTGTGGTTGTTCTCTGTCCCAGATCTCCCATCCGAGGGGCAGGTCTTGTGGTGGCTCACCATCTTTCCTGCCGGTACTTAACTTTGTGGTGAGATGAGTGTCCTGGTGAGGAAAACATACTCAGAATACTGATGCAGCCGTGGTGGGGAGAAGATGATCCAAGGTGATGGCTGATTTGAATCTTGAAAAATGTTATTATTCTGATTTCTAAGATATTTCACAAACAGAATTAGTAATAGTTGTTATACTATAGTTTAAAAACAGATTAGATTGGCCTGCATACAATTTGGGTTGACACAGTTAAGCAGTTGGAAACATATTACATTTTTTGTAACCTTTCATTCTATAATCACCTGTTAACCATAGTTGCCACAGGAGAAATTTTAGCTGGATTGTGTGTCCTCCATTTAGGTACGTTTAGGAGTAGTGTGTAACTTTTGTTCCCATGCTTTGCATTTCAGGAAACAGACCCAGACTTCGATCATTGTGCAGTCTGCATAGAAAGCTATAAACAGAATGATGTTGTCCGGATTCTGCCCTGCAAGTATGTCGGCTTTCTTTGTTTAAAATAGAATGGTACTAATGTGATTTGTGTATCTCCCTTTTGGAGTGGGTATCCGTTTGCTTTTGAGAGCCATTCTTACCCACAACTTCTCTGGTAGGAAGAGGCCTGGCTGCACACTGAACGTAGTGGTAAACACAAATAATACAGAAGGACATCTTTATGCCGGCCCTGCCGTTTCTGAGTCTTGTGGCCCTGGCAGCTCTACTGCAGACTTCAGCGAGAACTGTCTGCAAACCTTCTCTAGTTAAGAGAAAAATGGGTGGGGTGCATCAGTAGCCTAAAAGCAGTAAGGTCAAGACTTTGTATTTCTGTGATTTCTGGGGGTTTCAGATCTAGCCACTGATCCTCTCCTCAGATCAAGGGTCCATCACTAGTCCCTCCAGTAAAGCCTCAGCAGTGTCCACTTGGTGCTGGGTACCAGAACTCTGCACTGGCAGGTGGCTTCTTTACCACCAGGCCACATGGCAGAAAGTGAAGAGGAACTAAAGACCCTCTTGATAACGGTTAAGGAGGAAAGGGAAAGAGCCAGCTTAAGACTAAATATTAAATTAAGATCATGGCATCCGGCTCCATTAGTGTATGGCAAATAGAAAGGGAGAAGATGAAACTAGTGACAGATTTCTTCTTCTTGGGCTCCAGAATCACTGCAGATGGTGACTGCAGCCATGAAATCAGAAGACTATTGCTTCTTGGCAGGAAAGCAATGATAAACCGAGACAGTGTGTTGAAAAGCAGGGATATTACTCTGCCGACAGGAGTCCATATAGTCAAGGTTATGGTCTTCCCCGTGGTCAGGTATGGTTGTGAAAGCCAGACCGTAAAGAAGGCAGAACGCCAAAGAATTTATGCCTTCAAAGTGTGGTGCTGGTAAAGACTCCTGGAAGTTCCTGGGACAGCGAGGAAATCAAACCAGTCAGTCTTAAGGTAGATCAGTCCTGAATATTCACTGGAAAGACTGATCCTAACGGTGAAGCTTCAATATTTGGTCATCTGATGCACGCAGACAACTCATTGGAAAAGTCCCTGGTGCTAGGAAAGACCGAGGGCAGAAGGAGACAAGAGCATCAGAGGATGACATGGTTGGATGGCATCACCGATGCAGTGAACATGAACTTGGGGAAACTTCAGGAGATGGTGAGAGACAGGGAGGCCTGGCATGCTGCAGTTCATGGGGTCACAAAGAGTCAGACATGAGTGGGCAACTGAGCAACAACCAGATCTCTGGGGCTTGGGTTAAGGCTTTGACTGGCCTTGGCTGTGTGAAGCGGGGGGCTGCTTTGTGCTGTGTGCCTGCCCCAGGTCACGCACTCTGCTCTGCTCTGTGCAGTCTGCGTCTGCTCTCTCCCCGCTGTCCAGTGAGGTGTGGGGAGGCCAGTAGTGGAGCTTCCGGGGTCAGGGCCACGCGACTCAGAAATGGCAGCGCTGGTATAAAAATGTCCTTCTGCATTATTTCTACTATTTACATAGGGCCACATGCCTCCCTCAGAAAGGAGCATGTTCGCCTGCACTCTGGTGCCCCCAAAAGAGTGTGTGGATTTCTACCATGGTGCTATGCCAAGCTCGGGAGTATGAAACAGTAAGATACACAGTCTGAGCATTGATTGGAAAAAATACAAAGTCACTACCGAGAAGCCTAAAATCAAAAGCCTTCTCCTCTTCTCATTGAAAACTCATTCACCTATCTCTTACCTTCTAATAATATGGAACACATGAATGAATAAAATAATCAGTAGCAGTTGTCTCTATGAGGCTACTGGTGTTAATTTACTTATTCACAAAGTTATACATTTTGAATCCAGGGAGATCTGGGTTTCTTTAAATCATAACTTATGAATAATTCCATATATGGAAACGGAAAAACCAGGATTCTGGAAGTCACGTCATTTAGTTTACGTATTAAAGAAACCCTATAAAACTAAATGTCAGCTGTCCTGTAGAAAATTAAATTATCTCATTACAGTTTTTCAGATCTAAAACCTAGAAGCTAAAGGAAACAAACACAGGTGACCCCTGTACAACGCAGGTTTGAAATGCACCAGTTGACTTATTTCACTAGTAAATACTGTAGTAATAGGTGGTCAGCTGATGGTTGAATGTGCAGAACCATGAATACAGAAAAAAAGAAAGTGGAAGTGCTAGTCACTCAGTCGTGTGTGACTCTGCAGCCCCTTGGACTGTAGCCCACCAGGCTCCTCTCTCTGTGGGATTTCGCAGGAGTGGGTAGCCATTCCCTCGTCCAGGGGATCTTCCCAACCCAGGGATCGAACCTGGGTTTCCTGCATTGCAAACATATTCTTTACCATCTGAGCCAGCGGGGAAGCCCACGAATACAGAGGGCTGACTGTATGGTTATATGTAGATTTTCAACTTCAGTGGGCATCAGCACCCCTAACCACTGCCCCTCCACATTTGTTCAAGGATCAGCTCTACAAATCAGGGAAAACGGTAGTGGGATACTTTATAAAGCATAATCAACTCTTACTTGCTTTTAAAAACTGTTTTTACCTGCACAGATATCTTTTGAAACTGGAATAGCCAGGAAGAAGTCAAGTCTTTGCAGATTCTCTGTCTTCCTGTCTCAGTCCAGGGGCCCCTAGGACTGTCTGGGACCTAAGAATGAAGGCTTCCAAAGCTGTTAATGGTAATTAGTAGGGTGACAGTGTTTTCCTCAGGGGAGCCTCAGCTGAAACTAGACTGTGCTGGGAAATTTGTTCCATATTCCTTCAAGAATTGGCTTTTCTAGAGTTTCATTCCTAGTTCTCTTGTTTCCTTCCAAAGGTCAAGAATCAATGGGGAGCTTTCAGAAATATATACTGAGGGGAGCCCAAGGCTTTTTTGTTTTTATTAAGTACCAGGGGTGACTCTGATGCTGCAGGGCCATGCCATCTATTGAAGTGTGGAGCTGTGCTTGATCTTAGAAATTTCTCAGCATTGGACCTACCACCAAAGGAAGGGGTCTCAACTTCTGTATTTGTTGTCTGCTTTCAAGTATTAGAATTTGACAAACTTAGCATTTTTTTGCACCTGTGATTAAGACACTGCTCACAGGGTTGTGTTTTATTCCTAGATCATTGTCTAGCTGACACTTGCCCTTTTACTTTTTTTTAAATAAATTTATTTACTTTAATTGGAGGTTAATTACTTTACAATATTGTATTGGTTTTGCCATACATCAGCATGTATCCACCACAGGTGTACATGTGTTCCCCATCCTGAACCCCCCTCCTTCCTACCTCCCCGTACCATCCCTCTGGGTCGTCCCAGTGCACCAGCCCCAAGCATCCAGTATCATGCATTGAACCTGGGCTGGCAACTCATTTCATATATGATATTATATACATGTTTCAATGCCATTCTCCCAAATCATCCCACCCTCTTCCTCTCCCACAGAGTCCAAAAGACCCCTTTTACTTTGAAGCTAGTTGTAGCTTTCTCTGTGTTGCACAGCCTGCTCAGCAAAACATTTCATCTAACTGAGATGGTGGCAACGGCATGATTCTGAGGTGCAGTGAAGACTAACTTTGCAATCAAGCAACGTTCTGGACGACCCAAGTTGACAGTTTTTTACCTAGAGCAAGGTCTTTCCACCTGGGCACTGTTGACATCTGGGACCAGACATTTCTTTGTTGGGCAGGCCTGAGGGGCTCCCCCTGCATTGCGAGTTACTTAGCAGTATCTTTGGCTCCACTTA
>SJYQ01096352.1:313-11120 GCA_006410935.1 Redunca redunca
TGTGGTCCACTGGAGAAGGGAATGGCAAACCACTTCAGTATTCTTGCCTTGAGAACCCCATGAACAGTATGAAAAGGCAAAATGACAGGATACTGAAAGAGGAACTCCCCAGGTCAGTAGGTGCCCAATATGATGAGATGGTTGGATGGCATCACTGACTCAATGGACGCAAGTCTGAGTGAACTCCAGGAGTTGGTGATGGACAGGGAGGCCTGGTGTGCTGCGATTCATGGGGTTGCAAAGAGTCGGACACGACTGAGTGACTGAACTGAACTGAATGATCTGGGGAGTTCCTCCTTTGGTATCCTATCATTTTGCCTTTTCATACTGTTCATGGGGTTCTCAAGGCAAGAATACTGAAGTGGCTTGCCATTCCCTTCTCCAGTGGACCACATTCTGTCAGACCTCTCCGCCATGACCCGTCTGTCTTGGGTGGCCCCACACNCCGTCTTGGGTTGCCCCGCAGGCATGGCTTGGTTTCCCTGAGTTAGACAAGGCTGTGGTCCTAGTGTGATTAGATTGACTAGTTTTCTGTGAGTATGGTTTCAGTGTGTCTGCCCTCTGATGCCCTCTTGCAACACCTACCATCTTACTTGGGTTTCTCTTACCTTGGGCGTGGGGTATCTCTTCACGGCTGCTCCAGCAAAGCACAGCCGCTGCTCCTTACCTTGGATGAGGGGTATCCCCTTACCGCCGCCATTGTCAGTATACTGTTAATGCCCAATAAATATTAGCTCTTATTCTTGTTCTGGAAGTAGGATGTGATCCCGATTAAGGTTCAGTGTTGGGACACGAAATAGCAGCATAGGCGAGAGGACAGAGCACTGGGCCAGGAGTCAGAAGCCTTGGCTTAGTTGCAGGGAGGGGCTGCCAGAAGCAACACCCTCCCCTCCGCCCCCCCAGGCTCACTCCACAGCGGAGATGCAGCGAGAGGGCAGTCAAGGGCAACTCCATCTTTCCTGCTCTCTCTCCGGTGGTCCTAGCACCGGTCCAAAGGCAGAGGCCACTCAGCTCTTTATTACCTGCTAGGAGGCCTCATGGAGAGTGGTTGGACTTCTCAGGACCTCTCCTTTTCCCAGTAAAGCCCAACATGAGCCGCCTTCCCTTGCAGAAGTGAAAAGCTCAGGTACAAGAGAGAGTCTGCTGGTACCAATGGGAAATCATTTAAGACTTGCACTTGGGTAGCGTCATCTCGAGCCTCACAGTCAATGAGCATTGATTTCCCAGCCGTTCTCCAGAGAACATTGGCTATCCCCTCAACTGGAAGATAGATTGTTCAAGCGATGCTTCAGTATGTAGAAGGCATCATCCACCATCCCAGGATTTGTAGCATATTTCAAATAAAAATGGCACTTGCCTGAAAATTTGTCAGGGTCACCTTTCTTGCATTAGTGGTGGACATGGAACTCTGGAATGGGCTAACTTGGGGACCTACCTTTTTTCTCTCCTGCTTCATCACCCTGTGATCCTAGCTGGATAATAAGATGGTTGTTGTTCAGATGCTAAGTCGTTTCTGACCCTTGGTGACCCCATGGACTGCAGCATGCCAGGCTTCCCTGTCCTTCACTATCTCCCGGAGTTTGCTCCATGTCCATTGAGTCAGTGATGCCATCCATCTTATCCTTTGTTGCCCCCTTCTCTTGCCCTCAGCCTTTCCCAGCCTCAGAGTCTTTTCCAATGAGTCTGCTCTTCACCTCAGGTGGACAAAGTATTGGAGCTTCAGCATCAGTCCTTTCAATGAATATTCCGGGTCGATTTCCTTTAGGATTGACTGGTTTGATCTCCTTGCTGTCCAAGGGACTTTCAAGAGTCTTCTCCAGCACCACAATTCAAAAGCATCAATTCTTCTCAACCTTATTTATGGCCCAACTCTCATATCTGTACATGACCACTGGAAACAACCATAGCTTTGACTTTGACTATATGGACCTTTGTCAGCAAAGTGATGTCTCTGCTTTGGTAGTTTAAACCAAAATTGTTCACGGCATAAGCACAGCCCCTGTACCTACAGGGTCCTAAAAACTGTCACTCATGTCAGTCTCCTTCTCCCTGTGCACCTCCTAACATCTGCGAAGTGACCCCAGCTTCAGTTCTACCTTTAATGGGAAGGGAACAGGGATGAGGCCGGGGGCACCTTCAAAGACAAAGCATCAGAGAGAGGAGGTCCCGATTCCTGGTTCTATCAGCATTTGGCCTCTCTTAGCTTCTGTTCTACCTCTTTTCAGATGAGGTGACTGGGCTAGGTCAGGGGTAACAAGTAGATCTCATCTCCTGCCAATTCTGATCAATTGGTCATGGCTGCCAAGGGCACTGCATGGAGAAGGACTCTGAGGCATACCCAGGAAAGAGGGTGCTACAATGGATTAGTGATGTCTGCTGGGGAGCAGTAATGAGGATGTAGCCCACATGCCACCTTTTGGCATTTGAGAAAAAAAGATTTCCAAGGCCCCTGCCTACTTCTGCACATCGTGGTTTTACATCAGGGGGACAAAGCATAGCAAAACCTTATTAATCTGGACCACTTTAGGTCCAATCCAAGTGATTGAAAAAGTCGTCATCTGAGGTGCCTATTGCATGCAGGTGAGCTTTATTATCCTTCAGTTTGTAGTCAGCTCAGCCCAGCTAGCTGACAGGGCAGAGGCCAGGGTGGTGTGGTCTGTTCTTGCAGGTCTGAGCTAGCTGACAGGGCAGAGGCCAGGGTGGTGTGGTCTGTGCTTGCAGGTCTGACAATATGGCTGAGCACACCTGACCTGTAACGCTTGTAGGGCACTTACTCTGTGAGCTTTAGATCAATACCAATGAAACTCAATGAAGCAGGGCTTTTTTGAAGTAGAAAATCATTCCATGGGCAGCTTTGCTTCTGTTTCAAATTGCCAGGGGATCTGAATTAGAGAGGTGTCACCGTACTAGCTGGGAAAAAGCTATTTTTTCAGAATTATATGCAGAAGATGAGACCAGGTGGTTCAGAACTACGTTTCCTCTGAGTTTCCTGATCTGTAAAATGGGGAATTAATATACTTCACAGGGCTCTGCAGGAGGGTAATTGAGATAAAATGTGGAAGAGACCCAACCGAAGATCTTGCTCACAAACTCTAGTCAAAAGATGCTATTTCTCTCCTCCCCCACCACCCCAAACTCTACCTCCATAATTACCTGAAAGCAGAGCTTGCTTCTTGTCGTGCATTAGAGAAAAATGAGGTTACAGATTGTCTTAATAGTATCATAACTTCTCAAATGACTCCTGTTAGTTTTTCAGAGGCTCTTTTTTTGTGCTGATGATTCTCCCCGGGAGCGGTCCATGTAAACCTTCAACTTGAGTTACTCTACTCTCAGTCTTACGCAGGGAGTAGCTAATGCCCCAAGGGTCTGACAGGCATGCACAGGAATCCCTTGGTAACAAGTGTCTCTAGAAGGGATTGAAGCCCATTGTGACTGTGTCTTCCCCTCAGCTCAGCAAGCATCACCCCCTGAATTCACCCACTATAGGGTAAGTCCGGACAGCCAAGGGGGAGAAGAGCAAGCTGGAACCCACTGAATTTGAGTGGGAGCACATCTAAAGGATGGGCTTTACTTGCTCAAAATGGGGAAGAAGTTGGAACTGGAACTCCTCTTTCAGCCTTAGTTTCTGAGATTCTTCAAGAGAAAGATTCAGTTTATACTGTAAAAAAAATCAAGACCACTTAAATCCATATGAAGGGGGGATTGGAGCCCACGCACAGCTGGAGGAGCAGTGCCTCTGATCACAGAAGCCATGGTCGGGGTGGGGAAGGCCTGGACTCCCAAGTGAGCCCGTTAGGACCCCTGGGTGGTTAGCCAAGAGCTGAGTTCTAAGGGGGCAGCAGGCCCGTGCACACCTGTTACTCCGGCCATGCTGAGCATCAGTCCCCAGTCTTTTCCAGCCCCTGGCCTGGTCTGGGCCGGATAACATCGTGCTTCTCTTCGGTCCTCTCTGGGGCCTATCACAGAACAGCTTCCCTGCCGCCTGAAGAGCTGTCCCCCCCGCCCCCACCCAGAGAAGGCATAGCCAGTGGTCACCCTACTGTCCCGCAGGCAGGGGTGCAAGGAGTGGGGCCCAGCCTGCCCTCCCGTTCTTTCCACTGAGGCCCCACGCCCTGCTGTGGGGACCCTGTCCTCCGTCCCCTCCCTTCATCCTTGTGTGGCCTCAGACTCCTAGATACTCCTTTAGATAGAGCTGAGGGCGCTGGGGACCAAGCAGGACCTTAGGGGTAAAGATCGAAGCCTCGCCTCTAGAGGCCTGGCCAGGCATATCACTCCAGACTCAGCAGGTGCTGCAGCATCCCCCTGAGGCCTGTGTCCCCTCTCTGGGCTCCCACAGAGGGTACTGGTGAGGCAGCACTGCAGAGCGCTTAAGACCACACACTCTGGTGCCAGATTGGCTTGGTTAGAATCCCAGCTTGTACCTTTGCTAGCCCTGTGATCTTGACCAAGTTATTTAACTTCTCTATGCCTCAGTTTCCTCATCTGTAAAATGGGCCACCTGGTAGGGTAGCGATGACTACTGCAGAGTTTATGAAACATGCACAGAACAGTGCCTGGCACTGAGTAAAAGTGTTAGTAAAACAAAACTAGTAGGTAACTACATGCAGAAGTCAGTCTGTGGTGTGATCGCCCGACTGACACCAAGACGGTCAGCTTCCTACCGGCAGAAATGAAGTCCCTCATTCTGCCTGTGGGTTCAGGGAGGCTTTCACCTGGACCCTGAGGGAGGGGAAGCATTTCTGCAGGAGAGGGAGGGACAGCGTGGGCAGAGGTGCCAAGGGGAGGGAGACATGTAGAGGGTATCGGGAAGGCTGGTGGCGCTGGAGCTGGGAGAGCCTGGCAGGGGAGCACACGGCAGCTGAGAGGGGCAAGCGCGGCTTGGTCAAACCACAGACGTTCTCGAATGCCACGGTCAGGTGTGGACTGTTGGCAGGAAGTAGTAAGCAGGTCTTGGGAGTTTTAAACCAAGTGATGCCGCCTTGGGTTCAGAAACCTGACGTGGTCACAGTGCGGAGGGTGGGCTGCGAGTAAGAGGTCAAAGACAAGGCAGGAGGCCAGAGGCAGCTGCAGAGAGATGACCCCTGGAGACAGGACGTGGCCACCCAAACTGAGGCAGTCACAGCAGGGGCAAGCAAGGGTATGTCTGCAGAGTACTGATTAAGAGAAAGCATTGCTGGGACTCGAACATGGAAAGTGAGGAAGGACGGGTCAAGAGCAAGCCCCAGACTCCCAGCTTGGAAATCTAAAAGAATGACCAGGGAGCAAACAGAGAAAAAGAAGTGGATGTGGCAGAAGGTGCTGGGAACATAAGCACTGGGCACACCTGTGGGACGCCCAGGGTCTGGTTGAACAGGTAATCTTGGGAGTCCAAATGGCTTACATTCAAATCCTAAGGGGTTGTATAACTTCCCTGAGCCTCAGTTTCTTCATCTGTATAATGGGGATCATGCAATTATTAGCTGCTCAAGAGAGCTGCTTTGATCAGTACATGTAAAGTTTTAAGGACTATGCCTGGCACAGGCAGATTGCTCAATAAATGTGCCCTGGAATTACATTAGTATTAGTATTGATAGTAATCCTAGGATTAGTGTTCGTATCATCATCCTAGTGGAAACGTCCACCATGAGCCTGGAACCCAGAAGCAAGCTCGGGTCAGGATGGATTAATTTAAGAGTCATACGTATATAGGTCAGTGATTATCTTATCAGCCTGTTCTTGGGGGAGGAAAAGATGAACGTGGCCTAGGTGCTTTTCTTTTAAACTTGTTTATTTGGCTGTGCAGGGTTTTAGTTGCAGCCAGTGGGAACTGTAGTTGTGGCATACAAACTCTTAGTTGCAGCATGTGGGATCTAGTTCCCCAACCAGGGATTGAATCCAGGCCTCCTGCATTGGGAGCATAGAATCTTAGCCACTGGGTCACCAGGAAAGTCCCTGACCCAAGTTTTTTTCAAATATCACCTTCCCCAACTGCAGTTTAGCCCCCACACCACCCTTGCTGCCCTATGAAAAATCGACATGGGCCAGCATCACCATTACCCAAAGACATATGCCTCATCCCTCAGGCCTATTGGAATGGAACTAGGATGGACAGGCAGCTGATGGAGAAGATGGAGAGGCCATGGGGGACTGCACACTCTTGGAGACAGCTCAGAGCCAGAGGACAGAACCCTGGAACGTGATCAACATATAAGAGGCAAAACCAGAAGAAACAGCTCAATTGGGGAACCAAGTCACAAGTGTCCCACATAACATCAACATGAAAGCCACTCAACCCTAATGGACTAGATGTGAAGACTCTGCCATAGGCAGTTGGTTCGTCTGCATATCCAGGTGCAAGTTCAAACCACACTCCCATTCAGTAGCAGGTTGAGGGGTCTTTGGGGGCTTCCCAGTGACGCTAGTGGTAAAGAACCCACCTGCCAATGCAGGAGACTTAAGAGAGACAGGTTCGATCCCTGGGTTGGGAAGATCCCCTGGAGGAGGGCCTAGCAACCAGCTCCAGTAATCTTGGATTGAGGAGCCTGGCAGGCTACAGTCCATGGGGTCACAAAGAGTCAGACACGACTGAAGTGACCTAGCAGGCATGCACGAGGGTTCTTTACTCCCTCCATTATAGCAGTAGACTCAATGTCTCTGAGCTAAACAGGAGTGGTGAGGAGAGAAATGAGAAATGGCAGCCCACCCTTCCCCCAACCATCCACCTAAATCTTCACCCTAGGTGCCCAGCCCTAAACTCCACTCCACGTTCTCCAGAGCCCAAAGTGTCAGCCGAGGAAGGGTTGACACCTGAAACAGGTAGGAAACAGTACTGAAGTGGATATTGGATTCTATTAGTCAGACTTTTAGTTACAAAATAGAGATCTAATTCATATTGACGTAAGTGCAAAACAGAAAAGCAGCCCATATAATTGAAAAGTCTGAGCTGGTCTGGCTTTGAGCCCAGCTGGAGCTAAACAGTGTCGGCGGTGTGTGGTTTTTTGCTCCATCTCCTCCCCCGGCTTTCTTCTATGTGAGCACCTTTCCCCCACTGACCACAGCCCCTTCTCTCAGCAGCCCCCACAGAAAGAGGGGGGGCGTCTGTCATCGGCATTCTAGCAAATACTCCGGCCTTGAGAAGGTCAGGCCACATGTCGGTCCCTAAGCGAGGGGGGCTGGCTGAGCCCCAGTAAAGGGACTGTGCCAAGGAGGCCCTGCCTCCCCCCAGCCTGTGTGGGATGCCATCCTCGCTTCTGGTGGCCCTCCCAACTCTGGAGGCCTCCCGTGTGCAGGAAAATGGTTCATTTCCTCTCCCTATTGCTGCTGCAACACACTCCTTAGTGGCTTCAATCACACACATTTATTTTATAGTTTAGGAGGTCAGAAGTGTGAAACGCATCTCCGTGAGCTAAAATCAAAGTGCCAACAGATTGCATTACTATCTGGAGTTAAGAAGGGGAAACCTGTTTCCTTGCATTTCCAGCTTCTGGGAGCTTCCTGAATTCCGTAGCTTGCGGCCCCTTCCGCCTGCAAGGCCAGGAGTGGCCAGTCTTCTCATGGCGCGTCTCTCTGGGCCTAGCTCTTCTGCTTCTCCATCCCATCTCTGACTTAACTCTTGTGATTACCTTGTGCCTCCACAGATAACTCAGCATCATCTATTCTGAGGTCAGCTGATTCTCAGTCTTAATTCCATCTGCTACCTTAAGTCCTCTTTGCCATTTAAGGTAACATATTCACAGGTTCCAGGGTTCAGGGCAAGGGCATCTTTGGGGGCTGTTATTCTGCCTGCCTCAGTGATTGTTTCCATCATCAGTTCTAACCTTGATCCAACACTTAGTTATGAAGTCCCTTATTGTTGTAGTTTAGTCACTAAGCCATGTCTGATTCTCTTGCAACCCGTGGACTGTAGCCCACCAGGCTCCTCTGTCCATGGGATTTCCCAGGTAGGAATACTGGAGTGGGTTGCCATTTCTTTCTCCAGGGATCTTCCCAACCCAGGGATGGACCCAGGGATCTGCATTGGCAGGCAGTTTTTTGTTGTTGTTGTTGTTTTTTACCACTGAGCCACCTGGGAAGCCCAAGAAGTCCATTCCATGCCTTTAATTCATTTCATCCTCATAAATCCCCAGAGAGGGGGTATAGCAGGTCTCTCCATCTTACCATTGAGGAAACTGAAGCACTGAAAAGTTATTCATTTCCACGGTCATGGACGCAGTAACCATAGAGTTGAGGCTGGACTTAGACCCCAAAGTCCAGCTCTTCACCAGGAAGTCAACTCATGGAGGATGTTGGGAGTCTTAGAATAATGGAAAATAGAGATACTTTCCTACAGTAGTCAAGGTAGACGAGGTGGTGGGAAGGTTGTCTGGTGCCAGACCCCCTGGGTTTATGTCCCAGTTCTGTCCCTTACTAGTGACATGAACTTGGCCAGCTCTCTCCGCTCCCCTCTGCCTTCCTGTCCTGGACAATGAAATGAGCATTGCAGGACTACAGTAAATGGGTGGCAGGTTTTATTTTTGTTTTTTAAACTAAGACAAATTCCTAGACCCCAGTTTTCCTTTTCTGCACGTAGTTTCCACCTACTTTTAGTGGAGGGAGAAAATCCCATGTCTACATCTCCCTGTACTTTTCCTTTTTTCCTCTACTTCCCCATAAGGCAGCATGGCAGGGATGAGCCAACCAGGACTCTCTCAGAGCAGCCTGTGAGCTAAGAATGGCTTTACATTTTTAAAGAATTGCTTAAAAAAAAAAATGTGACGGAGACTGCATGTGACCTACCAGGTCTAAAATATTTACTCTCTGTCCCTTTCCAGGAAAAGTTTGCTGACCTCAGAAAGCACAAGGGTTGGAGAGCCACGCAGTCCTGGTCTGCACTGGCTGCTCGGGGCCCCTTTAGACCTTTAGACTGTGAGCCCTTCAGTGGGGGAGGAGGTCGTCTCGTAGCCACTGTGGCAGCAGTAGTGCTGGTAGTAACAGCAGAGGTGGTGGTGGCCAGGATTTATTGAGCATTTACTGTGGGCGAGCGCCGTGGTAAGAGCCTCGTTGCCTGAAATCAAACCCTCTACAGTGCTCTGAGGGACACACACTGTGAACGCCTGTGATGTGTGGGGAAAACAGAAGCTGCTTGGAGGACCATGTCACCGACTCGGGATGACACAGGAGAGGAACAGGGATTTGAGCCCAGGCAGTCTGGGTCTGCACTTCTACCCTACCTCCCTGTTGTCACCATCACCTCTCCTTTCAGGCAGACTCAACTTTGACCACGCCTTCTGCACTTAGTCGCCTCACCTCCTTCTCCTAGTTCTCCCGCAAAATTCCTTTCCCCTGCAAAAGAGAAACTGAAAAATGGAAGAGCTGTGAGGAACGGCTCAGACTCAAACATGTAAAATTTCGTTGCCAGCATCCATCCCTCTGTCATCCATCTGCCCATCACCCATGCATCCGTCTGTCCATCCATCGAGCAAACACGGCACCAGGGACTCAGGAGCGCCCACATCTTTGACAGTGCCAAGTGGGGCAAGCCTCAAGGCCCCAGGTCCCCCAAATTCATGGGGAAGCGCCAGAGGAGCTCACTAAATAGCACCGAGCACTTGATTCACGTGCTGCAGTTTGGGGCAGCGCCAGGCTATCCCAGCACCCTCCCCCCACCCCACGTGGTTACCACGATGACGTTATTTTAACAAACAGCTCCTTAATATTTAATGAAAATTACGCTCCTGACAGGCAATCAGAGCAACCACACTGCAGAGTGCTTAGAGGGCTCCGCGAGGACATTTTTGCACGAAGCCTTCAGTTTCCCCTGATGCCCATGTACCGTCCATTGCCAGAAAATGCAAGTGTTCTGGGGGCTGGGAGCCAATGTGATGCCAGGCCTCCATTGCACGCAGCAGTTGAGGGTTGTCACTTCTTTAATGCAGAATGTCACAGCGGCTACGTGCGGACGGGGGAGCGTGATAGCATTATTAAACGCTCCTTTGTACATTGATCTACTAATTTCACCACTGCTCGCCTGAGACTGCTGCAGCCTCATCTGCTTCCTGTGTCTTGAATCTTGAGCTGGGTTGTCGGACCATGTCCTGTGAGCACCAGGGTGAGAAAGAGCTGTTTCCTTTTCAAGGCACCATCTGGTCCCAGCTGGTTGATTCAGTAACAGCCAGGTGCAGGAATGGGAGCACCCAGCCCTCTGGCCTCCAAAGAGCTAATGCCAAGAGAGCAAAGACCAGAACATTCTGTGGCAGCCTCCAGCACTCTGATGGCCCAGCTATTGGCTGAGCCTGGGGTGGTGGGGAGCACAAATTAATTTACACATTGGAGATCCCCATTGGGAAAGATGGGTGATTAACCAAGTGGGGAGAGTGTTAGCATGGTGATCTGTTGGCTGTGTGCCCTTGGGTAAATTTCTTAACCTCTCTGTTCTTCAGTTTTCTCATCCATAAGTTGGAGGTAATAACGCTACCTATGGGACAACCCAACTGTGATTGTGAGGTTTAAAAAAAAATGAAATAAATGTATAAAAAGCACTAAAATCATTCTTAAAATACTCAACAGTGGGCACATGGTAAGTATTAAAAAGCTCCTAGCTGGGATTTCAGGTTCCCATGGTACCCTGCATACGATTATAATAGCTGACGACTGTGAAGGGCTTACTCTCCCTCAGGCACTAAACAGTCATGGAGGGACACGATGTCATTTAATCTTCACAGGCAATCCTGTGAGGCAGATACTCTCATGATTATCGTCCTCACCTTGCAGAAGAGGAAATGAGCCCAGAGCGGTTGGGGGACTGGTCGAGAGGCTATAGTACAAGGGGATTTGAATCCAGTTTGCCTGC
>SJYQ01096353.1:4995-131931 GCA_006410935.1 Redunca redunca
TAGTTTCTGGTCTTACGTTTAGATCTTTAATCCATTTTGAGTTTATTTTTGTGTATGGTGTTAGAAAGTGTTCTAGTTTCATTCTTTTACAAGTGGTTGACCAGTTTTCCTAGCACTACTTGTTAAAGAGATTGTCTTTAATCCATTGTATATCCTTGCCTCCTTTGTCGAAGATAAGGTGTCCATAGGTGTGTGGATTTATCTCTGGGCTTTCTATTTTGTTCCATTGATCTATATTCCTGTATTTGTGCCAGTACCATACTGTCTTGATGACTGTGGCTTTGTAGTAGAGCCTGAAGTCAGGCAGGTTGATTCCTCCAGTTCCATTCTTCTTTCTCAAGATTGCTTTGGCTATTCGAGATTTTTTGTATTTCCATATACAAGCAACTCATGCAGCTCAATTCCAGAAAAATAGTCAAAAAGTGGGCCAAAGAACTAAAGAAACATTTCTCCAAAGAAGACATACAGATGACTAACAAACACATGGAAAGATGCTCAACATCACTCATTATCAGAGAAATGAGAATTAAAAACCACAATGAGGTACCATTTCACACCAGTCAGAATGGCTGTGATCCAAAAGTCTACAAGCAATAAATGCTGGAGAGGGTGTGGAGAAAAGGGAACCCTCTTACACTGTTGGTGGGAATGCAAACTAGTACAGCCACTATGGAGAACAGTGTGGAGATTCCTTAAAAGACTGGAAATATAACTGCCTTATGACCCAGCAAACCCACTGCTGGGCATACACACCGAGGAAACCAGAATTGAAAGAGACACGTGTACCCCAGTGTTCATCACAGCACTATTTATAATAGCCAGGACATGGAAGCAACCTAGATGTCCATCAGCAGATGAATGGATAAGAAAGCTGTATACACAATGGAGTGTTACTCAGCCATTAAAAATAATACATTTGAATCAGTTCTAATGAGATGGATGAAACTGGAGCCGATTGTACAGAGTGATGTAAGCCAGAAAGAAAAACACCAATACGGTATACTAACTCATATATATGGAATTTAGAAAGATGGTAACGATAACCCTGTATGCAAGACAGCAAAAGAGACACAGATGTATAGAACAGTCTTTTGGACTCTGTAGGAGAGGGAGAGGGTGGGATGATTTGGGAGAATGGCATTGAAACATGTATAATATCATGTAGGAAACAAATCGCCAGTCCAGGTTCGATGCAGGATACAGGATGCTTGGGGCTAGTGCACTGGGATGACGCAGAGAGATGGTATGGGGAGGGAGGTGGGAGGGGGGTTCAGGATTGGGAACTCATGTACACCCGTGGTGGATTCATGTGGATGTATGGCAAAACCAATACAGTATTGTAAAGTAAAATAAAAAAACAACATAAATAAATAAATAAAACATATAAAACAGTTTGAAAAAAAAAAAAAAGAACCTGGTAGGGCTCCAGGAGATAAAACTCACAAAAGTGTTGGGTCTGCCCTTGAGTTTTTAACTCACAGAATTGTCCACAGTAAGCCTCCAGCAGTTCATCATTTACATCTCAGATTTTCCTACCCCAGTACCCAGTACAGGTTCCACTGGAGGTTTCTGCTTTGATAAACTGTGATTCTCTATATCCGCCTGTCTGTTTCTCCAGTTTTCAGAGCAACATTTTACCCTGTGACCTCACTTCTTTTGTGGATATAAGAAAAACTGTTGATTTTTCAATTTGTTTAGCTTTTTACTTTTTGTCAGGATGGAATGCCGACTCCCAAGCTCTTTACATGTTAGACAGGAAACCAGAAGTTCCTGTTATGTTTTTAATGCCACCTTTTAGTGTAGATGTTATCTCTGCAATCCTTAGATAAAAACTTTAAAAACAAAAAAGTAATTTGATCTGTGTTAAAGAGTGAATTACTTATTGAAATCTTGGTAGGCTAGAATAATATGCACTTTGTTGTACATTAACTGTACAACTGATCAAACAGCTATCATTGCCCCCAGTCAAGAGTTAAGCTTTTTGTAAGAAAAGGACTTCAACTATAGCCCTATGATTAGGTCTCAGTCTTTTATGAACCTGTACCAGTGGGATATAAAATTCACTGATGGTTAACTCTCAGATGACAGGGACTACACCCTAAGCCACTCTTACCTATGATTACTTGACTCCATCTCTGCATCATCATTACCTTCTCTTGTATTATTTCAAGATGCCACTGTTGGCAGAGTCCCCCATGTGTGGAAAAGTAATTGAAGAGGCTCAAAAGTGAGGCAGTTTTCTCTACACTCGTGTGTGTAAGGAGATGGACTACAAATGGGAATAGACCTTTAGAGCTGTCAAAGGCCACAGAAATAACTATTTTTAGTTGTCTATCTCCATGATAATCTCAGGATGTTATGTAATGTTTCCATTGATATATCTAATATGTGACCTCAGTAATATTTGTATTTATTTCCTTAATCATTGGCATATCATCTTGTGAAAGTTTTCATGGCACACATTTGGACTACAGGAGCACTTGGATCTTATATGAATTATGTGCTTTTTGAGAAGAAGAGTGAAAGTTTACCCCGAAGACAAGTTTCTAAACCCCTTGCTGGGTTATGTCTTGGCTAAGCTTCCCTGGTGGCTCAGATAGTAAAGACTCTCCCTGCAATGCAGGAGACCCAGGTCCAATCCCTGGGTCAGGAACATCTCTTGGAGAAGGGAATGGCTACCCACTCCAGAATTCTTGCCTGGAGAATCCCGTGGTCAGAGGAGCCTAGCAGGCTACAGTCCATGGGGTTGCAAAGAGTTGGAAATGATTGAGCAAGTAATACTTTCACTATGAAAGATAAGAATGGATCTATGACACAATCTTTTTTTTTTTTTTTACAGCCTTAGTGACTGAGGGGAATGTTCAGGATTGTTGTTCATTGCTCAGTCACCTGCTTGTGTCTGACTCTTCACCTCATGGACTGCAGCACGCCAGACCTTTCTGTCCCTCAGAAAGAGGGACATCTCCTGGAGTTTGCCCAAGTTCATGTTCATTGCATCAGCGATGCTACCCAGCTATCTCATCCTCTGACACTCTCTTCTCCTTCTGTCCTCAATATTTCCCCGCATCAGGGATTTTTCCAATGAGTTGTCTGTTCGTATCAGATGACCAAAATACTGGCGTTTCAGCTTCAGCATCAGTCCTTCCAGTTAATATTCAGGGTTGATCTCCCTTAAGATTGACTGGTTTGATCTCTTTGCTGTCCAAGGGACTTTCAGGAGTCTTCTCCAGCACCACAGTTTGAAGTCATCAATTCTTAGCATTCTGCCTTGTTTATGGTCCAGCTCTCACAATTGTATGTGACCACTGGGAAAACCATAGCCTTGACTATACGGACCTTTATCAGCAGAGTAATGTCTCTGCTTTTTAACACACTGTCTAGTTTTGTCACTGCTTTCCTGCCAAGAAGCAATCGTCTTCTGATTTCATGGCTGCAGTCACTGTCCACAGTGATTTTTGGAGCCCAAGAAGAGAAAATCTGTCACTACTTCCACATTTTCCCCTTCTATTTGCCATGAAATAATGAGGCTGGATGGGATGATCTTAGTTTTTTAATATTTAGTCTTAAGCTGGCTCTTTCACTCTCCTCCTTCACCCTCATCAAGAGGCTCTTTAGTTCCTCTTTGCTTTCTGTGATTAGAGTGGTATCATCTCATATCTGAGGTTGTTGATGTTTCTCCCTCCCAGCTCGATTCTGGCTTATAACTCATCCCCTTCATGGATCACTGCCTTGTCATGGCAAAGGAGCCTGCATAACTCAATGAAGCTATGAGCTATGCCATGCAGGGCTGCCCAAGATGGACAGGTCACAGCAGAGAGTTCTGACAAAATGTGAATCACTCGAAGAGGGAATGGCAAACCATCTCAGTATACTTGCCGTGAGAACCTCATGAACTGTGGTCGTGGTGGTTTAGTTGCTAAGTCGGGTCCGACTCTCTGTGACCCCATAACTGTAGCCTGCCAGGGTCCTCTGCCCAAGGGATTTTTCCAGGTAAGAATACTGGAGTGGGTTGGGTAGCCATTTCCTTCTCCAGAGTATCTTCCCCACACAGGGATCAAACCTGGGTCTCCTGCATTGCTGGTGAATTCTTTACCAACTGAGCTACCAGGAAAGCTAAAAAAGATATGTTCAGGATACCAATATCTACAATATAATTGACCATATTATTATAGGATATTAAATGGATCTCATCTGAATATTAGCTGTAAGACAAGGGATTAGGCTTCAAGAAATTTGTGCTAAATCTTTTGTCAGTGGATAATATGGTCTAGAAATCTTAGCGTTCATTGAAATTTTTTTCTGTATTTTTTTCTGTATCTGTTGCAATGCAAAGAAAGTGAATGCTTGTTATTCCACAGTAAGTAAACAGTTCAAAGAAAATGAGGAAAGGAACAAAATAATGTTATATTTATCCAAGAGTTGCAAAAGTCTGGGTTTTCAGCAAAGTAATGGTTTGAAGATGTCTGCTTTTGTGAAAAGAAATACTGGTCATTGAGAGAAGCAAGTGGCTCCCTGTGTGAAGTGTTTATAAAGGGATATGTTTAGAGCTTACCACAGGAGATAAAAAGAATCCTTGTTGACTTAAGAGACTATCTGAGGAAGAGTAACTCTTGGGAATCTACAGAGGATAAGAACTATAGCCCATTAATATGACATTAGATAAGATAGCTTAAAGGACTCTCAATGGAAACTGTAGTGGAATTCCTTTAACTGTTGGATGGGAATGATGGCTTAGGCCTGGAGAAGTAGCAGTCTTCTATGGTGGAGGTAAGCTTAAGAAGTGCGAGTTTTTATTAGAAGTGAGGGCTAGATAACAAGAATTATGTAACACAAATATGCCAGATTTTTCCATTTGGTGAAATGAGATCACATGAAAGCTACTATCCAAATTTCATCAGCTGCAAAGCCCCACCTGCTCTCAAAGGAATTTAATCCCCTTCCAAAGACTCTCCAGTTATTTCTAGCCATCCTCTGCAGAGAGCTTTACCACATGTGCTTATAACAATATCATTCATATTCTTATAGTCCAGCCTACCAGACAAGGCACCTCATCACTATCTCTGTTGCTGATACCCTTTGGGCAAATAACATTGAGCTTTCAGTCCTTGAGGTATTGAGATTGGGACCCTCACCTAACTTTATATTAACTTTATCAATTTGGCCCTAAACAGCATTTGAGCTCAGAATCACAGAAGGTCCTTCATGAAAAATTTTTTTTTTTTTTCAGTTTTTGGCTCCATCTTCCATATTGAGCCTTGAATCCAAAGGGCTAGCAGGAGCACCAACACTCCACCTTTCCCTCTGTTCTTAAAGCTTTCTCTCCTCTTCTGTGTGCCCCAGCAAACAAAAACGCAATTTATCACTCCTTCGGGCAAAACCAGAAAGCCTCAATGTGCACAAAATTACGCTACTAGGTCAAGGAAGTAATAGGGGTAAGTATCATCTGATTTGTTTCAGAAAAAGTTCTAGCACTAGCAGCAGCCTAGTTAAGATAATCTGTAACACATACAATAAAAACATAGGCTATGTTTCTGTTACATCCTGAGTGGGAATAGGAAGAGCATATCAAGGAAAACAGTGGTATAAAGGAACCACCACTTCAGAAAGAGAATTAAACCTTTAAAGAGTGATTGACTGTCATTCTTTCTTACTGCTCTCTTTCATTTTTTCAGGTTTAATTTCAATATTGAGTCAAACTCTTTTGTTCCTTCATTTCCTTCATCTTTAGATACAGGAGAGGACAGAGATTAATTAGTATTTATAACTGAACAACCAGGAGTTAAGATGAGTTTTCATTATGAAAGCTATGGAAAATGACTGATGACATTAAGTTTGATAGACCTCTTTGCTTTAAGTTAATTATACTTTATAGCCAAAGCAGAAGGCTTCTGTTCCATAATTCAGTGGAATATCTTTTTAGACAAAGCAGCCTTTTAATGAGGACAAGATCACACTTGAACTATGATTACTGAAACAGTAAGGACATGCAAGTACTCCCCTCGTCCTGTTTTTTGAAGCAGAGGAAGGATTATTGCATGGCCATTCAAGGAAAACCAATGGCTCATATTCAAATGACCCAAACTCCAACAGTAGCCCTGTTAAATTAGTCATTTCACTGAAGATTTTCATATCATAAAAAAGAACAAATAGTTGAACAATTATCTCATCTCTTGAAATGGAAGAATTTATAGACTTGATTTGTGAGATATTATTACCCATGAAGGAGATGATGATGAACCTCACTTCAATAGTTATGTTGTGGATTGTCAGACAAAAGTGGAGAGAAAGAAAGTTCTGGAAGCTGTAGGTGAGAACTCAGAAGATTTTAAAGTTTTAAGAAAAGTTCTTGACCATCAAGAGTTGCTGACAACATAGAGAAGAATCTCGAACTTGGTAAAATACTATAAGATGTTGTTGTGCTGTTTAGACACTAAGTTGTGTCTGACTCTTTTGCGACCCCATGGGCTGTAGCCTGCCAGCTCCTCTGTCCTTGGAATTTCCCAGGCAAGAATACTGGAATGAGTTGCCGTTTCCTTCTCCAGGGGATCTTTCTGACCCAGGGATTGAATCCATGTCTCCTGCATCGGCAGATGGATTCTTTACCACTGAGCCATCAGGGAAGCCCAATACAGAGGGGGGAAGTGTTATAATGAAAAAGCAAATGATTAGATTGTTAGAGCTGTGGTTCTCAACTGGGGAAGGTTTTGCCCGCTAGGGGATGTTTGGCCACATCTGCAGACATTTAAAAAATAACCTTTCAAATATTAGTATATCTTTAGAGTTACAAAAAAGTTACAGAGGACAGAGACTTCCTGAATACCTCTAGTTTCTCCTATTAACCACCTGGTGGCTTGGATGGTAAAGAATTCACCTGCAATGCAGGAGACCTGGGTTCCATCCCTGGGTTGGGAAGATCCCCTGGAGAAGGGAATGGCTAGCCAACTGTAATATTCTTGCCTGGAGAATTCCATGGGCAGAGGAGGCCAGCAAGCTACAGTCTATGGGGTAGCAGAGTCAGACACGACTAAGGGACTGTCACGTCTAGTATGATATATTGGTGCTAGATAGCATATTGAAAAGCAGAGACATTACTTTGCCAGCAAAAGTCCATCTAGTCAAGGCTATGGTTTTTCCAGTGGTCATGTATGGATGTGAGAGTTGGACTGTGAAGAAAGCTGAGTGCTGAAGAATTGATGCTTTTGAACTGTGGTGTTGGAGAAGACTCTTGAGAGTCCCTTGGGCTGCAAGGAGATCCAACCAGTCCATTCTGAAGATCAGCCCTGGGATTTCTTTGGAGGGAATGATGCTGAAGCTGAAACTCCAGCACTCTGGCCACCTCATGCGAAGAGTTGACTCATTGGAAAAGACTCTGATGCTGGGAGGGATTGGGGGCAGGAGAAGAAGGGGACGACAGAGGATGAGATGGCTGGATGGCATCACTGACTCGATGGACGTGAGTCTGAGTGAACTTAGGGAGTTGGTGATGGACACGGAGGCCTGGCATGCTGCGATTCATAGGGTTGCAAAGAATTGCACACGACTGCAAAGAAACTATATTGATACATAGTCATTAACTAAAGTGCATTCCTTATTCAGAAGTCCTTAGTTGTTATCTAACACTTCCTTTCTGTTTCAAGAAGCTACATTGGATTAATTGTCATGTCTCCTTAGCTTTCTCTAAGTGAAGGTTTCTCAGATTTTCCTCCCTTTTGATGATCTTGACAGTTTTGAGGGGTACAGGTCAGGTATTTTATAGAATGTTCCTCAACTGTGATTTGTCTGAAATTATTCTCAAGATTAGACTGGGGTTGTGGCTTTTTAAGGGGAAGAACAACAGAGGTGAAGTGCCATTCTTATCACATCATATCTAAGGTTATCAACATGACTTACCAGAAATGGTATAGACCTAACAGAAGCAGAAGATATTAAGAAGAGGTGGCAAGAATACACAGAAGAACTATACAAAAAAGATCTTCATGACCCAGATAACCACGATGGTGTGATCACTCACCTAGAGCCAGACATACTGGAATGTGAAATCAAGAGGGCCTTAGGGTATCACCAGGAACAAAGCTAGTGGAGATGATGGAATTCCACTTGAGCTATTTCAGATCCTAAGAGATGATGCTGTGAAAGTGCTGCACTCAATATGCCAGCAAATTTGGAAAACTCAGCAGTGGCCACAGGACTGGAAAAGGTCAGTTTTCATTCCAATCCCAAAGAAAGGCAATGCTAAAAAATGCTCAGACTACCACACAGTTGCATTCATCTCACATGCTAGTAAAGTAATGCTCAAAATTCTCCAAGCCAGACTTCAGCAATACATGAACTGTGAACTTCCAGATGTTCAAGCTGGTTTTAGAAAAGGCAGAAAAATCAGAGATCAAATTGCCAACATCCACTGAATCATTGAAAAAGCAAGAGAGTTCCATAAAAACATCTACTTCTGCTTTATTGACTATGCCAAAGCTTTTGACTGTGTGGATCATAACCAACTGTGGAAAATTCTGAGAGAGATGGGAACACCAGACCACCTGACCTGCTTCCTGAGAAACCTGTATGCAGGTCAAGAAGCAACAGTTAGAAGTGGACATGGAACAACAGACTGGTTCCAAATATGGAAAGGAGTATGTCAAGGCTGTGTACTGTCACCCTGCTTATTTAAGTTAAATATGCAGAGTACATCATGAGAAATGCTGGACTGGATGAAGCACAAGCTGAAATCAAGATTGCCAGGAGAAATATCAATAATCTCAGATATGCGGTTGACATCACCTTTATGGCAGAAAGTGAAGAACTTATGAGCCTCTTGATGAAAGTGAAAGAGGAGAGTGAAAAAGTTGGCTTAAAACTCAACTTTCAGAAAACTTGAATCATGGCATCTGGTCCCATCACTTCATGTCAAATAGATGGGGAAACAATGGAAACAGTGACAGACTTTATTTTGGGGGGTTCCAAAATCACTGCAGATGGTGACTACAGCCATGAAATTAAAAGATGCTTGCTCCTTGGAAGAAAAGCTATGACCAACCTAGACAGTATTTTAAAAAGCAGAGACATTACTTTGCCAACAAAGGTCCATCTAGTCAAGGCTATGGTTTTCCCAGTAGTCATGTATGGATGTGAGAGTTGGACTATAAAGACAGTTGAGCACCAAAGAATTGATGCTTTTGAACTGTGATGTTGGAGAAGACTCTTGAGAGTCCCTTGGACTGCAAGGAGATCCAACCAGTCCATCCTAAAGGAAATCAGTCCTGAATATTCATTTGCAGGACTGATGCTGAAGCTGAAACTCCAGTACTTTGGCCACGTGATGTGAAGAACTGACTCATTGTAAAAGACCCTAATGCTAGGAAAGATTGAAGGTGGGAGGAGAAGGGGGTGACAGAGGATGAGATGGTTGGATGGCATCACTGACTGTATGGACATGAGTTTGAGCAAGCTCTGGGAGTTGGTGATGGACAGGGAGACCTGGCGTGCTGCAGTCCATGGGGTCGCAAAGAGTCAGACATGACTGAGCGACTGAACTGAACTGAACTGATCAACATGACTTATCACTAGTGGTGTTAATCTTGACCACCTGTTCAAGATAGTATTTGTGAGGTTTCTCCACTGTAACATTATCCCCCCTCATCCCACCCATCTCATACTCTATCCTGTGGGAGCAAGTCACTCTGTTTTTGTAGCCCTCACTTGCAAGGTGAGCAGTTACACTGCGTTGAATCAAAGGGGGGAGTATCTATGTAAATGAGCTAGAATTTTGCACAGGAGATTTGTCTCTTCTCCCATATTGATTTATTCATTGTTCATTTACATTAATATGGACTCCTGTATATTTATTACAAACATTTAGATTTTTATAATAATCTGGATAGAGTGCTTATGGCATCTAGTGGGCAGAGACCAAGGATGCTGGTCCTATATTACAGAACACAGACCTCCACAACAAAGAGTTGTCTGATCCCAAATATCAATAGCACCATGGTTAAGAAACCCCACTTTTGAGTCCTAGATGTTCTATCCTGCTAGAGATTGCATATGGAAATGCAGATCTAAAATCATAATCGAAGTCAGTGAATAAAAGTTGTATTTTCAGAGAACTTCATTGGAATACATAAAATGAATGATTCTTTTGGTGTTGTAAAGATGTAAATAAAAGGCTTAGTCTCTCTAGGTTGTGCTCAAAATGAGCTGGAAAGTTAAAGCAGCTACCCAGACTATTTAAATCCAGAGGTATAGTGACTCAATAGTCCACATAGATAGTGTGCATTGAATGAATTTACTGAATATTTACTTAGCACCAATGTATGAGTTCTGGGAATCAAGAGATGCTTTGGAATGAGCCTGGAGATGGGAAGGTTAAACATGGTATAATGCACAGGATAGGCTCCTCTGTCCATGGAATTCTCTAGACCAGAATACTGGAGTGGTTAGCCTTTCCCTTTTCCAGGGATCTTCCCAACCAAGGGATCAAACCCAGGTCTCCCACATTGCAGGTGGATTCCTCACCATCTGAGCCACCAGAGAAGCCCAAATAAAGAATTATCCAGCCTCAAATGCCAATAGCGCCAAGGTTGAGAAACTCTGGACTAGAAGGGAAAACAACAATCTTTCAACTTGATCAAATTGATTTCTCACAGAGAGTGGTGTAATTATCTTGGATATCTCTTTTAAAAATGTGTGTGTATGTTTCACCAGCCTCTTTGTCCAGATGACTGCTGGTGCTGAAAGCCATTTCAGAGCATAGGTGCATCTGAATAAAATCAAACTTCTTATGCTAGCCTATAAAACTGAAAAAACCAGCCCCTCCCCACCTTTCTGTCTTTTTTCCATGCTCTTATGCCCTTGGTTCTCTTGATCCATCCAACTGTAGAAGATGCAAGCCCCATCTGACTTTAAAACCTTTGTACTTCATAATCCTTCTGCCTGGACCACTATTGTCTGAGACTTAAGCATGGCTTGCTTTCTTTCATCATTCACATCTCAACTCAAACATCACCTTCTCAGTAAAGTTTTCTTTTTCTTTTTTAATATGGACCATTTTTAAAGTTTGTATTGAATTTGTTGCAATATTGCTTCTGTATTATGTTTTGGTATTTTGGCCATGAGGCATGTAGGATCTTAGTTAGCTCCCTGACCATAGATTGAACCCACACCCTCTGCATCGGAAGGCAAAGTCTTAAACCACCGGACCACTAGGGAAGTCCTTAGGACTCAACACTTTCACTGCCATGGGCCAGGATTTGATTCCAGTGCAGGGAACTAAGATCCCACAACCTGAACGATGTGGCTGAAAAAAAATGGAATTATACATTATGTGACCTTTTGTGTCTGGCCTCTTTCACTTGGCATGCTGTTTTTAAGGTTCATCCATTATGTATCACATATCAGTGTTTCACTCATTTTTATGACCAAATAATATTCCATTGTATGGTTATACCATATTTGTTTATCCATTCATAAGATGATGGATCTCTGGGGTGTTTCCACTTTTTGGACTATAATGAATAATGTTACTTGAACATAAGTTGTTCCTGTATTGTTTGATTACCTGTTTCCAATTATTTGGGGGTAAATGCCTAGTGGTGGGATTGCTGGATTACATGGCAATTCTATACTTATCTTTTTGAGGAACTGCTGAATTGTTTTCTACAGCTATACCATTTTGCATTCCCACTAACAATATGGGAGGGTTTCAATTTCTCCTTTTTTGTTTTCCTTTTTTTAAAAATAGCCTTCCTAGTGAATGTGAAGTGGTACCTCAATGTAGTTTCAATTTACATTCCCTAATGACTAATGAGGCTGAGCATCTTGTCCTGTGTTTATTATACATTTTCCATGCAGATTATTTCTGACTGTAGAGTATTTCTGAACTTTTATAGTTTCTTTTAGATAGTGTAGAAGATAGAAAGATCAGAAGAAAACAGGAACAAGAGAACTAGTGTTATAAAATTATATTTGGCAAATACCCCAAATGTCTTTCTTGCGTCAACTCCTGAGAATTTCACATTTTCTGTAACACTGGAAAGTTCCCTTCTGATATCAGGTATTATCAGCCTTGAATATTTGCTGATACAGTTAAATGACATTGCAGGAATGTCATAAAAATGACAGGAAATATGGAAGGCATCTATGGATGGGGCAAGCCATCAACTCCATGCCTCCATTGGGTAAGGAAGAGGTTGCAATCCGAAGTGGACCTTTGTAAAGTATATTGACCACATGCAGATAATCAGGAGAAGGCAATGGCACCCCACTCCAGTACTCTTGCCTGGAAAATACCATGGACGGAAGAGCCTGGTGGGCAGCAGTCCATGCGGTTGCTAAGAGTTGGACACGACTGAGCGACTTCACTTTCACTTTTCACTTTCATGCATTGGAGAAGGAAATGGCAACCCACTCCAGTGTTCTTGCCTGGAGAATCCCAGGGATGGGAGAGCCTGGTAGGCTGCCATCTATGGGATCGCACAAAGTCGGACATGACTGAAGGACTTAGCAGCAGCAATAATACATGGTAGGGGCTTCTGCAGTGGCTCAGTGGGAAGGAATCCACCTGCAAGGCAAGAGATGTGGGTTCGATCCCTGGCTCGAGGAGGAAATGGCAACCCACTCCAATATTCTTCCTGGGAAATCCCATACACATAGGAGCCTAGTGGGCCACAGTCCGTGGTGTTACAAACAGTCCGGTGTTCTTGCCTGGAGAATCCCAGGGACGGGGGAGCCTGGTGGGCTTCTGTCAATGGGGTCGCACAGAGTCGGACACGACTGAAGCGACTTAGCAGCAGCAGATAATCAACAAACACATTGGAAGAGTTTGTTTCTTCCCCTTAACAAATTAGATTAGGGAGCAGAAATGATCTTTTCCTTCAAAATTTCCACTTGCTTTCTTAGACACGTTCCACATAAACTGAACAGACCACATTTTCTTGCTATTTTAAAAAATGTATTCCTGATTTAAAAAAAGAAAACTGAGCAAATCAGGGCACTTTAATAAATGTGGTTATGGAAACATAACCTTTCCAATTTGCTTCAAATATCAAATGACCACAGAATGGTCAAATACACACACACACACACACACACACACACACACACACACACATATAGAGAGAGAGAGAGCACGAGAGAGAGCGAGCTTATTGTTAGATCGTCGGACCTCTCGCAAATTGATAGGAGGTAGGCAGTGTAGCAAAATAGGAAGAGCTTTAAGCCCAGTCAGGAGATCCATGTTCTGATCTCTAGTTCTGAAACTAGTTTTATAACCTTGGATAAATTAAACTTGTGAAGCCCCAGCTTCCTCATTTGTAAAGAAACAAGTGATTGTACTCTAGATTAGCCTTCAAGTCCATTAGAGCTCTAAAAAAAAAGTTCATGTTTTATGCTAAATTTCAGAAGCAACACATACTCTTTTTATGTTTGCATATGGAAAAATTAAAACCATTGCCTCAGTTCAAACCTGTGTCAACAGAAAAAGTTAAAAAGGAAAATAAATAAGGCCTAGGGACACAGGCTTTCAGGTTCCAGAGCCACACTCTTCTTTGTGTACTGGCTAAATGCCTGGGCGCTTTCTACGTGTGATGATCTGTCCTCTACCCTGAGGTTTCTTAATCCACGTTTTGCAATGTGTGTCATGGATGTTTGTTTATCAAACATAACTGACTCACACAGGACATAGCACTCTTTCCTAATCAGTGGCTCAAATATTTCTCATCTCCTGAACTTTTCCAGTCTTAAACTCTGGTCTGAAATGAGGATACTTTGACTTTCACTTAATCTGATAATGCATTTTATTGTTGCAGGAAGATACTGGGTTTCGAAATGTTTTCCCCCGCCCCCTTCATTTGTAGGAAAACATTACATGAAATAGTAAGGTGATTCTGTTCTGTCATCCATAGAGTCTCTTTCCAAGCACCAGACCTGGGGAGCTCTGGGTCATTTCATTGCCATTGCCAGGAGAGTACAGCTAGCAACTTTAGTCCCTGATGAAGAATCCAGAGCTTATGATCTCTCTGGGAAGGGTTGTGTTACATTTAGGTACAGCATAGCATGAGGTTGTTTGTAATCTTGGGATTAACATAAAGCCAGTGGAAGGGAAAGGGTGAAGCTAGTCATCTCAGATGAGAGAAGCTGACGTGGTCTTTGCATTAGCATTTATTTCCAATTCGGAAGAGGTTCTCACATGAAAAATTGTCCTAGATAAGATAAAGACTCTATCAAAATTTATGATCAGAGAACTTTATCAGAAAACTGATCTGTTCTGCACTATCTTAAGACTCATTTTTCATATATTTATTACCTCTTGGCTATTTCTTTTATGTTCATTTACAGGTGTATATTGCATCGGTGCTTTTCTTGGTTTTCTGTATTTGGTTTTTTAGCCCTAGGTCAGCTTGTGTATTTCCCAAAAAGCAGCAGCATCTGCAAAATGCTGGCAAACAGGGTGGAGTATGTGGTGTGAAGGAGGGAAATGTGATTGAAGCTGAAAGGAACTTTTACAGTTAGTGTGTTCTGTTCAACTAAGCTCGCTCTCCCTCCCTTGACTCCAGAAGAATGTTAAAATATTATACTCCTGCCAAAAAATTTCTTAAACTCAAATCCTACACAAAAGAAATGACCTCTCTATCCTGAACTAAGCTGTATTTATTTTGTTTGTGTCTTATTTCAAGAATCATTATATTTAATTTAATTTAAAATTACCTTTGTGACTTTACAGCAGAAAAGTACATATATTTGTTTTCCTATTGGGGTCTATTGATAAATGGGACTATCATTACAAATCATTGTTTTCAATTTCTTTTTAAAATCAGAGGAAAATTGTTATGGTGATGTGAGTCAGTTACCTTGAAATGCATCATTTGATTCAATAAGTCTATATCTAGGAGTTATTCTAACAAAATAATTAGGAAGACAAATGCATGTTCAAGAATGTTCACAACAACATCATTTATAGTACTGGGAAAATTTAAAAACCAACATAAATTTCTGGCAAAGAATAGGTAATTAGTTAAATAAATTATGACTCTCATATGCTAGAACAGTATGCAATCCTAAACATTATTTTAAAATAATTTTAGCAAATAGGGGAGAGCTCGTGTTATATGTCAAGTGAAAAAAGCACACAGTATCCATCCAGTTTTGGAAGAAATATGCATAAGACAAAACTGATAAAAATAAATCAAAATATTAACAGTAGTTCTCCCAGGGCAGTAAAATTGTGGAATTAAACAGCATTCTTCATACATTTTTGGTGTTTCCTATATTTTCTATGATGAATAGTCATTACATTCATAGAAAAATACAAATAGTTACCAAATATTTTAATGAAAGCCAATTAAATAACAATGAGATGGCATTGCCTATCAGATTGGCAAGATTTTTAAAGATTGATAATATTCAATGTTTTCAAGAATATAAGGAAAATGTTACTCTTATACACTCTAAGTAGGAATATTAATTCATCTGGCCCTTTTGAAAGACAATTTGACAGTATCTTTTAAAATTTAGAATGCACATACTCTTTGACCCAGAATCATTTCCACTCATAAGGATCCACTGTAGAGATACTTAGACAAATACACAAAGCTATATGCATTGGGATATTAATTGGCATATTGTGAAAGTTAGAGAAAAATCCTGACTGTACATTAGTAGGCCTTTGGCTAACACATTATGGTATATCCATACTATGGAATATTGTGTAACAGTGAAAAAAGGATGGGATGAAGTGTAATTCTTTAGATATCTATCTACACACAAATATAAAGACATGGGATAATGTTTGTGATGTATGGTTAAATGCATAAAGGCAATCTGTAAAGCAATATGCATAATCTCATTTTGAAAAAATAAGTATATGAATGTGCCTATGCACAACAAACATTTGGAATGATATATACCAGATTATTCATAGTTATCTCAGAGATTCTGTTACTTCATACACTTGAACCAAAGAAGTGAACATGCACTTCATTTGTAAAAATAATAATAATAATAATAAAGAGACAATCAGTGGAAAATGAGGCTTGCTGTGTGAAAATCTGATTTATTAATAGCCTTTTGGGAATGTATTACAGTGGTATACAGCTACTAAGAGTTTGGCCACCTTAACCTAGGGCCTAATCTGTACCATGGCTCAATAAAGAGACAGAATAATCTCAGGGAAAGAATTGATTCATAAACTGATCTAGACTGCCATACCTGAATTTTCCCCAGGGGCTACAAAATCAGATTTGTTGAACTGTTTCATAAATACCATTGAAGTGAGCTTGCAGAGAGTTGAGGTTAGCCAGTGATGTTAAAATTTGCCTGCATAGGTGGATTAGATACATATCATAGCTAAAAATGACTCTTCTAACCTATGAGTTAAATATTTAAAAAAAAAAAATTCTATGTGTTCACCTTCAAGGTATTGGTTTAAATTTCCTTTCAGAAGAGGGATTTTCCCTGGGTCTGGTATAGAAGTAGGATGTTCCCAAATGAGACTTTGCTTCTTTTCTAGATAGGTTTATGTGATAATGAGATGGACATTGGAAATTTTACTTATTCAATCATATGTATATTTCCTCTGCAATAATAATAGTATCTACCTCATAGGCTCACTGGGAAGGTAAAATGAAATAACGCATGCAGTGTTTGCGGCAGTGCCTGGTACATACTAGGTACTCAATAGCTGGTGGCCATCATTATCCAACCACTTACTAAAGCTTTTCTATTTGAATAATAATAACTTGGCCTGAACCAGGTGCTATATATAGTCTGAGTGAAGGAGACAGTTTTCTTATATTATTTTAGTTTGAAGAAGAATTGCCTTGAATGGAAGTTTGCCAGATTAAGCAGAGTGAATATATAGGTATAAAGATGGGGCTTGTCCATTTCATAGAAAGCATTAGCAAAGGCACATTTAGAGGGTTGAAAAGAATGGAAGCTGTCTTGTAGGTCAGAGAGTGATTTAGTGAATGAAAGTGAAGATGGTGGTTGTAGACCACTTCAAAAGGGATTTAGCCCTTGGCTTTAAAGAAAGTCACTCAATAAGTAGGATAATCTGGAGAAAGACTGGTGGAGTATAATGGAAGGATATGAGTTTTGGTACTAGCTTTTTTTTCAAATCTGTAAAATGAGGTCTAAGTTGGTAATGAATAGCCCCATTTTCTATATGCTTGCCATCAGTTCAGTGCAGTCGCTCAGTCCTGTCCAGCTCTGCAATCCCAAGGACTGCAGCACACCAGGTCTCCCTGTCCATCACCAACTCCCGGAGTTTACTCAAACTCATCTCCATTGAGTTGGTGATGCCATCCAACCATCTCATCCTCTGTCATCCCCTTCTCCTCCCGCCTTCAATCTTTCCCAGCATCAGGGTCTTTTACAGTGAGTCAGTTCTTCACATCATGTGGCCAAAGTACTGGAGTTTCAGCTTCAGCATCAGTCCTGCAAATGAATATTCAGGACTGATTTCCTTTAGGATGGACTGGTTGGATCTCCTTGCAGTCCAAGGGACTCGCAAGAGTCTTCTCCAACACCACAGTTCAAAAGCATCAATTCTTTGGTGCTCAGCTTTCTTTATAGTCCAATTCTCACATCCATACATGACTACTGGGAAAACCACAGCCTTGACTAGATGGACCTTTGTTGGCAAAGTAATGTCTCTGCTTTTTAAAATGCTTTCTAGATTGGTCATAGCTTTTCTTCCAAGGAGCAAGCATCCTTTTAATTTCATGGCTGCAGTCACCATCTGCAGTGATTTTGGAACCCCCAATAATAAAGTCTGTCACTGTTTCCATTGTTTCCCCATCTATTTGACATGAAGTGATGGGACCAGATGCCATGATCCAAGTTTTCTGAAAGTTGAGTTTTAAGCCAACTTTTTCACTCTCCTCTTTCACTTTCATCAAGAGGCTCCTTAGTTCTTCTTCACTTTCTGCCATAAAGGTGGCGTCATCTGCATATCTGAGATTATTGATATTTCTCCTGGCAATCTTGATTCCAGTTTGTGTTTCTTCCACTCCAGCATTTCTCATGATGTACTCTGCATATACATTAAATAAGCAGGGTGACAATGTACAGACTTGACATACTCCTTTTCCTATTTGGAACCAGTCTATTGTTCCATGTCCAGTTCTAACTGTTGCTTCTTGACCTGCATACAGATTTCTCAGGAGGCAGGTCAGGTGGTCTGGTATTCCCATCTCTTTCAGAATTTTCCACAGTTTGTTGTGATTCACACTGTCAAAGGCTTTGGCATAGTCAATAAAGCAGAAGTAGATGTTTTTCTGGAACTCTCTTGCTTTTTCCATGATCCAGCGGATGTTGGCAATTTGATCTCTGGTTCCTCTGCCTTTTCTAAAACCAGCTTGAAGCCTGGCTTGGAGAATTTTGAGCATTGCTTTACTAGCATGTGAGATGAGTACAGTTGTGCAGTAGTTTGAATATTCTTTAGCATTGCCTTTCTTTGGGAATGGAATGAAAACTGACCTTTTCCAGTCCTGTGGCCACTGCTGACTTTTCCAAACTTGCTGGCATATTGAGAGCAGCACTTTCACAGCATCATCTTTCAGGATTTGAAATAGCTCAGCTGGAGTTCCATCACCTCCACTAGCTTTGTTCGTAGTGATACTTCCTAAGGCCCACTTGACTTCGCATTCCAGGATATCTGGCTCTAGGTGAGTGATCACACCATCATGGTTATCTAGGTCATGAAGATCTTTTTTGTATAGTTCTTCTGTGTATGGTTGCCACCTCTTCTTAATATCTTCTGCTTCTGTTAGGTCCATACCATTTCTTTCCTTTACTGTGCCCATCTTTGCATGGAATTTCCCCTTGGTATCTCTAATTTTCTTGCTTGCCATGGTTTCTTGCTTCTTGGTTTATGCTTGCCATAAACCAGACATTTTATGATAATGCTTTCATTTAGCCATCCCTCAGAAAAGCCTGTGGTACCATAATGAAAGTGGTGTCATTATTACCCTTGACTTACAGATGAGCAGGCTGTTGCTCAGAAGAGGTTATGTAACTTGTCTAGGGGGGTCCAAGTCCAAAGCCCATAGTTTCTCTCCTGCTCCTCTGACTCTATGTGACCTCCTGACTCCAGTAGTCAATGATTCCCAGTAAAGGACATTAAAGAAAAAACATTTGTTTAGTTCTTTTTGCCTGTGCTGGCCTTCATTGCTGTATGGGTTTTTCCCTAGTTGCAGCGAGTTGGGGCGGGGGGGTGGCTATTCTTTGTGGTGCACAGGCTTCTCTTGTTGCAGAGCACGGGCTCTAGGGCACACAGGCTTCAGTAGCTGTGGCTCCTGGACTCTGGAGCCCATGGTTGTGGTGCATGGGGTTTAGTCGCTGTGTGGCATGTGAGATCCTGCAGGACCAGAGATCAAAACTGTGCCTCCTGCACCGGCAGGCAGATTATTTACCACTGAGCCACCAGGGAAACCCCAAGTAAAGGAAAACCTGGACTCGTCTTTTAAGAATGGGTGAAGAAACCAAATCTTCTTGCATGTGAAAAGGAAAGGAAAATAAAGATTTAACGCGAGTTAAGATATTGATGACCTTTTGTACACATGGCTATATTCAAAATGGATAACCAACAAGGACCTACTGTATAGCACACAGAACTCAATGTTATGTGGCAACCTGGATGGGAGGGGGGCTTAGGGGAGAATGGGTACATGTATATGTATGGCTGAGTCCCTACACTGTTTACCTGAAATGACCACAATATTGTTAATTGGCTAGACACCGATACAAAATGAAAAGTTTAAACTTTGAAGAAGTAAATAAAAAAAAAAAAGGAAAATTCTAAAAAAAGAAAAAGATATTGATGACCTTTCCCTCTAATATTACTAGGCTAGAATCACTACAGAAAATGGGCAAACTATAAAAAAGGTAACTTTTTGAAGATTTGAGGACTACCACTGCATATTCAATTTGCCTCTGGACTCATGGATAAACATAATTATTTTGTTACTTTTTTCTTTCTTTTTGGGAAGGTTGCAAAAGTATCTGAGGATACTGCAGAGGATTTTATCTATTTTATCTTTTATTTTTAGGAAGACAGAAGTCAAATTTCATTAAAACCCTGCTGGGATTTGGTTTGGACTGCACGATCTTTACAGATGAATTTGGGAAGAACTGGGTCTTTACTGAGTTTTCCCATCCAGATGAGTTCAATATCTTTCCATTTGTTTTGTCTTTTCAACTAGTTTAAAAGCCAGTGGAATGTACTAAAGTAACAAGGAATTGTGGTCTGAAAAGATAAAAATGATATTCTCAAAAAATGATATTAAATCTAGCTACGATGGCAATGGTCATTTTTGAAAGGATTAGCTTAGGTTATTATTTATGTTCACAGTTAGATCAGCTTCTGTCTAGGTTTCTGATTTCACCAGTTGTTTCAGACATGCCACTGAAGACAATATTTGGCTTGGTTATTGGGTCTAAAAAAAATAAGGTCTCATGAATGACAAAGCATAACATCACTTGGCTATGCAAATATTATTATAAAGTCCTGCCGCTTGTAGTGAGACCAAAAAGGAAATTATTATTTTACAAACATGTGAAGTATGTTTAACATGCAAAGGCTTGTTACACAGTCAATGAAGAACAGTTGTTTTCTGCCCTTCCATAAATAACTAATGCCAAGAGCAGCCTGGCTATCTGTTTCAGCTTCTTGTTACAGGAGAGTAAAATGGGCAAGGTCTAAATATCAGTACCTGCTAACAGAGCTATCCTGTGAGGTCTGTTTGCCTTCAGTTTAATTTCCATGCTTTCAGTGCTTTTTTATGTTGTATGTTGAATCTGTCAATTGCACTGTACATTTTCCTAACTTTTCTCCATGTTCATATGTTTCTCTCTTCTATTTCTAATTGGACTGGCTGTCCTGGGTAAAGCTTATTACCTAGGAAGCCTGATGTAGTGCAAGCACCCTGGTCTAGGAATCATGATTGTGATGGGAAATCCAGGCTCTGCTACTGGTTAGTGGTATGTCTAGACAAGTCGTTTAACCTGCATCTGTTTCTCTATCTGTAAAATAGGGATAATAATCCCACGTCTTCCAAACTAGTAAACAGTGATGCAAATGTTCTCTCTAAAATGTCAGACAGGTGGCTTGGGGGATGTTTTGCTTCTGGGTAGTACACTTCTAGAGGGTTTCTGATGACAAGAAATTAAGCAAAGTTTATTTTGACCTTGAAAAAGTGAACAAAGAGCAGCTAGAAACAGTGTGGATATACTTGGTTTCCTTTTTGGAGATCCTTCTATCCTCTTCGTCCTGAGTGTGGTTAACTAGAAAGGAAAAGGTGAGAAAAGGCAGATGATAAAGGTAGCCAGTACTGTTAGCATGAATAACTAGCATGTGATAAAGATCTTGAAAACACAACTAGTTTCTTGGTCTGATAAATATCTCTATATCTGTATTTACAGACATGCTTATACATAGGTGTGTACGTGTACAGAGTCATACATACGAACAAAAATGGATAGCTTCAGGCTCTTTACACCTTCTAAAGCTGGAGGAACTTTAGCAACCTGTGCTGACTCAGTGTTCAGAAAAAATTACCCAATTGAAAAATTCTGGGCTAAATGCCTGCTAGAATCCCATGGACGGAGGAGCCTGGTAGGCTGCAGTCCATGGGGTCACGAAGAGTCGGACACTGACTGACTTCACTTTCACTTTTCACTTTCATGCATTGGAGAAGGAAATGGCAAACCACTCCAGTGTTCTTGCCTGGAGAGTCCCCCGGACAGGGAAGCTTGGTGGGCTGCCATCTCTGGGATCGCACAGAGTCGGGCACGACTGAAGCAACTTAGCAGCAGTAGCAGCAAAGGAAATTGACAAAAGTATTACGAGTTTTTTTGTTTGTTTGTTTCATTTTAGTCTGATTTATGTGGTCTACTGGGTCTGTTCTCTGTGTTTTCATTCCATCACTAGACACTAAGTTTGTTGAAGGCAGGGATGATCATTTGTATGATTTCGTTTGTGTTTACTATACTTGACAGTCCTCTGTACGCTGTTGGTGCCCAGTGAATTTTATAGATGACAAATGATTACTTATTTCTGGTATTACAACAAGATCTTATAAATAAACATGACAATTAAACTTGTTGTTTGAAGTCCTGAACTTTCTAGGTCAGTCTTGAAAAAAGAAGTTAGATGACTGCCATAGCAATATTCATAGGCATATTATATATAAGTGGGTGGGCCTGTTGAAAATTGGATGAGTAATCCCACTTCAAAGAAGTAACATATAAAGGCTGCAGCTCTCAGCTCTCCAATTGCGGGCTTCCAACCACCTATAGTGTCACCTGAGATGCTTATTAAAGATTCAAATTTCTCAGTCCCACTCAGATCCAGGTATCCATATTTTAACAAGCACCCCGGATGATTCAGATGCATACTAAAGTCTAAGAACAACTCTAGCCTGTAATCTGAGTTGGCCACACATACACACACACACACACATGCAAACACACATGCGTTGTTACCTTCTATAATTATATCGGAAAATGAAAAACAGTGAAATGACATGTCCATGCCTAGCAAGAAAAGGAAGCTAGTTCTCCATTAAACCTCAGCGAACTGGAAGAATACTGGCATTTTCTTTCTTTTGGTGATATATTCTTGGCAGTTTGTCGTGGCTTATTTACAATTACGGTCTCTTTTGAAGCCCCGAGACAGTTCGCCAGCATTTTATTTTTAACAGTAGTTTCTTGAATCTCTTGGGAAGATTATTTGTAGGACTGGCTCAGAAGCAACGATTAGGGCCAGTAAGATGTCACAGTGCTGCGGTGACATTTCCTTATCTTGTTGTGAGCTCTTTTTGCCACGACACCATCGTAGAAACACAAGGCATAAAGTGAAAACCCTATATTCTTGTGATATTTCATAAGTGGGGATGGCTGTATGGGGTCTCAACGCGGAGAGGCGCGATAGAGAGGCGTTAGGTGGGGCTTGGAAGGGCAGGATGTCTTAGGCAAAGAACGTTAAGATTCCTCTCTAAAGAGTAGTGAAGTCCGAAGATGAGTATCTTTGAAAGGGCAGCTGGAATATGACCCGAGGGCAACTTTCATTCTGGGGTGGAGTCCTGGGAAAGCGAGCGCAGGTACGGGCGTGGGCCCATGGGGTAGCTCGCGGAAATCAGATAAGCGCCGGAACCTCTCCCAAACAGCTCCATCACCAGGCGGCGGGTGCGGGAGCTGGACCCTAAGGCAAGCCCGCGAGGAGCCGTTAGCCAACTCGGTTCCCCCGCACCCCCCCCGCCCCCCGCGGTCTAACGGCCCTCGCCGCCCCTCCTTTTCGGCTGACGTCGGGGCGAGCGGAGGCGGGAGCGTGGGTGGGCTGAGCGGGCCGTCGCCCGCGATTCGGCCGGCTGTGCCACACCACCGCGCGCCCCCGCTCCGCCCGCCCCTCCGGGCGCGTCTTTTCCGGGCCCGCGCGGCGCTGCGCCTCGCCCCGCCTCCGTTGGCTCTCCGGGTGCGCGCGCGCTGCTGCGGCTTTTTCTCCGGCGTCCGCGGCGCGCCCCTCCTCGTCCCAGCACTAGCGGGCACGCGGCTCCTTTCCGCCGGCTTCTGGAGTGCAGAGCCCCCGCCGGCTGCGAACACGCCACAGGCAGCGCCTCGGGTAAGCAGCCGTAACCGGAGAGGCTCCGGCCCCGGCACCCCTACCCCGTTGCTGTGTCCCGGGCCCCCCGCTCTGGCCGCGCCACCATCCCACACCTGAGCCCAGAGGACGTGGGCGTGGGGGGGAGGCGTTCCTGTGCCCGAAATCCGCTCGCTTTCTTCTAGAGCCTGGGCGATTTACCCGCCCGCCTCCTCCGGGCTGGGAAGATTTCCCGAGATGCCGGCATCCTCTCCTTTGCTGAGGCGTGGGGTCTTCGAGACCCTGGTCTGCCTCTTCATGCCACTCACCGCCTCCTCGAGGGCCAAAAGCTCTTCCTGATCGGGGTGCTAGGCTTTGCCATGACCTTTCCCCGGTGAGCACACCAGGGACTCGCCAGACCTCCAAACGACCTTTAGGACGCCCCCGGACCTCAACTCCATTTTGTCCGTTTCGAGTCGCTCTATGTCTGAGAGCTTGGGACTCTTTCTGGCTCTAGAAGCATCCGCCCTTCGAATTTGAAGGATGCCCTAGGTTCTGATATCCTCTTAGCTTCCTATCTTTAGGTAGGTTAGAAACCGACTGGTTTCTAGCAGAAGCGTGCTCTTATTTTTTCCTGTCCTACCTATCTACATCCCTGCCCTCCGTGGGTGCTGTATATTTAGCATCAGCTTTATTCACTTCCTCTTCCTCTCATTCGAGTGCCCTACAGAAAGAATTGTGGTCGATGTCTACAGCACAGAGAAAAATCGAGGAGAATATGATTCACTGCCTAACCCCCATTAAGGGGTTACATATTTTAAATAAGACGTCATTTCTCCTCTTCACTCCAGCATCTCCTCTTTCAAAGGCATTTTTTCCCCACTCTCTCGAAATGACTTTGCTCTAATCGCTCTTTTCACGTTAAAAGAATCAATCATCGCCCTAAGAAACAACGGCGAAATGGCATTTAAATGAGTCCCTCTGAAAAAGTAAGCAGTCGGCTCTATTGGTTAATGGTCTAATCAACGCCTCAGTTAGTTCATTTACAAAATTGAGGGTGTTGAACGAAGGTTCCTTCTAGTATTTTGATTTTAAGACCTGTGAATTCATGCTTAGTATTGTAACGTGTTGCAGCGTAAGGGAGATTTAACCTGATGAAATCCACGTTTCCCAGTAGTTGCTTGTCACATTAGGTTTTCTTTTATATTACTTATAACATCCTTTTAATTGCTCTTGATGCTTAAGTTTGTAGGCAGATATCCAATGAGCCTATCAATTAAGATTTGCATAGTGTGAGGCCTCTTCCTTGAATTATAAAATAGCTCATCCTTTAGATTGAAAAGAAGTGTGAAACACCTAAAACTCCTGTAAGAATTAACGCCCTCTCTGCCATTTTGGCAGAGGATGAAACACTGAACTGTTACTCTTCTCCCAGCATAGAATAAAATACCTTATTGTTCTGATAGAAGTAATTTGACACCTAAAAACCCACAGAAGGTGTAATGCAACAATAAACATCTTGAATAAATTCAATTTCCCCCCCTAAGCACCGATTTTAAAAATAAGTGATTCAGAAGAACGTTTTTGAGTGTTTTGGGTAGGGGCAGGATGGGTGGAGAAAGGAGAGGGTTGCCCAATTCCGTGGGAGGAGAAATGAATTGGGACCTGGAGAGGCTGATGTGCAGTTCCAGTGGTAGCTAAATGTATAACCTCGAACAAGTCGCTTTACCTCACTTCATTTTTGCACCTGTAAAACGGTCTTGATGTTGTCAGAATAATCTGCATAAGTCCCCTAATTTGACAATACATATCTATCACAGTTTGCATTAAGGCTGTGCCGTAAATCATTAGTTAAGTCCTAAATTATTTGGAACATTTTTCTCAAAGATCTGCTTATGCCAGTTCCAATCTATATATGCATTATTCTTAATTCATCCATATCAAATGAATTACTCTATGTGAAAGTCTATATATTGGGAAGCATTCTACAAAAGTCAGGTATTGTTCACTTCTGCTCGCAAGTGATGGGGGTGCATACCGCACTTTCTTTTTCTTTAAGGGTTCAAGGCTTTTAAGAAATTTGTATGGGAATGTATACAGACTGCCTTGTAACTGTAATTGGCTAGGCAACTTGAAAAGAATGTGCAAGCACCTCGTTGATTCATTCGTTTGTTCCTTCATTCAACTTATCTCATTCCTCCATCTGTCATTTATTCTGTGCCAGGCCTCTAGGGTATGATGGTTGAGAAGACAATCCTTTGCCTCCAAGGTTTAATTTTATAGTCCAGGATGGAGGCGATGGTGGTGAGGGTTGTGGAGAGATAGTTTTGTGTGTCAGTTTATTTTTATTAACAACAGTCAAATCAGGGACATAAAATCCTGGGGAAGTTAAGGCTCTACAGGGGAGGAAGAGATAATTGTGTTAATTGTAGCCTGTAGACTCTCTTCTTGGTGTTCCTTTTCTTTTTTCTTTCCATTCCTTGACTTTCAATTACTGAGACTTTAGCAAAAATGAAAGATTTGTTTTTTTCACTCCTGCTGTTGACTGGTTTTATATATTCCTTTCATTTGTTTCTCTTTTAGCTGTTTAAGATAGTTGTACATTCTCATACAATTGTAAAAAACAATACCCTTTAATTTTCTTAGTGGTAACATCTGGCATAACTGTAGCATAATACACAAGGAGATTGAAGCAGATACAATCCATCCACCTGATTCAGAGATCTCCAGTTTTACATGCACTCACTTGCATGTGTGTACTTAGTTCTATGGGCTTCTCTATAGGCAATATATATAAGCAATATATAGTGGTAAAGAATCTGCCTGCCAATGCAGGAGACATGGGTTTGATCCCTGGGTCAGGAAGATCCTCTGGAGAAGGAGATAGCAACCCACTCCAGTATTCTTGCCTGGAAAATCCCATGGACAGAGGAGCCTGGCCAGCTACAGTCCATGGGGTTGCAAAAGAGCTGGGTACAGCTTAGCGACTAAACAACAACAGTTTGTCTCTATGCAGTGTTAGCACATGTAACCACCACCACAGTCAAGATACAGAACAGTTCCATCATCCCAGAGGTCTCTGATGTCCTTTTATAGCCATCTCACTCCCTCCCTGACCCCCTAGCAACCCCTAATGTGTTTCCTTTGCCTGAGTGGTGTTTTTTCACTCAGTGTAATTGTGTGGAGATTCTTGCAGGGAATATATCTTGTATCAATAGTTCTTTTCATTCTTGAGTCGTATTCCATGCTCTGGATGTATTATAGTTTAATCATTCACCCACTGAAGGATATCTGGTTCTTTCTTGTACTTTGTAACCCGTTATGAATAAAGCTCCTATGAACAGTTATGTACTGGTTTTTGTATGAACATAAATTTTCATTTCTCTAGGATAATTGCCCAAGAGTGCAACTGATGCTTGTATGGATGTTTAGTCTCATAAGGAACTGCCGAACTGCTTTCCAGAGTGACTGCTATTTTATATTCCCTCAGCAATGCGTGAATGGTTCTCATCTTTGCCAGCACTTGGAGTTGTTACTATTTTTTATTTTTAGCCATTCCAATAGATATATATACGGTGATATCTTGTCATAGTTTTAATTTGCATTTCCCTAATGGCTACGATGTTGGACATCCTTTCACGTGCTTATCTGCTATCTCTGTATTTTCATCAGTGAAATGGATGTTCATGTCTTTTCTCCATTCTCTAGTTGGATTTTTTTTTTTTTTTACTGTTCTGAGAGTTCCTTATATAATTCTCAATACTAGTGCTTTGTTGGCCACGTGGTTTGCAAATATCTTCTCCCAGCCTGCAGCTTGCGTTTTTGTCCTCTTCATAGGCAAGTTTCACAGAATAAAAGTCTTTAATTTTGATGAGGTCCAGTTTGTCAATTTTCCTTCTTATGGATAGTGTGAAGGAATCTTATGTACCTTTGTTATTTAATTTTATTCCTTGCTGTTCTGTATAACATCCAGTATTTCTGTAAGCAGTGTGAACATGTTTTTTTCTTTGAGCATTCCTGGAGCTCAGATGTATTCTTCAAACAAGTGACCTTGATGGCTTAAGAGTGTGAATCCATACTTATACATGTTCTCACTGGATTAAAATGGCTGCCATCCTTTTGTGCCTTGAAAACATCATTTCTGTCTTACCAGGCCGTCACCGTAACATTAAAATTAATATTTTAAAATTAAGTATATGCGTCATATGCCAAGGAGATTTTTGGTTTCATTTTCTAATTTTAAAATATTTTGGCAAAACTGTGTAGTTTCTAATCAACATTTCTGGTAAGTACTCCAAAGAAAAAAAAATTGAGTTCTCATTTAAATGTACTTTGAAAGTCTGCTTCTGCATTTTGAGTAGTGAGGTTGCGAATATGATGATAGATTTAGTAGGCTTGTTCTGCTCAGAATAATGAATACAATGTTGAATTTGTCTGTCTAGACTGTATGTTTTTCTTTTATAGTAGCTACTTAATGTTCATTTTAATTATCTTTGAAAATAAGCATTAGTTTTAAGGTAGCTTACAAGTGTTATTCTGAAAAATATATGTGCTCATGTTTGAGAAGAACTTACAGGAAAAGCTTAGTGATTGATTTTTAAGAGTATTCATTTGTGTAAGGGGGCACTGAAATTATTAATTGTCCCTTCAGTGTCACAATATTTGCTCAATAAATTTATAGCCAAGATAGTGGATTCCTAGTTGGAAGAGATCAATCATTGGTGTGAGACAATGGTGGGTAAAGTACTACCTGTGACGAAATGCTGCCCAACACCTGTTTTTGTAAATTTCTGTTGGAATACAGGCACATCCATTCATTTATGTGTTGTTTGGCTGCATTCAAAATACAGTGTCAGAGTTGAAACAGAGAACTTAATGGCCCTGAAAGTCAATTTACTCTCTAGTCCTTTACACAAAAAGTTTGCCCAGAGATAAAGCAACCTTATAATGAATTATTGAGTCTCTATGCTTTAAAGGAAATTTAACAAATGTTACCTTGACTTTTAGTACCTTTTAGGTATATTTCCTTGTGGAAATTGTGGTTTGGAAGAGTGTATTAATTTTCTTTATTGTGTCCAAAGGCACTGATCTAGGGGCAGCGTTAAGGAATGGATGGAGAGTTGGAAAAGTTGATTTTGTTGTTTTTGTCAAGTGTGGGCTATTTCAGTGTGAATGTCAGTTTGCAAGTTTCTAACGGGTGAGATTCAGAAGGAGGCCTATCTAGTCTCGATATCCTTTGGAGATTCTGTTGTGTGCCAGATTGGTAATGACAGAGCCAGGTATGGCAGTTCTGTTGCCCCTCCTCCCAAAGTTACTGTGATCTTTAAATACATAGCAGTTTGAGCCTGTCAAGCTGAACTTAAGACTGTTGGTTTATTATTTTGTGTGCACAGCTTCCTTTTGTAAGTTAGAAGTTCATACTTTAGTTCTTTTAAATGCCCCACCTACAAGTAAGGTTGAAAATGGAAACCGAGTTTGGACTGTTTCACTGTATATTTGGAAAGAGATGGGTCTCTGCCTCACATCATACTCCAAAATAAGTTAAAGATGTATTTTTAAAAAATGTATGTATATATTTTAAAAACCTCTGGAAAGCACAACACACCGTAACAAAGTTGAAAAGTCATATGACAGGCTGGAGGAAAATAATTTCTATATATGCCATGGAAGCTTTTATTGACTTCCACTTAACTGACCCACCATATTAAATGATATTCTTTTGTTTTGTAAAACACACTATGAACTGAACACTTGCTATTAGTAGATTGGTATCTGGTACGCCAGGCTTGTGAACCCACCAGTACAACAGATGCTTTTATTACTGAATTATTATGAATTAAAATAATTAAATTAAAAATATGAATTATTTATTATGAATTACTGTGCTTGCTCTTGTTTTTGTAAATATAAAATTTGTTTTCTTATAACTTGATACAATCTGAGTAGTGAGGAATTGAAGTTCGTACTGAAAATTTACATATGAAATGATGTCTGGGATTTTCTTCAGATTATATAGAAGTTGAAAGAAATAAAATTCAGCAAATACAGATGATAGCTGAAGTTGGGGGATAGGTTTATTGTAACAAAACAAATGGTGTATTTTGAAATGAGTTGATGAAAGCAAGTTGTAAGTATATAACTAGGTGTGTGTAAGACAATGATAAAAGATTTGTATAAAATATGTATATAAATCTGAAGGGTGCTCCACTAATAGTTCTTGCAAGTATCTTTTAAGTTCTTTGAAGTTCTGCATTATCTAAGAATTCAGTTTAAATTTCTTTACAGTCAGTGGGCCTGGAGTTAAAGAAAGGTTTTGGCCTTCTGGCCCTTTATCAAAAACTTGTTGAATGAGCGTACATTTACTACAGATAAAATGAAGATAAAATGAAATGTTTGTCATGAGCATATTTTTTATGATTGTCCACCTAAGTTGACTTTTTAAACTAGATAAATGTGTTCCAAATAAAACTAGGTTAAAAGGTTTCTACTATATAATATCTATGCTATGTAAAGAGCTCCTACAGATCAATAAATAAAAGGTACCTGTTAGAAAAAGTGGCAGAGGGTTGTGATTGGCCTTTTACAAAAAAAGAAAAGAAATTGAAATAATGATTCAAAAAGAAAAGATGCTCAACTTCACTCTAGTAATTAGGGAAATGAAAACCATTTTTTTACCAAATACATTGGCAAAAACTGTAATATCCACTTTTAGAAAGGAATGGGCACTGTCATACACTTTAATGAGAGTGTGAATTGTGTAGCTTTTTGATAGAGTGCCAAAATCCTCTCATTTTAAAATGTGCATATATTTTTGACCCAGTAATTCTGTAGGAAGCTATTCTGGGTAAGTATCTGCACATTTGTATAAAAATAAATACAAGATTTCAAAGCAATGAAGCTTGGTAACAGTGAAAACTTGGCAGCAACCTAAATGTCCATCAGAAGGGAAATGACTTAAATAATAACATGCTGTTCTGTGGAATAATATGAAGCTATGAAAGGGAAGAAATCCCTTAGACCTATATAAATGGACATGGGAGTTCCAAAATATGTTGTTAAAGGGTGGAGGGAATTATATAACACTCCATATACCATGATTCCATCTATCTAAAAAAGACAAAGCCTTGCCATGCATTTGGATAATACAGAGGTGTGACTGATAGGCACCATGCATGGTTATCTCTAGGGCGAAAGGGAGTGGTGTTAGAGGAAGGCATTGTAGAGATACTTATACTTTTTACCCTATACAATTCTATAATGCATTTTAATATATGATTACCCTTTTGATAGTAATTTTACAGATTCCTCATATGCAACATTACACATTGAAGGATATTTACAATGCAGTTTCTTCATTGTGCTTTATACAATAACATTGTGCTAGAAATGGGGTGAATGCCTTGTATTTAGAGAGTACTTAGTACTTTAACCAGAGAAGGCAATGGCACCCCACTCCAGTACTCTTGCCTGGAAAATCCCACAGACGGAGGAGCCTGTTGAGCTGTAGTCCATGGGGTCACTAAGAGTCGGGCACGACTGAGTAACTTCACTTTCAGTTTTCACTTTCATGCACTGGAGAAGGAAATGGCAACCCACTCCAGTGCTCTTGCCTGGAGAATCCCAGGGACAGAGGAGCCTGGTGGGCTGCCGTCTATGGGGTCGCAGAGTCGGACACGACTGAAGCAACTCAGCAGCAGCAGCAGTAGTACTTTGACAAAGGAAGAACATTATTTTTAAAACTATTTGTATTTTCTGAATGTTCTGCACTGAAAATATAAGTATAAAAAAAGAATAAAAACACCATAATCCCATACCCAGGGAGATCTATTGTCAGCTTTTGGGCACACGTTTGTGTACATACATGTATGGACACTTGCATGCACACACACACGCACGTGTGCAAACATATGTATCTTCTTTCTACAAAAGAAGGGTTCTTAGTGTACACACTGATTTGTAACTTGCTTCCTTTAACTGGACTCTATACAGTGAGCATCTTTCATGATTGATAACCGTGAATAAGTGAAAAAGACATACTAGTGGGAAAAAGAACAACCATGTGCCAGGTAAATGTAGTGTTCCACTTAACTGATTTCTGGGACAAACTATAATCTTCAAGCAAAGTCATGGCCACCAAAAGTAAATAACCAAGGAATGAAAAAATTCTCAATGTTAAACAAGTTCAGTTCTGTTTTGAATTTATGCATGTTAGTTAAGTTGTAGTTACTAGTAATGATATATAAGTACAGTATATTAAAAGGTCATTAGGCATCTTTTGGGTGGGGTTTGGTTTTAATGAAGGTTTTAAAACTGAGCTTGAACAGTTATTTTGGTTCAAAGAAAAACCAACTGCTCTGACTAATTTTTGGTGAATGTGTGGGTGTAGTTGTGTTCTTTCGCAGCTTGTAAAAGTAAAGAAAATCTGGGTGTCTGTGGCAACATGAATCTTTGTCTATGGTATCTCAGTCTACAGCAAAATTGAACATTAGAAGTGTGTTGCAGGACCAAGTTTGATTTGTATAGTATGTATTCTGCTCATATGTCATCGAGAAACATTTATTAAGCACATCTGCTATAGGCTCATTATAACCACTTCTGGGTTTATACTGTGGGATTTAGAGGTGAAAATACCTTACTTTGTGATGAATTCAATAGAGTATTTAACAGAAGAATATTCTACCTTGTAGACAGTGGTGGTAATGTGACGGCCCAGTGTAGCTGCTCATATTTTCGTTAAGGCGATTGAAATAGCATCCCCATTCTCCAAGGCCTTTCTGGAATTGATTTTGCAGCAAGAGGGTTTTTTTCTTCCATAGGCACTGTGAAGTTAGAAGATTTTATAGGGGAGTAAAAATCCCATGACAGAGGAGCCTGGTAGGCAACAGTCCATGGGGTCACAGAGTCAGACACGGCTGAGCCACTAAGCATGCACGCAGAATCGAGCTTTCCCATTTCTCACAGGTGCGTGTGTGCATATAATAGAATGGATGAGACTATTAACAGAGGCATTTGAAACATTTATGGTGGCTTCTAGTGATTGTTAGGAAGTTAAGGCAGTGGAAGGCATGGTGAAATACCTGTTTTCTCTTAGGTATTCTCTTTATTACCTTCAATATGTGCCTGAAGCATTCTAATACTGTTAAAAAAAGAAATGACAGGGTTTTGGAGGACCACTCCCCTGGGGGTACCCAGGTGATGTCATAAAAAAAAAGGTCTGCAAAAATGGGCAGAGTTGCTCCCTATGAAATGGTGATCATTCGTTTTTCTCAGAATAGATTAGTCATTTCTGCTTTTCAAATGAACTGCAAGCTGAAAACTTCCCACAGACAGGAAACAGAAACTTGGTTGAATGAGCTTAAAGTTCAGTTATGGCTTTGGAGACAGAAGAGAAGACACAACTAGCTAGCAGTAGTACCTCATGGGATGCATCCAAGTAAAAGGTGCTCTGTTCTCCATGACTGCTGAAGATGGTCAGTGGAGAAGCAGCTTAAAAGAATAGTTGAAAAACCGTAACTTGACTCGGGGGTGGAACTGAGCAGAACTAGCCATAAATAACTGTCAGATGAATGTGTTTCAGACAAATAGAGTAGAAAAGAGAAAAGCAGGCCGGGATAATGGTTCTTATACTTGGAACCACAGAAGCCTTCAGGATTTGGTCAATTGCAAGTTAGTCTAGAATGGTCTAAAGCCTTTGATAAAATATTTGGGATTCCCTCTGTGCATTTCCTTACAGAAGTAGGTTAGAATATCTGTGAAGAAAGTGATTTCCATACTCTGGAAACTAGAAAAGGCAGGGATCAGGCTCACTGTTTGGTGAATTATAGCGACCTGCAGATGGGAAAATGTGTAGTGTTTATTTCCCTCAGTAGAAAGAAATGCCAGTATTAGCATATTCATTCAAATATAGTTACATGTTATACATTTTTAAGCAAAATGACTGAACTTGGAAGGATATTATACAACTCAGATTTTCCACCGGAAATTTTGGGATCCCTTTCCTTCGATTTTGTTTTTAGTGTCAAGTGTAAATGCCAGGATTTTTATGTAAAAGCAGGTTTTTAATTTATGCCCTTATGTACATTAATTTTAATATTCTCTTGATCACCAGGAGATCGTTGAGAATTAAACTGTTAATAAGAGAGTAGCTTTCTTTAGGAAGTATCCCCCCAAATAATTTACTTCTTTACAAGTAATTTTAGAAAAGACAACTGCAAAATGGAAACCTCCCTGGTTAATCTCCATTCTCTGTTTTTTATTCTTGTTTTGAAATGGAGTTCCCCAACCTCACTATTCCAGTCTTTCTTTTAGGACTGAGTAGAATTGAATCAGGGATGATGATTCTCAACCCCAGAGGTACAAATTGTTCACTGCAGTTGTAAAGACACGTGCACTAGTCCTGCTGGCTGACTTGAATCCTAGCTCAGTAGGGTCCTTTGCAGTCACTGTAAGTATAAGGAGTCTGCAAAGGAAGACTGTTCTACCTGGCTCTTGGGAGAAGAATATTCCAGTGCTCAGATAGTTACCTAATCTCTGTCTTATGTCAGCAGTACCCTGCATTTGAGCCATTGTTCTTTGGTTATATGAAATGTTTGTGTGGAGCGATTGGCCTATGATTGCAATGATATACATGTGGTGAAATGGCGGAGTTGTTCCTAACTCAACTTTCAGACCACTGATCTTTTTCTCATAAGGCCCCTAACCCTTAACGATTGTAGGGTGTTTTGTTTCTTTTTTTTAACTTCTTAGGGAGAAAGTGTGTTTCCCTGGTGGCCCAGTGGTAAAGAATCTGCCTGCCAATGCAAGAGATTCCTGTTCGATCGCTGGCTTGGGAAGATCCTCTCGAGGAGGGCATGGCAACTCCAGTATTCTTGCCTGGGAAATCCCATGGATAGAGGAGCCTGGCGGGCTACAGTCCATGGGGTCACAAAAGTCGGACATGACTTAGCGGCTAAAAAACACAAGGAGGAAGTGCCTCCTATTAGTCTTGCTTCTAATTGTCCTCAACTGATGAAGACTGTTGTCCACCTCCCTCTCTGCCTTTGATTGAAGGGCCATGTTGCTTAGAGCATTGCCCACCGGAAAGAGGAGGTGGATGCTATACTAGGGCATAACCAAAGGAGTGGGAGGTGGCTGTGAGCATACAGTCTCTAGCCAGAACGTCCCTTGAGTTTTGAAAACTAGGAATCGCAACTCCAGTTTGTAATTTAAAGACATTTTAGAAACCAGCTGTAGCCTATCGAATCCCTAAGCTAAGAGAATATTGAGAAGCCTTGCAGTGTTTAATCACAGTCCTCAGTGGAAATCTGCAAAATTGAGTCAAAATTCTTTTTGTCTTCTTCAAATATGGGATTGTTGTTATGAAACACTTATATGTTACTTTAATGACTTTGAAGAGATGCACACAGCTCACTTTGATGCAGCTGATTCTGGTTGAAAGAATTACTTTTCAACCTAGACGAGATTTCTTCACTCTTGCATCGTTTCTAGCTATTGTGACACTAAGGTCATTTTATTTGTCTGATCTCTTCTAGATGTCATAACATTTTGTCATGAGATCATGAGAAATGTTTCTTCTGCTTTGAGAGGAGTGATTAGGAATCTCTTTAGGATGGAAAATCTATTCTTCGATTTGTTGCCTCTACTGCTTACCTCTACCTGCTGCATGAAAGAAAATCAATAATGTCTCAAAGCCTCACAGTTATGTATTTGAGTTACATAAAATTGTTCTGTGGAAGAATTTGTTTTGAGTTTGGTACTTGGCTGGCTCTGAGGCTATGTCTTGCTATTGCTTGACCTTAAAAATTTTTTTTTCTTTTTTTACCGGCACTGCCCCATTGCTAATGAAAGAGCAGGATGTTGTCTAGGTGGGCTTGGCACCAGGTGCCAAACCTCAGTACCTTTCTCTTCTATTTTCAGGCATAGCAGCCCTGGAAACCATCAAATTGAGGTGCTGGAAGCATTTTGATAATATCTTTTCTTATTCTTTAAAAATCTGGCCTGTCGCTGTCACACAACCATCAGACCTCAACATGTGTGCGGAGAACGTTTGTTTTCAGAACCACCTCTGTGTTGACCTTAGTTTTGCTTTTGAAGAAGAGTAAGCAGTGTATTGCCCCATGCAGTACATGAGAAAGCAAACCGCTTTTACTGCTCCTCGTATTGTTTGCAGATGTTTGTAGGAGGATTGAATTATAACAAGTTAAAGATGATACATTTTCGCTTAACAATTCACAGAAATAACTGCAAAAGGATGTCTTAAAGGTGGATTACATTGCAGATACAGCAGAAATTAATTGCTTTAGAGATAAATGGGTGATTTCTACTAGTAGGAAATATCAACACTGTTGAAATTGCAGCAGGTTTCTTGGCTGACCTTTTTATGGGGATACATAATAGCTCTTCCTTAAGCACTGTTCCATTGAGATGGGAAAGACTTCTGCTCTGCTTGGGAGTTCTTAGTACACTGGTGCTTCTTTTTAAATCTTTTTTTTTTGAAATTCTTGTTTTGGGTCTCATCTGCAGAAATACCTTATTGATGCATTTTCAGTACTCAACTAATGAAACTTCCAGGTAACAAAACCTCAGTTGGGTGTGTTTTGCAATGGAACTAACCTGTTCCAAATTTTACACTTGCCAGAATAGTATTATAACCAGAAAGCTGTAACCTGTTTGTAACAGCTGGGTAGCAGTCTGCAGATGAAATTGATCAAAACCTTATAGTTTTCTGTTTATGTACTTCAGCTCTGCATTTTCCTTTCCTTTCTTTCTTTTCAGAACCTCACTTTCATCCTTTGGCTTTGCATAATTCTTCTCGCTTCAGTATTTAAAGATTTTTAAAAAAGTACATTTTGAGCAAGCCAGCTGGTCCCTAAGCAGTAACAGGTATAACTGGATAATTCTAGAGGGTAGCTATTAGTATTAGCTTTTTATTAATAAAAGGTAAGATGATCATCTGATTGGGCATATAGGGTTGAGGGTTGACTCCTGGGTGACCCTCCTTTCCTATTACAGGTGTATGTCTGCTCTCTATGTTAGTCTCATGGCCTCTTTTTTAAAAAAGTTTTTAAAGATTTCTCTGATGTGGATCGTTTTATAAGTCTTTATTGGATTTATTACAATTTTGCTTCTGTTTTATGTTGTGGATTTTTGGCCATGAAACATGCAGCTCTTAGCTCCTGGATCAGAGATTGAACCTGCACCCCCTGCATTGGAAGGCAGATTCTTAACCACTGGACCACCAGGGAAGTGCCTAGTCTTAGGTCCTCTTAAAATGTTATCTATTAAACACTGAGCTCCAGAAGGAGAGGGCATAGTAAATGTTCACTGGAGGTTTCATGAATGAATGCATGTTCATGTACCTGTAGCTGCCTGGAATTTGACAACTAGAAATACTATAACTAAAAATATTACAAAAGAAAAGGGTTGGGACTTCCCTGGTGGTCCAGTGGTTGAGAATCTGCGTGCCAATGCAGGAGACATGGGTTTGATCTCTGGTCTGAGAAGATCCCACGTGCCATGGGGTGACTAACCTGGTGCGCAACAACTGCTGAGCCTGCGATCTAGAGCCTTTGAGCCACAACTCCTGAAGCCTATGGGCCTAGAGGCTGTAGTCCATGCTCCACAACAAGAGAAGCCACAGCAATAAGTCCGTGCACCACAACTAGAGAGCGGTCCCCACTCACTGTAACTAGAGAAAGCCCGAGGGCAGCAATGAAGATCCAGTGCAGACAAAAAGTAAATGCATTTTTTTGAATTAAAGGTTGTTACTGGCTGTACTTACTTTTAATTCCTTCCCTCAAATGTTTTTATGGTGGTTGGTCTTCAGCGATGATGATTACAAAATCAGAGAAAATAGAGACTCAGCCACTTATTTCCAGCTTCAATGAGTCTTTGCCTAATAGGGTAACTTCACTTTCATATTTATGAAAGGCAATGCATATGTTGTTAAGTCTTTATAGCTATTGGTTGTCATGCTAGAAGGCATACCTTCTTCAAAGCTTCTATCTATGAAAGAAGTTTGATTCCACAATATTATTCTTTAAATGTAGGAATCTTTTTAACCAAATGGATTTTTTCTTCTAGGTTTAAAAGTCATGATCTTAATACATGGCTTATTTTTTAAAATAAGTATTTCATGTTGGAATAATGTTAGATTTACAATGAATTTGTGAAGATAGTTCTGATGTTCTGGGTATCTTTCCCCCAACTTCCCCTAAGGTTAACATATTACATAACAGACAGTGGCACAGTACTCTACAGTATAGAATTTGTTTGGAGTTCCCTAGTTTTTCTACCAAAGTCTTTATTTTTCTTCCTGTTCCAGGATCCAAAATTGTTATACATGTTTATTTTAGAAACATGTATGGATAAAAAGACAAAACAAAGTAAGAGTAACCCCCTGCTGCTGCTAAGTCACTTCAGTTGTGTCCAACTCTGTGCGACCCCATAGATGGCAGCCCACCAGGCTCCCCCATCCCTGGGATTCTTCAGGCAAGAACACTGGAGTGGGTTGCCATTTCCTTCTCCAATGCATGAAAGTGAAAAGTGAAAGTGAAGTCGCTCAGTCGTGTCCGACCCTCAGCGACCCCATGGACTGCAGCCTTCCAGGCTCCTTTGTCCATAGGATTTTCCAGGCAAGAGTACTGGAGTAGGGTGCCATTGCCTTCTCCAGTAACCCCCTACCCACAGACATCTATTGAGATTTTTAGTATATATCCTTCCATATGCCCCCAAACTTTTTGAATGCCCCTAAAACACTGGGTCTTAGAAAAGACCCTGATGCTGGAAAAGATTGAGGGCAGGAGGAGAAGGGGATGACAGAGGACAAGATGGTTGGATGGCTTCCCCGACTCCATGGCCATGAGTTTGAGCAAACTCCAGGAGATAGGAAGAACATGGAAGCCTGGCATGCTGCAGTTCATGGGGTCGCCAAGTCATACATGACTGAGTGACTGAACAACAGCAGGACACAAAATGATTTTTATATACTGCTTTGTAATTGCTTTTTACACTTAGTATAGTTTTTAATATAGTTTAATCTATTCCCTATCCTGAGGGTTTTTTTTTGTTGTTGTTATTCTATGTGGCTTGCAGAATCTTAATTCCCCAACCAGGGATTGAACACATGCCCTCAGCAGTGAAAGCACCGAGTCCTAACCACTGGACGGCCAGCAAATTCCCTATCTTTAGTTATTTTCTTTCTATTTATTTGTTCGATTAACTCTTCATGATTAAAGAGAAACTATGTATGTATTCTCAACCTTTTCCCCCCAACAAACCTGAGAGATAGGACACTCTTTATCAGTAACAGTGGCTCACTAAACCAGTGATTCTAAATAGGTGTGTATTTGGTTGAACTGTTTGAAATTGCTATTTTGGAGGGTATGTAACAGTTTTTTGACTATCAGCAATTTTATATGGCTCAACTTAATAGTTTTTTTTTAGTTAAAAAGAAAATCTTTATTTGTATTTTGAAAAATTTCCGATAAAAATCATGTTCGTTTACTAAGACAGTATATTCTTTATTTCTACTAAAAGTGGTTTAAGAGGGAGTAAAGAAAAACTGCCAAAATCAATTCATGAAAGTTTATTTTAAAATGTAGGATAATACCACCTAATGCTTTTTTAAATAGCTTTCTAAGTCATTCTGATCCCTTTCCTTCCTTATCACTCCACTCAGAATCCCTGGCATCTCACTCTGAGATTCTCTGCATTTAGAATGATAAGCTAACCCTGAAAAATTTCACCAGGTAAAAATGTTGACAAACCACCTTCTAGGCATCTCTGATAAACAAACATCCTTAAAACCTATGCCTGTGTTAATGATATATGCAGAGAACTTGAAATCTGGTCAATTGCATCTGTCCATCAGTGTGCTGAAAATAAACTTCCGAGCGTTTAACCTAAGCTCTTCAAGATGCAGGCTAATTGGTGGCTCTGCCTCCTGGTTCCATATCTGTATTGGCAAGCCAGGGGCACTGGCGCCACCCAGTGGTTCCTTGTAGACTAGCAGCTGATGTTGCTCTTAATGCTGCTGCTGCTGCTAAGTCGCTTCAGTCGTGTCCGACTCTGTGTGACCCCACAGACGGCAGCCCACCAGGCTCCTCTGGTCCCTGGGATTCTCCAGGCAAGAGTACTGGAGTGGCTTGCCATTGCCTTCTCCGCTCTTAATACTACTTTCACTTTTTTTTTCTTTCCTGTTTTTCCGTGTTCATGGTCTCACCTTCCTTTGCTTCTCTCCATCTGTGCCAATTGCACTAACAGATTTCATTTAGCCCAGCTGATGAGAATCGGAGCGGTACCCTAACCATATAATTTTGCTGCAATATCCTTATATCAGTAAAGGCTTTGGAATATGAGACGTGAAATCATAGATGTAAACATCCTGAATAGACTGTTACCTGCTCTGCTTGTGAAATCATTATTCCTACTCAGAATGGCCATAAACTTTGTATTCTACCAGAATGTGGCATGTCTCATGTTTAATTTCAAATTTCTCAACAGATGAGAGGAAGTATTCCTATACATCTCAGATATGAAGAGGCGTACATTTCTGCCTAGAGTGAAAGATTTAAGTGGGAATTCATTCTTTAGTCTCCTTCTTCTTTAGCATGACTTGTTATTTCAGTCCATTACTGTTTTGCAAGCACCTACTGTGTACCTGTACTGTGCTGGGTTCTCGGGATTATAGCAGTGATGGGGACAGACATGACTTCTGTCTTTAAAGAGCTTATAGCCCAGCTGGGGAACAGAAACTTGAACATGTTTAGGGGTTGTGCGATATGAGCACTGGAGGACAAACAGCAGAGGCACCTGGCATAAAGTGGGGAGGTCAAGGAAGGCTTTTTAGAAGTGTCATTTAAACTAAGACCGAAAGGAAGCCAAGAAAAGGGAGAAGAGAATGTTCTTGGCAAAGAGAAAAGCATGTGCTAGATGCAGAGGTGAGAGATTAAGCTTGGTGCTTTTGAGAACCTAAAAGAAGTTGGTGATGGCTGGAGCTGTGAGATCAGCTCATTTCAGCTTCACAGCAGTCCCAGGAAGTAGGAACATTATTCCCTCCATTTCAGGGTTGTGGCAAATGAGGCGCAGAGGGTACATAACTTGCCCGAGGTCATTCAACTCTAGTAAGTGGCACCACCAGGAACTGGACCCAGGCCGGCTGGCTCCAGCACTTTGGTTCACAATTGCCCTCATCAGGTCGGTGTGTTGTGTGTACTGGAGCTTCACTGTCCCCTCCCTTTAGCCTTTGATGAAGCATAGCACCTTAGCCTTTTCATCTGTGGTCTTTTTTTGTTTTTTTTTTTCCTGATGGGCCAAATTAAATAAAATCTTTCTTAGTAAGCTGAATATGAGGCTGTCCTGGATACAGCCTCTTCCAAGAACTGAAGCTTATAAACAGGTGAAAAATTCCTTAAGCTTACAGCATCTGGGTTAGCCTGGAATGTCTCCTGTTGGCTTTAGTCTTTTATCACTGGGAATCAAATACCTCGTTCGATATGCAGCTCTATGGTTGCTAACCTGTATTTTCCAGAAAATCTTCAATGGCGAGCTATAATCGGTTGTATTTTTCAGAAATGAGTATCAGGTTTGTATTCCCTGCAAAGTTAGAATTTTTGTTTGCTCAGTCCGTGGGGTCGCAAAGAGTTGGACATGACTGAGTACCTAAGCACAAAGTTGGTTTGGCAATAGGTTAATTGCCAAATTAACCTGTTTGATTTAGGTTCATTTAGTGAAAGGGTAAACACAACTTCTTAAATAGGATTATAGTCTTTAAGTCATAAGTTAGAAACCTATTTGTGGCGGTATTTTCTTAAAATGGATCTGATTTATCCTTTATGTACTTAATATACAAGTGTATGCTTTGTAAGATGAGGAATTGACTTCAGTTAGAAATTACCAATTAAAATCTAAGTAGATTTTAGAAGTGGGATTATAAATATTTGGTTGTAGATAAAATATTTAAAGTTATCATAATTTGATATTGTTGAAACACTTGGAATAAAAAGTCACGTGTGTGTTTAATGGCACAAAGCTGCTTATTTCATTTACTTGCCCATTTGTATATGACTGTGGATTCAGTCAGGACTTAGTACATGGAGGTGTCTTTCCAGTTGTGAAGGTTGGCTTCTGCTGATGTAGCCATACACTCTTACCTTGTTCTCTGTGGGACCAGGGTTAGGGTTATTACTGGGTTATCACTAGGGTTGTCTCTCCAAAAAAAGGAAAAATGTTGGGTGGGGGGGGAACGACTCCGATAAGAATTCTGGTAAGAATCTGGGACAACACATGACAAGCAGGGAACATACATGAGCAAGCTGAGAAATGTGATTGCCTTTTTTTTCACCAGTTCCTGTGAATGTGAGCTTGGTCACTCAGTTGTGTCCAGCTCTGCAATCCCATGGAGCCCACCAGGTTCCAGTGTCCATGGAATTTTCCAGGCAAGAATCCTGGAGTGGGTTGCCATTTCCTTCTCCAGGGGATCTCCTGACCCAGGGGTTCGCACCCTCATCTCTTGCATTGAAGGCAGATTCTTCACCAATTCACTCAGGGCTCAAATTTGTGAGCTTAGCTTCAGAAACACTGGCTCAACTCAGTTAACCAGCAGCCACAGATAGCTTTCCCTTTACTTTGGAGTAAAAACATTAATTTTCAAGTAAATTTTATATTGCAGTGGGATGTTATGCGTAGCCGCTGTGTGCCTTTTATCATTTTGAGCATTGTGAACTCCGTGCCACTAGGCCTGTCGAGGTTATTGCAGGACACAGTTGGAGCTGTGTGGGCCTTTACAGGAAATGAGATTAATGATACTTTACTATTGCCCGAAACATTTTGAAATGAAAACTTTCAGGGAAAGAAATGACTCAACCTTTTTTGCCTTCTGCAGCTTTTGAAGTCAGCTAGTACATGTTAGTAACCTGATATCACAGTTGATTGGAATGTCTGAAGCAAGACAGTCTTAGGTAAGATGAGATCCTCTAATATTCTGAGCCACTGGTCCCAGAGTTCAGGTTGTAAACAAGTGGGTACTGATGGAGAGTTTACTTCTAAAATCTCCTGCCTGTATCATCCCTCCCATTACCTTGTGGAAAGCAAAGAAAGGATACTCATTTGCTGCCTTTTGCCTGTGATGCTTTCACCTGGGGGCAGGCAGGCCTCAATTCCCATTAGGGGGCTGATTGATATTAATGTTATATTAATTAATAATATATTAGTATTAATATACTTGGGCTAGCTGAAAAATATTTTCTTTGTAGGGCAGAAGAATGCCAGTATGACTCTTCTCATACCTCTTAAATCTTTTGCCAGTGTCACCTGGCATTGGAGTTCCTGTTTGTTTTAATAGGATAAGTGGGTGGAACTGTGGCCAGTAAGGAAATTATTGATATTTCCATCTGTGCAGAACCCCTTGTGATTATCTGGCTTTTTGATATTGCCTATTCACTTGCCAGTGGGCTTCCCTGGTGGCTCAGATGGTAAAGAATCTGTCTGTAGTGGGGGAGACCTGGGTTCAATCCCTGGGTCAGGAAGGTCCCCTGGAGGAGGGAATGGCTACCCCAACTCCAGTATTCTTGCCTGGGAAATCCTGTGGACAGAGGAGCCTAGTAGGCTACAGTGTAGTTACAGCAAGATAAAAACCCACTTATTTTATTTTGCTTCATAGATCATATTACACGAGCAAAAGAAGTTTCTTTTACTTTGAGTCTAGTTTAAAAACTGAAGTATCTAATCTTCTCTCTACAATGCAGTTACGTCAGCAAAATAGCATCACTTCACCATGTCAGTAGGGCCAAATGCCTTATGGGCCATGTTCATTGTCACTTATCAATACCCACATATAAACAGACACACACTAGAATTAATTGACACTGGTGCTATATTTTTTACTTATGTATTGAATGATAAAAGTAATATGTTCACTGTAACAGTTTTAGAAAATGTAGGAAAAAATAGGACAAAACTAAAAATCACCTGTAATTCTACAATCCAGAGATTAATATTTCAGCTGGTAGCCTGCATATATTTGGTTAAATTTTGTCCTAAACCAGTTTCACTTAATATCTTGACTGTTTTTTCATATCCTTAAAAATCTTGGACAATACTGCATTTGATGACTGTAGTGTTCAATCATGAGGATACATCATTATTTTACCAGTCTCCTTTTGGATATGTGCTGTTGTTTCTAGTTTTCTGTGATTTATATCGCAGCAGTGTCTATGTTCTTTTTGTGTGTGTGCATTTCTATTTCCTTAGGCTAGTCCTGGAGAAGGTAATGGCAACCCACTCCAGCACTCTTGCCTGGCAAATCCCATGGATGGAGGAGCCTGGAAGGCTGTAGTCCATGGGGTCGCTAAGAGTTGGACACCACTGAGCGACTTCACTTTCACTTTTCACTTTCATGCACTGGAGAAGGAAATGGCAACCCACTCCAGTGTTCTTGCCTGGAGAATCCCAGGGATGGGGGAGCCTGGTGGGTTGCCATCTATGGGGTTGCGGAGTCGGACACGACTGAAGCGACTTAGCAGCAGCAGCAGCAGGCTAGTCCTAGAAGTAGAGACTGAAATTACTCAGTCATGAGGTATGTATGACTTAAAGCTTCTGAATGCCTATTGCCGAATTACTTTCTATAAAACTTGTACCAATTTATATTTCTGTCAATGGGATATAAAGTGCCTTTCTGTATACATTTGGCAACACTGAACAATTTCTTTATTCTTAATTGGCACTGCTTTCGACAGAACTCCAGTGCATTTTTTTTTCAGCAAATAAAAATTATTCCTGGCAGAAATGAAAGTGGCACTTGCAATATTATGAACAGTAGTACCGCCACGAACTGGTGGCCCCAGATACTTTGAGAGTCATCAAAACAGGCCATATTTTAGCTCTAAGAGTCTGTATTTCTAAAAATATATTTTCTTTTTCTCAAGTGGTTTATCAATCTCATCTTTAATGTAGAAGAAAATGCTAATGTTTTTCTCCTAAAATGATCGCTTCATGAGTACTTATTGTTCATTACCTTAGTGCTCTCTGTGTGTTTATTTATTGAGTCATGTCTTTAAAAACAAAATGTAACCTCTGGCAGAAATTACCCAAGCTTTTGGAAAGTTTTGATTGTTACACAGCAGTACTTTCTGGTCAAGATCTCTTAAAGTAACAAATACTTCTTTCAAGCATTTTTCAGTTCTTCAGTATTTTAATAAAGGCCTTGTAAATTCAGAATTACCCATGTATCAACACACTGCTTGAGTAAACTTGGAAGGAAGAGATGTGGTAAGTCCAATGTTTGATATTATGCAATCAATTTGTTCAAAACACTCTTTTAAATCAGTATTGGAAGATTGTTGTTCCTGAGTCGAGAAGACAGTGGCACCCCACTCCAGTACTCTTGGCTGGAAAAATCCCATGGATGGAGGAGCTTGGTAGGCTGCAATCCCTGGGGTTGCTGTGAGTCGGACACGACTGAGCCACTTCACTTTCACTTTTCACTTTCATGCATTTGGAGAAGGAAATGGCAACCCACTCCAGTGTTCTTGCCTGGAGAATCCCAGGGATGGAGGAGCCTGGTGGGCTGCTGTCTGTGGGGTCGCACAGAGTCGGACACGACTGAAGCGACTTAGCAGCAGCAGCAATTTTCAGCTATTAAAACAGTTCTTCCCCAGTGATTGCCTCCTAATAGTCAAGCTATATCTTAGGTGGATCTTACAAATAGGATTCTTGATATTTTTGACTTTAAAAATTTCTTATTTAAATGCAGTTGTTCTATTGAGAGCATTTAAAGAGAATGTGTCTTTCTGTCTTGATACTGTTAATTTCATCCTAGGTAACCAAAAGGTTAGAAATAGGGTAATTTTTTGGTTTCTAATATTCTCACATTTCATCTTAAGAGTAAAACTAATCAACACTGATTAGAAAAATTCTTAGGTTAGCCGTATAGGGAAGCATATAAGAGGCTTTCCTTATGTTCTGGAAAATAGATCCTCTCTTAGCTCCTGTGATCATTTGGAAGGGGAGGGAAGAGAGTTTCTTTTTAGAGACTAATTACTCTCATTTTAGGGAGAAGGAAATGGCAACCCACTCCAATATTCTTGCCTGGAGAATCCTGTGGACAGAAGAGCCTAGAGAGCTGCTGTCCATAGGGTCGCACAGAGTCGGACACGACTGAAGCAACTTAGCATGAATGCATGCATTGGAGAAGGAAATGGCAACCCACTCCAGTGTTCTTGCCTGGAGAATCCCAGGGACAGAGGAGCCTGGTGGGCTGCCGGCTATGGGTCGCACAGAGTTGGACACGACTGAAGCGACTTAGCAGCAGCAGCAGACTCTCATTTTAAAGCCTATTTCAGCTTTGGAAGTCTATAACTTTGTAGATAAGGAATGGTATTTATATGCATATAGTTTATCTTCCTGTTCCAGGTGAGGTCTGGTACTTATATTGTAGGTAGATACTTGTCATTTTTATACATACACATAATTTACATATGTGTGATATGCAAATTGTATGTGTGCATGTATATATATAAAGCCATGCTAATGATGAAACTGTCTGTATATAATTCATATAATTTACCATACTAATTATAAGGGGAAAAGTTATGTAAGAGAATGGGTGATAACAGAATTCTTAACTAGAGTTGAAGTATTTCTCTTAATGTTCAAACTGGACTCTGTCTTTGAGCTTGGGTAAAGACAATGGGTAGAGTATACATAAACATTGCTTCAAAACTGAGAAAATGAAACAAAGAATTTACTCCAGAATACTGCAAATCTAACTACGTAAAGAAATATTCATTGTTGTCATGGATATGCAATTTATATATTATTCTAGCACTGAAAATAATAATTTCTGACTAACGAGTAAAAGAAAGGATTTTCTCTTTGGTTAAAGTTGATTATCATTGTATCATTGTTCTAAAATATAATGGTAGTTTTTTGTTATAAATACTTTTCCAAAATAGCTGCTGAAGTTGATAATGTAAAAAAAAATCCTATCTTATAAATAGTTAGTAATGAAGTGAAAGCTGATATTAAATGTGAAGAAAAAAATGACTTAAACCAGCTGTATTCTCTGACAGCTGTTAGTTTCCTTTATCCATTCCAACAGATTTTTAATGCTTTCAAGCCAAAATAGATGCAGAGATAAGAAGACACAATCCTTGCCCTATATGATCTTCTATTTATGTTTACTTAAGTGATTAAGATAAATTCATAAATGGTATAAGGTGCAGTTAACCTAGCAGTTTGACTTAACAGTTCTTCTAGAAATGTATCCTATAGAAGGGCTGGCACAGATATATTGTTAAGGGTGTTTATTGCTATGGTTCTAATGATGAGAAATTAGAAAATCCCAAATACCCATCAATAAGGAAGATTGGTGGAGAAGGCAATGGCACCCCACTCCAGCACTCTTGCCTGGAGAATCCCATGGATAGAGGAGCCTGGTGGGCTACAGTCATGGGGTCGCGAAGAGTTGGACACGACTGAGTGACTTCACTTTCACTTTCCACTTTCATGCATTGGAGAAAGAAATGGCAACCCACTCCAGTGTTCTTGCCTGGAGAATCCCAGGGATGGGGGAGCCTGCTGGGCTGCCGTCTATGGGGTCGCACAGGGTCGGACACGACTGACGCGACTTAGCAGCAGCAGCAGCAGCAGGGAAGATTGGTAAGACTTAATTTTGACATGGCCATACAGTGGAATACCATATAACTGTTAAAAATTTATAAAGCAATAACAAAGTACTGTTATGTTATTTCTATGTATTCTGACATGGAAAGGCATGTAAGAGCCATTTTTAGAAAAGAAAGTCGCAAGCTTGTATAGATAGTATAATTCAGTTTTTAAAAATTGTGTGTGTTTATTAGAATATGCTTAGAAAAAAGTCCCCAAGGGTATTCACCAAACTGTGAAAGCTCTTGTTTCTAGAGGATCGAATGAAAAAGAGTTTCCGTTGTATTTGATAATTTGTAATATTTGTTTTTCAAGTAGCTTTTTGAGATCATGAGTATTTTATAAACACTTTTTGGTTTTAACTTTTCCATGAAGCAACATTATAGTCTACGACTAGTCTGTGACTAGTCTAAAGTCTGGAATTACATCCGTACTCTTTTCATGATCGATTCTGGGTAGTTTTACTTAGGTTATAACGTTTCTTTAATAGTTTTAATGTTTACAAATCAAGTGACCCACAATCTTAGGAGCATTTAAAGCTCCTGGACCACTCATACTCAAGTATATTTTTAAAGGGAAAAGGAAAGATTCTGTTGTAGTTTAGACTCTGAGCACTGCCTCTGGCAATTTGACTACCTTAGGACTGTCGTGTAGGCCTTTTAAATGAGTCAGTTTCTTGTTCCTTTAGGATTTTGAAAAATTAATTTTTAAGTAAGCAACTTTTATTTCTGGAAACTTTGGAAGATACTAAATCAAAGAATACACAACATAAAATTAGTAAAGCATGTAAAATTCCCCTTTCATTGTACTGTGCAATTATAGCAGTAATATTTGGTGCATGTCTTGCTAATTTTTCTACAAATATGTGCCTTCTCAAATATGTATGCATATATATAATGATAGACTCATACATACTATTTTGCACCTGTGTTATTTTTTATTTCAACATCTCTGACCTTTAAAATACATGCTAGCATGGCAGTTTTCATCCATTAGTATTTGCCGGTATATAAATTTTGTACACATAGATTTATAAAACACTGTTGCTTAGGGAATTGTTTTGTAAGGGACTTTCCAGGATTTACTTTTAGATTTGGACACAATGTGCGTAGGACTTTGTTAATGTTTCCCACTCTTTCCCAAAACATTCTCTTTTAAACTTACTAAGATTGGTCCTTGAGTCATTAAGGAAAGAATGATTGATCATGCCTGAAACATTTCCATCTGATGCTATCACATTTTTAGTATATGGACTTTAGAAAAATGTTTCCAAAATATTCATTAGCAGACTAACTTATTTATAGAAAGGGCAAAAACTAAACACATTAATGGTTTGTTATGAAGTCTGTCTCAATACATGAGGTTGAACAACACTGCCTTCTCTTTGTATTACTTTTTCCCTTAGTCACTCTCTTGTTAGCTGCAAGGACACTGTTATGCTCCCTGATATTTAGTGGGTAAGGAAGGCTTTCTCAGAGCTGCCTCATTCCCTAATTGATTTGTTCATGCCACCAAGTGACTATAAAGTGGAAACAAACCATGTTATATGCTTCAGTCTGTTTAAAAATTTGCTATGCTAAGGATTTCCAACTTCCTTATGTTGCAAAAGCTTGCATATCCGTGAAAGTGAAAAGTATGACTCAAATTTGCATTGTAATTTTAGCCAGATCATCCATATTTCTGATCATCTGTAAGGAGAACCTGTGTGTTGATAATCCATTTAGTTCTTTTATATCAGATTATTTCTTCAATTTAATAGGATGACTTTAAGAGGAGGATGCTATTTTGTAGGAAGGAGGCGAGAGAGAGAGAGGCGAGTGCCAGTTTTTCTGTTGTGTAGAGAAACTTAATTAGGCTTGGTTAGGAAATGTGATTCGAAGAAGGCAATGGCACCCCACTCCGTGCTCTTGCCTGGAAAATCCCATGGACGGAGGAGCCTGGTGGGCTGCAGTCCATGGGGTCGCTAAGAGTCGGACACGACTGAGCGACTTCACTTTCACTTTTCACTTTCATGCTTTGGAGAAGGAAATGGCAACCCACTCCAGTGTTCTTGCCTGGAGAATTCCAGGGACGGGGGAGCCTGGTGGGCTGCCATCCATGGGGTTGCACAGAATTGGACATGACTAAAGTGACTTAGCAGCAGCAGCAGGAAATGTGATTTGATTCCCTTTTATCATACTGGGCAGCTGTTGCTTACTTGCTTTTTGTTTGTGTGTGATGAAAGAAATATCCTTTACTGAGAAAAATTATGTCTGTCTTTTGTATTAAAGAACATCTGAGAGTTACTTTGTCCTGCCCAATTGATTGAGGGCTCTCAGACTGGAAATTAGCCAGAGGTTGGTATGGGCCTCTCATCCAACTGAAAGAGTTCTCTTATACTTTTGAGTATCCTTTGCAGCCTCTCTCTCTGTAGGACTGATGACCAAGTGTCAAGTCTCCTTTGGAAGCTTTCACTATGGAAATTATTTTTCAAATTACACAAACTACTGGGTAGTTTTGTACTCGTCCCCACTCTGCACCACCTATAGATGTTCACGTGATTTAATGAAAGGTTGGTTTTTTGTTGTTTTAGTTATCTGAATTAAGCTCTGTGTGGGGGAGGAAATACATGCATTTGTATAAGAAATATGGGGTTTTTCTTCCTCAACATTCTCTTTTTGAGCTCTTGGGACTTTGTTTTAACAAGAACATGCAGAGATTTCCCCTCTTGGTGTTAATATCAAGTGTTAGCCCTCAGGGAGAAAAGGAAGAAGATATTAAATAGTGTGTCTTTTGTTTATAAGTAATCTTAACCACTTGTATTCGCACAGGTACTGATACTATTGTCAGAGCCCCCTTTCCTGGAGTAGATTGTGGGTATTAACTTGAAGTTGAAAAGTAATTCTATTAAGCCAAACGAGAGACATACTCAGTTAGTGATTGATCTGGGTATAAACCTTTGTTTTCTTCACCCTCCTGATGGTAGCAAAAGAGAAAACCAACTGTTTGAGTTAATACCAGCTAGTTAATATGTTGATTAGTTATATGGATATTTGATTTGCAACTTCCATTGGGGTGTCTAGAGTAAAAATTTTGTTTGAATGTTATTCTTCTAATCATGTGGAAGTAGTACCGAGTACTACTGGATGGGAAGAACACTGAAGCATAATATGATGCCCAGTCGTTTTGAAATGTAAGTAAACAGTATCAGTTACTGGAGAGCTTTATTTTACTGGTCCGAGTATTCAGATGGTAAGAAGTTTTCTCCTGCATTTTCCAAAATAGACTAACCCTCAATTATAAGTGGATCCTAAACCTTTACAGTGTATATATCTTGAAGGATGTCACAAGACTATCTCTTTATTCATTGAAGGAAGATGAAAATTATCTCTCATTTCTACTTAGACCAGTGCTATATTTGAATTTGGAAAGAGCCATGTATTGTTTAAAGAAAATAGCTCATTTTTAATGAGAAAATAGCTGGGTGCCGGTGGGCATTAAGGTTGGGGTTAACCAGTCAAATTGACCTACTAGTTTCCTATAGTCAGACTTTGTCTCTGAACTTGGCTGCTATCCTGACTATGGGAGAAGAGGTAGAAATAAAACCATTTACATCATGACTCCTGCTCCCTGTCATTAAAAAAATTTAATTGTATATATATATTTTATTGAGATATAATTAACATGTAACATTGTATAAGTTTAAGATGTAAGTGGGTTGATTTGATATATTTATATATTATACTGATTACTACCTTAGTATTGGCTAACAACTATCACATCATATTAACTATCATTTCTTTTTTGTGACAAGAACATTTGAAATCTAATCTCTTAGAAATTTTGATGTAATACACTATTGTTGATCATAATTACTATGCTGTGCCTTATAGATCTCCAGAACTTATTCAGCGTTCTATTTGCAAGTTTGTATCTTTTAACAGCATCTCCCCAATTCCTCAACCACCCCACTCAGCCCCTGATAACCAGCCTTCTAGTCTGTTTCTTTGAGTTTGACCTTTTCCGATTCCATATAAGTGATATAATACAATATTTGTCTTTCTTTGACTTAATCTAACTATAATGTCTCAGGGTCCATCCATGTTGTTGAAAATTGCAGGATTTCCTTCTTTTTCATGACTGAATAATACCTCCATTGTGTGTGTGTGTCTGTGTGTGTGTGCACGCATATCACATCTTTATCCATTCATCCCTTAGCAGACACTTAGGTTTTTTTTTCCATTTCTTGGCTAGTGTGAATAATGCTTCACGAAACATGGGAAGGCATTGACAAGATCTTCAGTATCCTGTTTTCATTTCCTTTGCATATATAAGCAGAGATGGGAATGCTGGATCATGTGATAGTTGTAGTTTAAATTTTTGAGAAACCTCCATACTGTTTTCCGTAGTGCCTGCATCAGTTTGCATTCCCACCAACAGTGCACAAGAGGTCCCTTTTTCTCCACATCCTCACCAACACTCATTATCTCTTGTCTTTTTGGTGACAGCCATTCTATTTTTTTTTTTTTAATTTTTATTTTAACTTTAGTTTACTTTACATTACTGTATTGCTTTTGCCAAACATTGACATGAATTCACCACGAGTGTACAAGCGTTCCCAAACATGAATCCCTTCCCACCTCCCACCCCATACCATCTCTCTGGGTCCTCTCCTTGCACCAGTCCCAAAGCCATTCTAACAGATGTGAGGTGATAACTCAGTGTAGTTTTGATTTGCATTTCCCTGATGATTAGTGATATTGAGTACCTTTTTATGTACCTTATTGACCATTTTCTTTGGGAAAATGTCTATTCAGTCCTCTGCTTGTTTCTTAATCTGCCTTTTTCCCATAGGGTTTTGACTACTGTTTCTTAGAGCCAGGCTCAGTTACTTTTGTAAGACCCCAATAGTACTAGTTCTAGTCATTTCTTGTTTTTCCTTTGGTACCTGGCTTATCATGAACTAAGGTGCACAGGTAATGTGAAAAAGCAGATGGGTTTCTTCTTAAAAAGGATCTTTTCTTATGTCACCATAAATATTGTCTCTTATTGCAGATTCAAATCCAGAAAGATATACGGGTTCTTCTTAAGAGAAAAAGAGAAAATCTGTAAGTATTTGTCCTTTAAAAATTCTAAATTTGCAATCTTGTCAGCTTTTGGAGAAAGTTGAGTGACCAAACTAATAGACATTTTTCCTCTCTTTATATTGGAAAAGCCCTGCCAATATTTATGTATTAAAAAGGCATTATTTGGAAAAGTAAAATAGAACTTTTTACTCTGGACAGCTTCTAAGATTTAAAACATCTGTCACTCATTTATGAATGGGGAAGTGATAATTAAAATCTAAATATAATCTTTTTTTTTTTTTTTTTACCAAAAAGTGGAGTCACGATTGGAGTTCCAGTTCTGACTCCTGAGGCAGTGTGTCTCTGAAAAGTTATTTAGTTTCCCTTTGCCTCAATTTCTTCATCTGTAAAATGAGCTTAATAGTAAGTGTCCAGTGAATGGTTCATTAATATTGATGAAGTTGAATCTGTAGTAGTGTATACTCTCTCCAATAAATTGAAGCTTAATTTTAGTTATTATTTCTTAAAGTGATTTAAATATATTTCTAATCTTCAAAAATCTAAGCATCAGTGCTGTCCTTCATGGAACACCTACTCTAGACTATAATATAGAATAAAAGAAATATAACAGCACCTAAAATTATAATTTTAGTGTTTGAGCCTTGGACCTTGAAAATTACCTAGTTCAGGAGTTCCCAAACATTTACGTTTAGACAGTACCCTGATCAGTGAAGACTTTTTACTGGTCCATGGTGAAGTGAGGGAAATAAGCCCCACAGGCCATGAGATTTTTAAAGCTGAACTTTTTCCATTTGAAAAATTGCTGCTTATTATAAGTTATATCCTTCTAATTTTGAGGAGTTAGACCCATTCTGTATTTTATGAAATGATGGTGATGGTACATGATAGGTTTTTTGTTTTTTTATGATCATGCTTGGCCAAAAAAAAAAAAAATTGACGGTTGTGTCATTGCCCTCACCATCATTCTTTGTTTATAAAACTTTTACTTGTCTATGATATCTTAAAATCTGAATCCAACTTTCTCATGTAGATGAGGAAATAGATAAGAGGTAATTTAATTTGTTCCAGGTAGTGCAGCTTGTCAAGCTGCTGAGCCAGGACCAAAGCCCTGTATACGATGCTGTCTCTCTTGTATTTCTGGTCTTCTAAGAATTACTCTCATTATAATAGATTATGAAACTGAAACAGAAGAAATAGTAGTTTTTATGTGCTCATAACTATTTTTGAATTCCAAGTAAAGAAATTCAAAAGACTTAATGTGCTTGTATAGCGAAGATTGCTACAGTTGACTGATTAGGCTGCATTAGGAAAATCTTGAACATGAACAAAGATTTTCATCAACAGACCAAAATTAGTTGTCTCCGAATTCAGCTACGTAGGCAGTGTGCTATCCCATGATTGACAAAGGAGATGAGGTAACAGGGTTAGTGTTTCTTTTGGGAAACAGACCATACTGCAATTGTATGGGCTGTAGGATTCAGGCTCCTATAGTTACTTATACACAGAGAACCTATTTCCTGTTTCTTTTTCCCTCTCCATCTCCAACCCACACGTCCCACACACATAAAAATTTATTGTAATTGGCCTGCAGCCCACTTAGATGTGTAAGAGAAAGAACTACCAAGGTGAAGAGCAGGAGTTTCCAGAAGCTTTAGCAAGAGTATCTGGCCAGTTCAGGAGTCAACAGACACTTTGGAGAGAGTTCTTCAATTGGCATAGTGCCTTGCCTCTCCCAAAGTACACTTCAAAATAGAAATACCTAATTCCCTTATCTCACTCACGTTCGAGAAGCTTGCATGAGTCAGGTGAACAAATGAACGTGAAGAGAGAAGAGAATGGAAAATATTCCTCATCCCTAACATGGAGACATTACCTCTCAGAGTACTTTTCCATGGCTTCTTGTATTTGACTTCGTGTGGCATCCTCCTTTAGTTAAGAATTCTTTAATTTCTCAAATGTCAGGCACACCCATAATTCAGTGTAAATAATTTAACTATGTATTGCATTAATAATAATGTTAATAATAAAAATACATATTGAATTTTTTCATTGTCTTTGGAATATCCATGCCCTTTTCTTTACTAGTGCTAATATTTGAGTTAACTGAATGGCTATAAGATTTTAGTCTTCAACAGATTTATCAGCCACTGAACTCTTTTATTAATCTCAGTTATGATATATTTGCTACTGAAGAGCAAAGCGAGGTTTTGTTGTTTTGTTTGTTATTTGCCACAGTGCAGTTTCACATTATGGTGGCCTGGTAGCTGAATCATAGTGACTTATTTAGCCATTTTGTAAGAAATGGTTTAAGACTACCTTGCTGCGTAACTTTTTAACAGTGTGAGTACTGAGAAACAACATTCATAGAGAACCAATCTATTAAACTGGTCCTTCCTCTAGCAAAGGCCAGAGGATAGGGCATGTAGCCAAAAAAGATGTAAGTTGCAAAATTCTCCGTGTAACACAAAGGCTGTGGGAAATAGCACCGCAGGTTAACAGATTTTTTTTTTAACCTGTGCTCAGGGTTGGCAGCTCACAGCTGTATTATAATAAATTAGTAGATAAGATGATAGGAGACAGATGTGTAACAAATAGCAAAGATAATAGTCTGTATATTTCTCATTCAGATAACACATTTATAACTGTGAGTTAATTTGTCAGATATGTAATCCAATTGTTTTAATTAACTTATGTTAAGATCATAAAGAAAAAAATACCCAGTCCATGGAAGACTTTACAGACAAAAAGTCTACACCATGCATGATGGGCTGTTTAATGTAGCCGCAGGGTTTTGTCTAGAGGGACCTGTAGCAGATCCTCTTTAGTAGCAGCTGTAGGGATTGGGGTTGTCATTGTCGTTGTCTGCTTCCCTTCTACAGCACTGAACCCTTTATATTTCTCTATGAACACATAACTCCTAGAACTTAGTTTCTCTCCCATTTTTCATGATGTCTGATAAAGTTGGATTATAACATGTCTTGTTGGCAGGTGCCACTTCTAGCATGATATATCCTCAAAATTCCTTACATGTAAGCTTTGGATTAAATTATATCCAACCCACTCTCAACTTTGGAAAGCTTTAAAAAATCAAGTGTGTTTTTAAAAATAAAAATCAAGTGTGTTTCAATCACTTAAAATGTACTTGTACTCAGTGTGTGTGAAGTGTGTAGGCACAACATTGTATGAGGCTCCCACATTTCAACACACGACATCTCCTTATTTCAACATATGTAGATAGGATCCCAATTATATATCCTGTGACCTAGATAAAGCATTATCTGATGCATGCTGGGCATGTTCTTAACGCATTATGGGAGGGAATGCATGCTCGAGCAAGAAAGGGCATTTTCAACATGGCAGCTGAGGTGCTTTCTTTGCTGGGGAAAGCTGGGAAGAGACTAGCAGGATGGCGACTTCAGGAGTTAATATCCATCCAGGTGATGAAGCAAACAGGTTTGGTTCATCTTGTTAGAGATGTTACCAAAGATCAGTCATAGCTGCGAGACTCTTCTAGTCAAACTAGCTAGGCAGGCATACAGTGTGTGGTATAGTGTCTGTCTAGTCATCCTAGGTGTTTGCTTTTCTTTTGCTTTTTTTTTTTCAGCTTTCAAATGTATTTATTATAATTACTGTATACTTCAGAAGTTTGACTGTATAAGCTATTTCATATTGATTAGATTGACTTACCAACTTTGAGTCACATGAGACTTACATAGAGCAGACAGATATATATTTCACATGATTATTCAGTCCTACAAACTGTCTGAAAGCAAAAGATCATACTAGCTACTCTTACTGCCTTTTATTTCCTTAAAATATTAACATTTAAAAAGTTTTAATATTGAAATATAAGGTTAATTATGTTATAATGTAGTGCCTATGAAGTTTGATTTCATTAACCAAAGCAACTGTTTTCTTCAATGTGTCTATAACCTTTCTCCTATATGTTTTAAAATCACTTGAAACTTTTTTAATAGTGTGTGAAAGAAAATAGGAATTTTTTAAAAGGCGCTCCACCTGTTTACAAAAGTCTTGTTGATGCAATATCTATGTCGAAGTATGATCTTTTAAAGTGCAACAGGTATGCATATCTGTTTTAATCTCTTGGAATTTTTATAATTATTTTCTGATTTAATGTTTAGTGGATATAGGCTTATCCTTTTCAGAAGGCAAATTATCTCTTTATTTGGTATTTAAATTACTCTTAACTGATGTGTGATTTGAAAATGTGATTTCTTAAAGTAGCACTGACAGTTAATCATTGATTATCACATTGCTATCTCTTACATTTTCATAAGGAAATATATCAAGGACAGATGAAGTATATTTGTCTGTACCACGTGTCTCAACTTGGTAGATGCATGGATCCTAGCTTGGTTTAGACCATTTTCTAAAACTTTCAAAAAATAGATCTTGGCATTGACTTTAGTTTATTATGTTTTCTCTTTCTTAAATGGGTGTTTGTCACATGCTACTGGGAAAGATGATGATTTCTTTTAAATTCAGCCTTTAATCAGTATGTTGCATTTGTTTACGTTGTGTGCTGGAGCTTCATGTATTACTAATGCTTTTTGTGTTTAACCTAACTGTCTCAGAGCGTTTGAAGTAACTGGAATGAAATACTTCATTAAACTTGGCCTCAAAACAAGAAGCAAAGTAAAATTACACCTGATTTTCACTTACACTTCTAGGACTTACTGGGCAGCTAAAGGGCTCCCTGCCTCGCCTGCCCCCCGACCCACCGCTATAAAAATGCCTTAGACTGTAGGACAGATCAGTGCTCACAGTTGTCATCAGGATTTTTTCATACACAAAGTTTGTCACTCTCACCTATTTGAATTGTACCAGTATGACCCAGGTCACAGACAGTACAGCTAAAAGCATGGACTTTAAAATCCAGTAGACCTGGATCAGAATCCCTACTTAGCTGTGTTATCTTGGTCAAATGATCTGTCTGAGATTGTTATATCATCAGTTATAAGTTATATCCCTAGGGTAATTAGTTCAAAGAGTGTTTCTGAAGGATTAAAGGAAATAGTATATCTAAAGGACTGAGCACATTCCTAGCTCATAATACAGGCTCAATAAGTGGTTCAGTGGTAAAGAATCCCCCTGCCAATGCAGGAGATGCAAGAGACGCAAGTTCGATCCCTGTGTCAGGAAGATCCCCTGGAGGAGGGCATGGCAACCCACTCCAGGATTCTTGCCTGGAGAATCCCATGGACAGAGAAGCCTAACAGGCTCAGTCCATGGGGTCACTGAAGAGTTGTACACAACTGAGTGAGCATGCAGTCTGATTCCCAAATGGAATGCTGAACATGAACAGGAATGATTCTCTATCCTCTGACTGAAGCTGACGCCCTGCCCTTTCCAGCTGAAATACATGGCAGGACAGCATTTGTGAAAGGCATCCGTGAAAAGGCACATAATACAAATTCTATAATCCTCTTGCTTTTGTAACAACTTTTCTTTTTCCTCTGTGGAAAAGGCAGTTTGTCCAGTTTCATGTTTTCTATCAAGCAACTAAACACATGTTCAAGTTAATTACCATGGATTTTAAGAGTATACCGTTTCCTGGAGTGTTGGCCTGGACAAGTGATTTTTTAAAAAGATGACTAAGATTGGTTGTCTTCTGGCTATTGCCCTTAACATCCATTTTTACTTTATAGTTTCAGAGCAATCCCATCTCCATTCTTATTTCAGTCAACAAGTTTATTGAACGTTTCATACACAGAGGTACAAGTGTAGGAAGATTCAGCAGCAAACAATAAACTCTGCCTCACGGAACCTTTATGTTCTAATGGAGGCCTTGAAAATAAACATGAAAGATAAAGCATATGATGTAGTAGTGTTAAGTACTAAGGAGAGAAATCAAAATGGGCTGTGATTTTGGAGTGACTGGAGAAGGCCTTGGGCTTTCCAGGTGGCTCTGTGGTAATGAATCCACCTGCAATGTAGGAGATGCAAGAGACCTGAGTTCGATCCCTGGGTCAGGAAGATCCCCTGGAAGAGGGTATGGCAACCCATTCCAGTATTCTTGCCTGGGAAATCCCGTGACTGGAGCCTGGCAGGCTATAGTCCATAGGGTCACAGAGTCCGACACGACTTAGCAACTGAGCATGGAGAAGGCCTTACTGAGGGGGTGATATTTGAATAAAGGCAAAAAGGAGATGAGAAAATAAGCTGGGCAGGCATCTTGGAAGAACATTCCAGGCAGAGAGAATAGCGTGTACAAGAGCCCTGAGGCAGGGTCATGCTTGTTGTGTCCCAGAAACATCAAGGAACAAGTGGCATGGTAGCAGAAGGAAATGGACAGTGTCGCAGATGAAGGCAGAAACTTGAGGTGGGGGACAGGTCCCTTCTCATAGATCGGAGTAAGGACTATGTTTTTGTCTGAATGAGTCACATTTGGATTCTTTGAAAGGTTTTGAGCAGAGGAATGGCATGATCTAGCTTACAGTTGAACTAGAGCACTCTGGCTGCTGAGTTTAGAATTTGTTATAAAGGTGGAAGCAGGAAGCTCACATTGGCTATTGCAGGTCTCCAGGTGAGAGGAGATAGTGGCTTGAGCCAGGTTGGTATGGGTGGAGGTGGTGAGAAGTAGTCAAATTTGGTATCTGTTTTGTGAGTAGAGCTGGTAGGATTTGCTGATGAATTGGCTGTGGAATTGTGAGAAAGAGAGGGGAATGAAAGCGAACCTGATTGAAGGCTTTTGGTTAAAGCAACTGGAGCTACAGAGACGGGCAAGACTGAGTGGGCTATTTGTGGAAGGATGATCAGCAGCTCAATTTCCTATTAATACATATGTATTAAATGAGTATGTAACTGATATCTAAATGGATCTGTTGAGGAAGCAGTTGGCTATACAACCCTAGTGCTTAAGGGAGACCTCCAGGCTTAGCGGAGAAACTTTGGGATCATCACCATATATATGCTATTTAAAGCTATGAGCCTAAATGAGATCACCTTGGGAGTGAGCTTAGATAAAGAAGAGGTTCAAGGACTGAACACTATAGCATTGAGAGGTCGTGGGGATGAGGAAGAAGCAACAATGAAGATCGAGAAGGGATGGTCAGGGAAGTCGGAAAAAAGCCTGAAGAATGGGTTTTCCTGGAAGCCAAGTGAAGAAGTTTCCAGCAGGAAAAGAGGGGTCAACTGGGCTAAAGGCTGGTGGTGGGTCAAGGTGGGTTGAGGCCTGAGCTTTAATTGACCTTGGGATCTGACAACATGGAAGTCATTGGTGACCTTGAGCAAAGCAATTTGGTGGAGCAGTAAGAGGAAACCTGAGCTTGGTGGGGTCAAAAGAAAATGGGAGATAACCGGGGGACAGGGCATAGGGACAACTCTTTAAAGGAGTCTTACAGAGGAGAGGGTTTCCTAGGTGGCGCTAGTGGTAAAGAACCCACCTGCCAATGCAGGAGACTTGAGAGACACAGGTTCGATCCCTGGGTTGGGATGATCCCCTGGAGAAGGGCCTGGCAACCCACTCCAGTATCCTTGCCTGGAGAATCCCATGGACAGAGGAGCCTGGTGGACTATAGTCCAAACAGTCAGACATGACTGAAGTGACTTAGCACACACACAGAGAAGGAGAAGAAGTGGAACCATAGGCAGAGAATAAGGTACGAGAGAGGGAATGGTTTTTAAGATGAAAGAAATCATAGCCGGTTAGGATGTGGGTGGGACCAGTTCAGCAGAGCAGGAGAAATTAATGAGGCAGGAAAAGGAAGAGTCAATAGAGCAGCGGGACGGAGGAGCCTGGTGGGCTGCTGTCTGTGGGGTCGCACCGAGTCGGACACGACTGAAGCGACTTAGCAGCAGCAGCAAGGTCTTTCTAGTCTAGCCCGGGGCTTCACGCATGAGTGAAGGGGTCGGCCTTGGCTGGGCGCGTCACCAGCCCGTCTCTAGTCACAGGAGAGAGGAGAGATGTGGCCACAGATGCGAGTAGTTGCAGAGACCCTGCTGGGAGTCTGTGGACGTTCTCTTCGGACGGTTTCAGTTTTCTCAGCCAAATGGTAAGCCAGGTCAGCAGCTGAGGTTGAGGACAGTAAAGGAGACTCGGTGGTCTGAAGAGAGCAAACAAAGCATGAAGCCCAGGAGAGCAAGCGTGTGGATGGCCTAGGGCAGGGCAGCATGGCTTCTCTGCAGCTTCAAGGGTCCGTTTGAGGGAGCAGCCATGGATCTAAAGGGGGATGTTCGGCTCTGTTGGGTGTTTCTCTAGCCAAATTCAGCTGCATGGGGAAGGGTGCAGATGAGGTGGTAAACTGGATTTAACCAGGTCGTGGTTTAGCCGAGTGAGTACACCGAAGTGGGAGAGGGGCAAGAGGGTTGAGAGTGTATTCCAGGGACCAATACCACACACCCATGGAAGGTGAAGCGGGATCAGACGGAGGACTTTCCCAACAGTGCCATGAAGCAGATAACACAAGCAGTATCCCCGATTACACATGATGCTGCTGGCACAGAGCTTTTACGTGAGAGGTCATATATCTTGTCCGGAATCACATTTAAGAGCAGATACTGAGTTGAGAAGCCAGATCTCCTTGGATTAGGGTGTTTACCACCCAACCTATCATTAGGCTTTCTTCTAATATAATAGCAGGGTGTTTAATCTTGAGTTACCAAATCATTATACACATGTATCTCTTATAGTGACATTCGAGTAGCATTGACTCTGAAATAATATGACTTAGATCACAAAAGGGAACCAGCACTTTAAAAGCAGAAAGCTCGAAAACGCCTGCTATGCTGCTTGCTGTTTTCTGATACATCCTGCAGTTCTGCCGCCAGCCATTCCCTAGTCCACGAGGACCACCCTCATTTCCCAGTCTTTGTCCTCTCTTTTTGAAAACGTCCCCATCCTTTACACGAACCCAAAATACTGTGCTTTTTTGGTGAAACCTTCCTAGATGGTTCTCCTTCCTCTTTCATCTCTCCCCTGCCCCTGCCCCCGAAACTGGGTGTAATCTGATCCCTTTTTTGAATACCTTTTGTTCTTGCTTCTCTGATGGGATCTATCATAGTCTACTGTATCTGTTTGTGAATTTATCTCCCTGCCCCCTACCATACATATGGACATGCAGATGTGCATGCAAAGGATTGAGAGCATGTTTTACTCATCTTTGTATTATGTGCTCAAAACATACATAGTAGGTGTCCAAATTTTTTTTTTAATTAATTTATCAGCAGACTGTGTATAATGCTGGAAAGTTTTTGATAAAGAAGGATTTTTAAATGATAGGCCAAAGTGGGCAGAGGCTGGCTGGGAGTGGGGGGTGCTTGAAAGAGCACCAAACTTGGGGACAGACCTTGGATCCCGTTGCACTGTCACTCATTCACTTCCCTTGGAGATGAAAGACCAGACAGCATCAGAGGCTCAGATACTCAGTTGAAATGGAGGTTCCATGGAGTCCCTTCAGGTGCTTACACAGCTTCCCCAGCTGAAGCAACTCGGCTTTTTTCTTTTATCTATACTTGTGTTTCCATGTCCATATAAGATTTTATTCAGATGAGTGACCCATACCCACCCCATGCCTCCAGCCTCAGCACCACCAGAAAAAATTAGAAAACCTCTAGACTAAATGATCTCTCTTTACCTCAGTGTTCTTTGAGCCTTGTGGGGTGTGTGTGTATGTGTGTGTACTATGAGGATTAAGTAGGTGTTTCCCTACCTCTAAGACTTAAGGGCAATCTGTGTGAAAAATTAAGTGTATATAACAATACAGTTGACTGAAAAGCATATAGTGCAGTTTATTTATTTATTTTTTTTTTACTTTACATTACTGTATTGGTTTTGCCAAACATTAGTGCAGTTTAAATCCAGCTAGTTTGTAATATTGTCAAAAGCTGTCTTCTGCTTCTTCAGCCCCATTTTTCAAATGAGAATGAGGTGATACTCCCCACTTAGGGGGAGTCTATCAGTCTAAAGACTTTTGTTTGTCTTCTGGTATTGTCCCTGAGAATTTATGTATTGAAATAAGTATTTATTTTGAATTAATTTCCTTTCAGTACTTCTTTATATTATCAGTAAGGAATTATTTTTAAAACTGTGTGTGTAAGTAGACTATCATCTCTGAGTACCCTTTAAGGTTTACAAAGGAGTATTATAAAATATTTGTCATAATAAAGAGGTGCTGGGTTTGATAGGGTTGAGAGCTACTGGTCTGTGCTGCATACTTAGATGCTTAGATGTTTAAAAATGATGGCGTAATCAAGGATCAGAATGAGTGGTAGGCATTTCTAGTGATGTGGGAAATTAGGAAAAGGAGAGATTATCATGGATTCGAGTACTCATGGAATGAGAAGGAGAGGATTGTTAGAGGGGATCTTGCATACTGAGGATCAGGCACTATGATAGACCCCTGGTGTGTTCTATCTTGAAAATAAAAAAGGATGACGAGACTTGACAGAGAGATGGAGAAAGCAGTTTCTAAGTATATTGTTGTTTAGTAACGTAATTGTGTCTGGCTCTTTGTGACCTCATGGACTGTAGCCCTCTAGGCTCCTCTGTCCATGGGATTTCCCAGGCAAGAATACTGGAGTGGGTAGTTGTTCCCTTCTCCAGGGGATCTTCCCAACCCAGGGATCGAACCCACATCTGCTGCGTTGGCAGGCAGATTCTTTCCACTGAGCCACCAGGGAAGCCCTTTTCTAGGTATAGTAAAGCATAAAATTAAAGTTGCAAGGGCCCCAGGAAATTGTAACGGTGGTGTCAACCTTTAGTGTTCATGGATGGATTCCAGGGAATTCAGGAATTCCCTGAATTTGAGTATACCATTTTGCATATCTTTCTGAGGAGAACTGGGTTTATAGTTCTCATTGAATTCTGAAAGTGGTCCATCACCCCTAGGAAATTAAGGCCTAATCTAGCCAAATCTTATGCTCAGAGGCTTTGCCCAAGGTCGCACAGCTAGTCAGTGACAGAGATGGGGCCTGAATCACGGGTCGTTTCATCTGTAGTTTCTTGCTCATTTCACCACGCTCAGTTGAACAACTTGAATAAAAGCAGAGCAGGTTTAAGGATTATGTTACCATTTTATAGTAATTGGCGTAAAAAGGCACAACTGGCTTGGGGTCAGTAGTCGATTTCCACAGGAGTTGCAGAAGGATGCACTTTACTTTGGCTCCTCAAAGTGAGCTAATACTTTACTTTTTTCTAGTTGAAATATACTGCCACTCACCAAAATAGCTTTCTCAACTGAAGGCAAGCTCCTGGAGAAATATTATTCTCCATGAGGCTGTTTCTGCAGTTCTTTCCAACTGGCACTGTTTTTCTGACCTGCAGTGGCCTCCAGTTTCCTGCCAAATCAAATGAAAACTACTTCGCCTGATTTGTCAGATCATGTACTACTGTGGCCTGTACTGCTGTGGCGAGTACTCTGTGCCCCAGTCAGGCGAGTGTCCTTATTATTCGCACTCAGTCCTCTCCTAGAGTCTTTTCATTCCTCTCTTCATGTGGTTCCCCAGCCCAGAATGACCTCTGTCCTTTTCCTTTGTTTCCAGATCCCCAACATAAGGTCCAGCTTAAGTCTAATCTCCACAAAGCTTCCCTTTGTAACTGTGGACCATTTTGCAGTTGCTCTGAACTGCTATCACATTAATTGCTTGCACTGCGCACCACAGGACTTAGGTATTTCTACAGATTCTTCATTGGAAAGAAGGTCGAGTGGTCACTTTGGGAATGGGGTTCCAGGAAGTCCAGGGTGGGACTCAGGGCACCCCCAATCCCTGCTTCAGCCAGAGCAATTCCACTTTAGTGTTTACAGATGGGAACTCTTCACTAGTGTTTATTTGATGAACTGGATTAGCTGCCCCTTTCTCCTCTAAACAAAGTTTGAAAAACATGGGATCTATCTTGTGTGCTGATGACCTCATAACTGTTAACTCATAATGATCAGGGGCCAGGAGACTTACACCGCCTTGGACTTAATACTGCCACTCCCAGGCAACTGGTGCAATCTGAGCACAAAACAGACACGTAGGAAATGATTTTATGATTATATTAGTCCAATTTGGGGGATAGGCGATAATGAATAGCATTACTAAAAAATTATCTTAATGAAGAACTCAGAATATTTCTGGGTTGATCATTGAGAAATAAACCAAAATTGGTAGATTTATTTCCCCTCTTTTGAAAAAGTCAAATACTATTTAAAGCTGTTCAGTTTACATATGCATATTGAAGAGAAACCTCAGTATTGGCATTCTCTACTCTCCTAAAATTTAGCCAAACTTAAATACACATGCATGTGCTTTAGTTGCTATAGTGTTATACAACTGACTTGTAGAGTCACGTGCAGTATACCAGATAACCTACAAAAATTACATCTAAAATTTATGGCCATAATGATTAAAACTGGAAAATACCAGTCTTTCAGACCAGTTATTTCCGCTTTCTCGTATCAAATCGATGATAGAAACTAATAAAAACCTGGGTATTTAAATCAATGGTGCTATCAACTTGTTAATACTCTTTTGTTTTTGTTTTGTTTTCCCTGCTCTCTGCCTGGTTCATTGTCTTCACCTGCAGGTGTACTTTGTTGTCGGCTTCCAAAGATTACTAACTCTTTCTGTATCATTAAAATCGAACTGCCTTGACTATTCTGCTACTCTTACTGCTGCTCCCATTATTGCCTTCTTCAGCAAAATCAGGCTTTCCGAAGCCAAAGAATAACAAGAAATAAACACCATTTTAGAAGCCTTGCCACCATGAAACTTAAGCAAAGTGTGCTCACCATTATTTTGCTGCCTATCCACCTGTTAATAACAATATACAGTGCCCTTATATTTATTCCATGGTATTTTCTTACCAATGCTAAGAAGAAAAACGCTATGGCAAAGAGAATAAAAGCTAAGCCCACCTCAGACAAACCTGGAAGTCCATATCGTTCTGTCACGCACTTCGACTCGCTAGCTGTCATAGACATCCCCGGAGCAGACACCCTGGATAAATTATTCGATCATGCTGTCTCCAAGTTTGGGAAGAAGGAGAGCCTGGGAACCAGGGAAGTCCTAAGTGAAGAAAATGAAATGCAGCCAAATGGAAAGGTTTTTAAGAAGGTAAAGCATTTTGGGGCTTTGTTTTTTTTATTAAGGGGAGGGTACACTTGACTATAAATCAAGTGCATTTAAAACATGCCAACATTTCATTACAGTGCCTGTAACTAATTCTCCAAAGGTATTGCTAGCGTCTGTATATTCACTTAAGGGCAATTTTGAGTTCTCCCCATTGAATAGTATTTTAATTGCTTGTTTGAGTACATATGCTAATATTACACCATCTCTCACTCTCACAGTTAATTCTTGGGAATTATAAATGGTTGAACTATCTCGAAGTGAACCGCAGAGTGAATAACTTCGGTAGTGGACTCACTGCACTGGGCCTGGAGCCAAAGAGCACCATTGCCATTTTCTGTGAGACCAGGGCTGAATGGATGATTGCGGCACAGACCTGCTTTAAGTACAACTTTCCTCGTAAGTGCCGGTGGTTTTGGAGGGAGAGAGTGGGCTGTGCTTAAACATGAAACTGTCCTCAGATCCTCTTGTCTTCCAAGCAAGTGTTAAGCTAGAACCTGTTGACCTTGAGAATCTTAACTGATGAATTTGTGCCCAGTTTGTGGCACTTTCAGTATTTTCCGGTTTCTTTAGGTTTGGAGAGTTAGAATCCTGAGAATTTGTAAGACACATTTGTGACTGCCAGGAAGTTTGAGGCAAGGTGGAAGGGTAAGAGCAGAGACTATGAAATCAAATTAGATTATAAAATATATTCATGTCTGTGAGTCTACCATTAAAAGTTGGCTGAAATAATATAAGAAATGTTTATCATTTAATGTTTGTGTTTATTTTTTATTATGTAGTTGTGACTTTATATGCCACCCTTGGCAGAGAAGCTGTAGTTCATGGTTTAAATGAATCTGAGGCTACCTATCTGATTACTAGTGTTGAACTTCTGGAGAGTAAACTTAAGGTAAATGTGACATTTTCTTTTAATTATGGTAGCATTTGACAGCATAGGAAAATATTAAGTAATGAAGTTGATTGCGGGCCCATATTTAATAGCTGGATTTTCTTTCTGTTCAACAGACTGCATTGATAGATATCAACTGTGTTAAACATATCATTTATGTGGACAATAAGACTATCAATAAAGCAGAATACCCTGAAGGATTTGAGATTCACAGCATGCAATCAGTAGAAGAGTTGGGATCCAAGCCAGAAAACTGTAAGTAAAGCAAACAAATTTATTAATCGATTCAAGGCTTATTATTCCAGTAGATTAAAGAAATAATACAAGTGAAAACTGTTAAGTTCTCTGATTAAAAAAAAAAGGTTTGTATAACTCAATAAAAAATAACTTTAAAAATGTTTAAAAACTATCAAGACCACATAATAAGATTTTCTCTCTCTCCTCAAAAAGGTAACCACTGTTTGAAAATTTACTAAATTACTGAGAAGTATTCAATGGTTCAGGGCTTCCCTGGTGGCTCAGATGGTAAAGAATCCGTCTGCAATGCAGGAGACCTGGGTTCCATCCTTGGGTTCAGAAGGTCCCTGGAGAAGGGAGTGGCTACCCATTCTAGTATTCTTGCCTGGAGAATTCCATGGACAGAGGAGCCTGGCAAACTACAGTCCATGGGGTTGAAGAGAGTTGGACACAACTAAGCATGCATGCATTCAGTGATTCAGATTTATGGCAGCTGCTGCCTAACTTTCTTTCCTTTTTTTTTTTTTTTTTGTTAAAAAACTACTATAACCTTCCAATCTGAACCTCATGTAAGGGACAGATCTCAGGCCTTCCATTCAGTAAAATTTTCCTTTACTTTTTTTAGTGCTAATGCTACTGATTTTAATCATATCTCTGAGGATACAAACCATAAATAAATCCATACTTGGATTTATTCTACCACCGATATGGTACTTAGTATTCCATTTGAAATAAGTGTGTCATATCAAAATATCAGTTGGTCATCAGGTCAGAGAGGGTTGAACAGTTGAAATACTCCATTTAAATTATTTTCTTTCACACATTTAATGAGAAGATCACAATACTCTGCTAGATGACGAAGCCGAATCTTTTATAACAGGCAGTTAGCATGCCTGCCCTTTGCCCTGAGGAAAAGTATTTTCTTTATTGCACTGGACAGTGAGCATGCCTGTTCCTTGCTCCAGAGGGAGACACTTTTTCTATCTTCCAAGAATGTTCACTGTGGAATCATCCTTGAAAAGATAGTCCAGAATAAAGTCTCACAAGATGTGCAGAAACTCAACAGACCCATGGAGAGCTGTGTTTCAACACCAGGTTGACACTGCAAGACTGGGATAAAGTTGACTGAGAAGTCTTGATTGGTTGGGATTTGTTGGCATAAAACTATGGGAGGTAGGGGTCCTCATAATTTTGTGTGAGCCATAACATGATATGCCACATATCCCACCTAGTCTACTCATCTCTATCATCTTCTTTTATTGTATTTTACAAATGCATCCGTCCATAAATTATTAGGGGGAAAAAAGGTCCTCACAGCAGATAGTTTGAGAAGCATGACTCTAGCAGACAGGTTAGCAAGCTTCAACTTGCATCTGTTTCTTTAAACGAAGTTGGATTGGAACACAGTCACATCCATTTGTTTAACAACTTCCTATGGTTTCCTTCACTCTCCAGTAACAAACCTGGGTAGCTTTGGTAGAGAGACCATACGACCCTCCAAGTTTAAAATATTTACTCTGTGGTCCTACGCAATGAAAGTTGGCCGATCCCTGCTCAAGACAGCTGACTGTAATCTGTTGGGAAGACCTCTCTATTTCTTTCCCCCAATCATTCAACAAGCAGAGATGGCACTGGGGGTCAGGACACAAGATGATTAAATGTTCCTACCTGGAGGCAGATGGCAAGAAGAAACAAAGTTTACAAACTGTTTAGATATTACCTTTGGTGGGAAATGAAGGGCATCTAAGCCCCTCTAAATTGTCTCTTTTTCTTGGTTTCCTAAAATTCCTGTCTGATTTTGATTAAAAAGAATCAAAGTATGGTCTGACCCTGATAGGGAAAGAAGCATTAATTCTGGAAGACCCAAAAGAATCCCCAGTCCAGACACATACCAAATATTCTAACTACAGGCATGAGTGAGTGAGTGTGTGTGTGTGTAGCAGAGAGAGAAACAATTTCCTGTTACAGTTTTTATGTCACTGCACTTTCAATAATTTCAAGAAATGATTTCCTATAGAGATTTCGAGAAGCAACCATCAAAACACAGACATCATTTTGGTTTGATGTCCTTTAGATTTTACTTGCTACTTGGAATCTAATTAAAAATATGTTAAATGTATAATGGTTATCTTATTGTTATCTTAGGAAACATCCATGGTTCAATTATTTTTTAAAATAAAATTATTTCTCTAAAAACTTGAAAAAAATCAAGTCCAGCTGGTTTTCAATCAGGAGTGTGTATGTCACCTGTGGAGCCTGTGATCCATTCCAGACATACAAAACCAGAATTTTCAGAGCTGGGGTCCAGAGATAGTATTTTACTTAAGTTCCACAGGCAATTCTTATGCCCACCAGTGGTTAGGAACCAAAATCTAGTCCAACCATTTCATTTTAGACATGAGAAAACTGAGGCTTGAGGAGCTCACACATAGTACTCTATCATCCTAATTCTTCAGATCTTAGATATCTTTCCACAACAAAACCCTGTAAACAGCACTGTGGAGAGGGATTAGGCTAAACATTCAGAAAATGGGCCAAATTAAGTTTGACGTTCTCATTGCAGGTAACCAGAATTGGATAACCATTTTCTTGTTGATGATCAATAGGGAGTATTTATTTGTTTTAAATAGTTTCTCATTACACCAGAATCTAAAAATCTTATCTTCGTTTAACAATTTAACTTTTAAACTAAAGGAAATGTGCCTTTTCATTCATTTAGTGAGCGTTTCTCCAAATAGACCAACTCCTGCAGACTTGGCTATTGTCATGTATACCAGTGGATCTACTGGCCGCCCTAAGGGAGTGATGATGCATCATAGCAATTTGATAGCTGGAATGACTGGCCAGTGTGAGAGGATTCCTGGGCTGGGGTAAGAGAAAATTATTAAGTGTTCTTAGAACTCATGTTTGACATTCTCTAAACTCAGGCTATAGTAAAACAATAATTGCTGTTTCTAATTTACAGTGTCTTTTTAAGAATGGCTAGAATCTTTCTCTTACTTTGTTTTAGACCAAAGGATACGTATATTGGCTACCTGCCTTTGGCTCATGTGCTTGAGTTGACAGCGGAGATCTCTTGCTTTACCTATGGCTGTAGGATTGGATATTCTTCTCCACTTACACTCTCTGACCAGGTGACAAGCTTTTCAGTCTACTGACATGATCATATTAAATTAGTGTTGAGCTGAGAACAGTTTACTAAAACATGAAATATTTTAATTCAGCTAAAACTTTTTCCTTGGCTTCCAAAAAAAGCCCCCATGAGCAGTATGTTGCTATAGAAAATAACCTCGAGGATTTGTTAGCATTGCTTTATGTATATATTTTAAAATTATTTTGAGACTGATAATTACTTTCAGTGTCTTCATATGATGCTAGTTGATGTTCATAGAGATGACTTTGAGATGTGGCTTTGCGTTTTGGCTGATCAAAGAAAGTTAAAAAATTTTTTGTTTTGTTTTAGTGTTTGATCTACCTTAGTTTTAGGTGTTTTCACCTTTTTTTGTTTTTGTTTGAAAATGATGGTCAGTGTGATAGGTTATTAGTAAAAATGCTCAGTTTACCAAAATATCCCATTTTCTTTTATCCTGGATCAGAGTTTCCCCTGTAAGAAAGACTGAAATGTGCTAGAAGAAATCATCTACAGGACAAGACACTAATGTCCTCATACCTCAGACTTGTAGGTTATGATAGTTGGAACAGATAACTCACAGAGCAGTAGAGAGCAAATTCCATGTGTAAATGTCTGTCTTTGCTCTTGCTAATACTTAAATTATAACCTTTTTTCTGCTAAGGTTTCTTTCCTTGATCCTATTTACTTTTTGTTTACTCTAGTCCAGCAAAATTAAAAAGGGAAGCAAAGGAGACTGTACTGTACTGAAGCCTACACTCATGGCTGCTGTCCCGGTGAGTATAGCATGTCAGTGTCATCCATTGCCTGCACTTGGACTTTAAAAAAAGTAACCCTCTTAAATATTTGTCAACATTTTAAAACAATTTTACTTTGTGGAAATTACAGTAAAATGTGTCCCTTAAAATCTTAGATAAGCATCAGGAAAAGATGAAAGGGCAAACTTCTAAAGTGGATGCCTATAAGGGTTTGCTGATTCTTGAAAATTAAGTGATGAAACTGACCTAGCTCAAATTACCTAGTCCGAGAATTGGTCATAATATTTTAAAGATAGACGACACTCCAAAGATCATTTAGTTTAGTCACTTCATTTAAAACTGAGGCAACCGAGGCCATCCTAGAGAACTGGGGCAGTGTATCCAAGGTTACAGAGCTGGTTCATGGCAGAGCTGAATCTAGAATCCAAGCCTGCTGACCCTTATGGTGTCTAAAGATTAAGGAAACTGTCATATGAGAGAACTCCCAGAGAAAAAAAGTTGAATTCTCAGTTCAGTTCACTCAGTCATGTCTGAGACTTTGCGACCCCATGGACTGCAGCACGCCAGGCTTCCCTGTCCATCACCAGCTCCCAGAGCCTGCTCAAACTCCTGTCCATAGAGTAGGTGATGCCATCCAACCATCTTGTCCTCTGTCATCCCCTTCTCTTCCTGCCTTCAGTCTTTCTCAGCATCAGGGTCTTTTCCAGTGAGTCAGCTCGTCACATCAGATTGAATTCTAAATATTCAAAATCTTTCTGTGAATATTGCCTTTCATAAAAATACGATGTTACATTTTATAGCCTTGTAATAATAAATTATTAAATATTTAACAATGTTTCTAACTTGTATACTCAAATATATTCTAGCACTCTAGGCTTTAGAAACTCCAGTGGGAGTATCACTACTGCTTGTATTATGATCAGACTTTACATCTTATCCTGTTATCTTTCTAAGAATTATTTTTGCATATGGAAAGCCTGTGATTAGATAATGTGTTCAGTCCAAGTTTTTCTAAGAATTACAGATGGAAGATAATTTTTTTTTCCCTTCAAATTACCAAAATAACCAAAGTATTAGATCAGAGTAGCATTTGCTTGTTTATTTAGAGGTACTGTAGAATTCAGCAAGTTTACAAACTGAAAGGAGAGTCTTCTGATTAAAAGCATAATAGAATGCTGATAATAGGCTTCACAGTACTTAACTATGTTCCAGACACTGTGCTAAGTGGTTTAGATGGATCATCTCACTTAATCCTCCCTAAGACTCTGCTGTTGCTGCTGCTGCTAAGTCACTTCAGTGGTGTCTGACTCTGCTAGGTGGGTCCTTTCATAAAGAAAAAAAAATACTTGCCAAAGGTCACAGAGCCCATAGGTGGTAATTAAAACTTGAACTGTGATGGCGGAGTCTTCTTAACCACTGTGGCTATCTATTTAGGATTGTCTTTTGGAAACAGTATGTTGGGTTTATTACCCAGGAGTTCTTAGGAAACAGTATCAGAGGACATAATTAGGGAGGGGGAAGCACCGAGGAGTCTAGGAAATAATGTCTGAATTTAGGCCTGAAAGATAAACAAGAGTTAGCTGATATGCTGTGTATCTTTTAATTACCTGTTTTTCATTCTTTATTTTGTGTCTTGGGAGGCTAACTCCAGGAGGATTTGCATGTGTTCTGATTGCTGGTGGGGCTTAGCCACTTGTTGGTGCTCATAAGAGATCAGAGGACAGAGAAGGAGGTCGGCCTATTTACTGACTTTGACTCTTCCCTGCTAAGCTGCCATTTTTGGTAGTTGTTGCCAGTGCTCATTGGACAGTCTCTTTCCTACTGGCTCTAACCAGGTCTTTCCCATGGCAATGGTCCTCCACCAGATTCCAGTAATACTTCTCTCCTCTCACTTCTTCAGACCTAGAGATAGTAAGCCATCTCCTGTGTTGCTGGTTCACTGATGCTTCACCATACCTTATTGGTTCCCTTACCTCCTTCCACTCCTCTTTAAGCCTTTAAAAAACCTTTTTATCGAGAATTGTTTCTAATAGACTCTATTTTCTCAGTTTCTTTCCTGAGTCAAAATAAAAGATACATTTAGTATTGTAATATTCACATACATGATGAGAATTCACAGTAAATCACTACTTATAACTAATGACTATGGAATGTCATGTACTATTATTAGGTCGAGTTAAAGGGTGACTGAATGTGCTAACAATAAACCCTGCCAGTGTGTTGCAACTCTGTTGAGTTCTTTACTCATTAAGGCCTTTCTGTATCTGTGATTGGTATCTAGTGTTGGAAGGAGTGGTGAAAGTAGTTCTCACACATCTGTCTCACTCCCGTATGCTCTTTTCCACCCAACATATTTTTTTTTTTAAAAATGACTTATACATGATTTTGGTGTTGACCATCTGGTGATGACCATGTGTAGAACCTTCTCTTGTGTTGTTGGAAGAGGGTGTTTGCTATGACCAGTGCATTCTCTTGGCAAACTCTATTAGCCTTTGCTCTGCTTCATTCCATATTCCAAGGCCAAATTTGCCTGTTCCCCAGGTGTTTCTTGACTTCCTACTTTTGCATTCCAGTCCCCTATAATGAAAAGGACATCTTTTTTGGGTGTTAGTTCTAAAAGGTCTTGTAGGTCTTCATAGAACCATTCAACCTGAGCTTCTTCAGCATTACTGGTTGGGCCATGGCTTGGATTACTGAGATATTGAATGGTTTGCCTTGGAAACGAACAGAGATCATTCTGTCGTTTTGGAGATTGCATCCAAGTACTGCATTTCAGACTCTTTTGTTGACCATGATGGCTACTCCATTTCTTCTGAGGGATTCCTGCCCGCAGTAGTAGATATAATGGTCATCTGAGTTAAATTCACCCATTCCAGTCCATTTTAGTTCGCTGATTCCTAGAATGTTGACGTTCACTCTTGCCATCTCTTGTTTGACCACTTCCAATTTGCCTTGATTCATGGACCTAACATTCCAGGTTCCTATGCAATATTGCTCTTTACAGCATCGGACCTAACATTCCAGGTTCCTATGCAATATTGCTCTTTACAGCATCGGACCTTGCTTCTATCACCAGTCACATCCACAGCTGGGTATTGTTTTTGCTTTGGCTCCATCCCTTCATTCTTTCTGGAGTTATTTCTCCACTGATCTCCAGTAGCATATTGGGTGCCGGGGTCCAGCCCTGGTGGATCCAGGGAATTCGAAGGTGGGGACGGAGTCGGCGTCCTTGGAAAAATACATATTTAATTACAGATATATGAAGAGATTAGAAACGGATAGTGTAGTAGGAAAATTAGTGGAGAAAAAGAGGCTGAATAACTTGGTTTACGTGGAATAGCATCCATGCTTCAGATGGGAATTCAGCCAGAAAAACGGGGAGCAAGAAAGAAAACGACATGAGGGAATCAGTCTTTCTGGAAACTGATCCGATTTCTTTATTTTGGGGTTTGCTTATATACCTTTTGTTACACATAGGGATGAATACAGAGTCACGTGGGGGTCAGCAGTCCTGACCTTTATCAAAGTCAGGTGCTTCACATAAATGTATAAAAAATGTCTTAGGTGTTTTACATCATCTTCTGGCCATGAGACCTGCTGACATTTTATGATCCTTTCTTTCTGATAACCAAAAAACTTATTTTTTCCAAGGGTGTTTTTTCTTAAACCAGGCACCACCCTCCAAATAAAGTTACATTCCTATAGGGTGAGGGTGTAGTGAGTTATGATCAAGAAAGGAATTTATTTAACCCAAGGTTAACATGATTAATCTTAAAGGTTAATACTTATTTCTCCTGTATGCTAGTTATATTCATTATAAGGGCAGGGAACATGGAGATTTAGCAGCAAACATCAGCCCAACAAATTGAAAATCCTTTCACCAATGTTCCCCTTAAGATCTATTTAGTCTTAAGATAGTGATAAAGTTACATTTTTACATAGCAAGGACACAGTGATCTATTACCAAAGTACAGTGATCTATTACCAAAGAGAAAATTCATTAACTCAAAAAGTCTAGTATTGCTAACCTTAAAACTACTATATTTCCTTTTCTATATTCCAAATACATTGATTATATTCCCAGGTGCCTAAGGATATGGAGGCCTGGCGGCAATCATTGACTCAACAATGAGAAAAGCCCTATGCTAATTAAGACTTTAAAAATACTCTAAAACTCTCTGTGCTGTTTATGGTTGAGAGGTAGTAAACAATCATGTGCAGTGGCAGGAGTACGGACATCACACAAGCTAGTCTGTCAACAGAGAGGTTTGACCTGAGACACCCTTGTCACATCCAGGGCAGGGAATTAGCAGCAATTATTGGCACAACGAATGAAAAACCCTTCACCAATATAATTCCTAACCAACCCACTATACTAATAATTTCCAACTCCCCAAAAGAATTTGCCTTTAGTAAGTCTAAAACATCTCCTGCCTCTCAGGTTGGGAGGCTGTAAACAATCACATGTGGCCGGACGAACCTTTACAGGTGGGCTAGATAACCTTCAGAGGAGTCCATAAGCTGAAACACTCTTGTCACGCCCAGGAATTTTTATTGCCTTGGAGCTGCACGTTTACTCCTTCTCCGAGAGAAACGGTTATGGGGGAGAGCCCCCCGTAAATTCAGAGGTGTAGGTGAGAACATAAAACAGACTCTGGTTTTGGGGTAGATGCTCGGGACCAGGGGGTTTCCTGAGGCTTGATCACGCCTTTGTGTATGCCAAGCTTCCTTCTTCATGACCTTTGCCATGGGCGGAGTTCCTTATGCTGGCCCCCGACAATTGGGCACCTACCGACCTGGGGAGTTTGTCTTTCAGTATACTATCATTTTGCCTTTTCATACTGTTCATGGGGTTCTCAAGGCAAGAATGCTGAAGTGGTTTGCCATTCCCTTCTCCAGTGGACCACATTCTGTCAGAACTCTCCACCATGACCTGTCTGTCTTGGGTGGCCCCACAGGGCATGGCTTAGTTTCATTGAGTTAGACAAGGCTGTGGTCCCTGTGATCAGATTGACTAGTTTTCTGTGATTATGGTTTCAGTGTGTTTGCCCTGTGATGCCCTCTCGCAGCACCTACCATCTTACTTGGGTTTCTCTTACCTTGGATGTGGGGTATCTCTTCATGGCTGCTCCAGCAAAGTGCAGCCACTGCTCCTTATCTTGGACTAGGGGTATCTCCTCACAGCCACCCCTTCTGACCTTGAACGTGGAGTAGCTCCTCTTAGCCCTCCTGTGCCCGCTCAGCCGCTGCTCCTTGGATGTGGGGTAGCTCCTTCCAGCCACCGCCCCTGACCTCAGACATGGGGTAGCTCCACTGGGCATGGGGTAGTTCCTCTCCACTGCTGCCCTGACCACAGGCATGGGGTAGCTCCTCTTGGCCACTGCCCTGACCTTGGGTGTGGGGTAGCTCCTCCCGGCTGCCACACCTGACCTTGGGCATGGGGTAGCTCCTGCCGGCTGCCGACCCTGACCTGAGACATGGGGTAGCTCCTTTCGGCTGCCACCCAGGTTATGAATTCCTTATTGCCAAATTCAGACTTAAATTGAAGAAAGTAGGGAAAACCACTAGACCATTCAGGTATGACCTAAATCAAATCCCTTATGATTATACATTGGAAGTGAGAAATAGATTTAAGGGACTAGATCTGATAGGTAGAGTGCCTGATGAACTATGGACGGAGGTTCGTGACATTGGACAGGAGACAGGGATCAAGACCATCCCCATGGAAAAGAAATGCAAAAAAGCAAAATGGCTGTCTCGGGAGGCCTAACAAATAGCTGTGAAAAGAAAAGAGGTGAAAAGCAAAGGAGAAAGGGAAAGATATAAGCAGCTGAATGCAGAGTTCCAAAGAATAGCAAGGAGAGATAAGAAAGCCTTCATCAGCGATCAATAAAAAAAAATACAGGAAAACAACAGAATGGGAAAGACTAGAGATCTCCTCGAGAAAATTAGAGATACCAAGGAAACATTTCATGCAAAGATGGGCTTGATAAAGGACAGAAATGGTATGGACCTAACAGAAGCAGAAGATATTAAGAAGAGGTGGCAAGAACACACAGAAGAACTGTACAAAAAAGATCTTCACAACCAAGATAATCACAATGGTGTGATCACTCACCTAGAGCCAGACATCCTGGAATGTGAAGTCAAGTGGGCCTTATAAAGGATCACTATGAGCAAGGCTAGTGGGGGTGATGGAATTCCAGTTGAGCTGGGAAAGTCCCCTGGAGAAGGAAATGGCAATCCACTCCAGCACTCTTGCCTGGAAAATCCCATGGATGGAGGAGCCTGATAGGCTACAGTCCACGGGGTCGAAAAGAGTCAGACACGACTGAGCGACTTCACTTCACTTCACTATTTCAAATCATGAAAGACGATGCTGTGAAAGTGCTGCACTCAATATGTCAGCAAATCTGGAAAACTCAGCAGTGGCCACAGGACTGGAAAAGGTCAGTTTTCATTCCAATCCCAAAGAAAGGCAATGCCAAAGAATGCTCAAATTACTGCACAATTGCACTCATCTCACATGCTAGTAAAGTAATGCTCAAAATTCTCCAAGCCAGGCTTCAGCAATACATGAACTGTGAACTTCCAGATATTCAAGGTGGGTTTAGAAAGGGCAGAGGAACCAGAGATCGAATTGCCAACATCCGCTGGATCATGGAAAAAACAAGAGAGTTCCAGAGAAACATCTATTTCTGCTTTATTGATTATGCCAAAGCCTTTGACTATGTGGATCACAATAAACTGTGGAAAATTCTCAAAGAGATGGGAGTACCAGACCACCTGACCTGCCTCTTGAGAAACCTATATGCAGGTCAGGAAGCAACAGTTAGAACTGGACATGGAACAACAGACTGGTTCCAACTAGGAAAAGGAGTATGTCAAGGCTGTATATTGTCACCCTGCTTATTGAACTTCTATGCAGAGTACATCATGAGAAACTCTGGACTGGAAGAAGCACAGCTGGAATCAAGATTGCTGGGAGAAACATTAATAACCTCAGATATGCAGATGATACCACCCTTATGGCAGAAAGTGAAGAGGAACTAAAAAGCCTCTTGATGAACGTGAAAGTGGAGAGTGAAAAATTTGGCTTAATGCTCAACATTCAGAAAACTAAGATCATGGCATCTGGTCCCATTACTTCATGGGAAATAGATGGGGAAACAGTGGAAACAGTGTCAGACTTATTTTTTTGCAGGGGCTCCAAAATCACTGCAGATGGTGACTGCACCCATGAAATTAAAAGACGCTTACTCCTTGGAAGGAAAGTTATGACCAACCTAGACAGCGTATTCAAAAGCAGAGACATTACTTTGCCAACAAAGGTCCGTCTAGTCAAGGCTATGGATTTTCCAGTGGTCATGTATGGATGTGAGAGTTGGACTATAAAGAAAGCTGAGCGCCGAAGAATTGATGCTTTTGAACTATGGTGTTGGAGAAGACTTTTGAGAGTCCCTTGGACTGCAAAGAGATCCAACCAGTCCATTCTAAAGGAGATCAGTCCTGGATGTTCATTGGAAGGACTGATGCTAAAGCTGAAACTCCAATACTTTGGCCACCTCATGCGAAGGGTTGACTCATTGGAAAAGACCCCGATGCTGGGAGGGATTGGGGGCAGGAGGAGAAGGGGATGACAGAGGATGAGATGGCTGGATGGCATCACCGACTCAATGGACATGAGTTTGAATGAACTACGGGAGTTGATGATGGACAGGGAGGCCTGGCGTGCTGCGAGTCATGGGGTCACAAAGAGTCAGACATGACTGAGTGACTGAACTGAATTGAACTGAACCGAGTGCTGCGGTATTTTTTTGTTTTCCCATACACATCTCCAGAGAAGGGCAGACAGTAAATGCTAAAACATTACCCCAACATCAGACAAGTCATGAGATGATCCACTATCTTTTTTCCATCAGAGGAACCAGATGGTAATAAAAGATTGAATAAAATTCATGTGAATTAAGTAGATAATAAATAATTTAATAAATTGGGATTATAGCCACTCTCTCCTAATTTTTTCCAAGTGTCCTTAACAGGTTGAATTGATAATCGATAATTCTAAGCCTACGAGTTAAAATAAAATAATGATAAATATAATTTATAATAATTCAAGTTTATACTTGAAGATGTAAATCATTGACATGAAACAATTAAAAGTGCATGTTATACATTTTAAGATAGTATTTTGAAAATGTATATTGTCTCTAGTTAGGAACAGAATATAAGGAAAATATCTTTAATGCTTGATATAAATAGCATAAAAGTCATTCTTATGCCTTTTCAGTTTGTTTATCCAGCCTGCTATTTCCAGAAATCTCCTTTGGTAGCCTAGATAAAGTTGTTTAAATATTTGCTGAATCTGATCCTCCAGCCTTTCAACCTTGAGTTGGGTCCATAAAAGGGGAGCATTTAAAAATTTTGTTGGTTTCTGACCACTTTGAATTCTAATTCTCTGCATGCACTGAGGACGCATGGTAAATTTTTGGCATCAGATGAAATATTCATAGTGAAGTGTTTACGTGTTTCATACTTGTGAAATTCTCATCCACAAATACTATTCCCCATGATGATCATAGAATTTAGGAAAGCAGGTACAGTTTACAAGTATTGGGAGAATTATAAAAAAAAAAAAAAAACCATTTATGCTTAAAAACAAACATCAAAGCCCCAATTATGATGATACAAATAATCCTCCTTTGCTTGTCACAGTAAATGTCTAAAAATGTTGACTTGATTCCAAATATAAAATTTCCTTTGGGAAAGTCTTCAAGAATGTTAGACGTCAAACATACATGTGCACATGTGTTCACAGCAGCGCCATTCTCAAAGCCAAAAGGTGGAAACCACCATTCAGGTTCTTTTCTACCAGCTGACAAGTGGACAAACAGATGCGGCCAGTCCACGTCGTGGGATGTGATTCTGCCCCAAGAAGGAGCAAGGCACCCACACAGGCTGCAGTGTGGACGGGCCTTGGAAACACGAGATCAAAGGCCCCGGGCCGAAGGCAGGGTGGCAGCTGTCAGGACTGGCCAGGGCCAGGTGGCTGCTTCGGGCACACGGTTCCTTCTCGGGGGTGGCCGTTTGGGACCAGATGACCGTAGCGGTGGCACAACGTCGTGCCGAAAGCCAGTTTGACTCACTCTGAAGCGGTGAACTGTGTATCTTCCAAATGTAACCTCAACCAAGAACGAAGGGAGCAATTCTCAGAGGCCTTGAAAACTCACAAAGAATTGTAAAAACTCCCAGGGCAGAGGCAGCACTGCAAGGCGGCTGCGAACCCCAGAGCTGGACGCCCTGGTCCAAGTCCAGACCCTGCCAGGGGCATCGCAAACCTCGAGGCCGGTGCCCGGGAGACGAGGGGACGGTGCGGGCCCGCCTGCCTCAGGCTCAGCTGCGAGCGTGAGTGAAGGAAGACACAGACACACACGCTTTTAAACTACACAAGCACCAAGCTGAGCTACAGAAACGCACAAATAGCCACGCACGGCACTGCGAGGGCCACGGTTTTCCAGAGGAAGAACGCTCGCCTCTCACTGGTGTGCTGAGCCGTCTCCAGCAAGGAAAGCTGCGTTTGTCGGGGTGGTGATTTACAGAAACCACTGCAGTGACCTCCGCTGAGAGCTCTTCTGTGAACACAGACGACCTTCGTGTTTGGATGGCACGAAGGGGAAGGAGAAGGTGTTAGTCGCTCGGTCACTTCCGACTCTGTAGGACACCATGGATGGTAGTCCACCTGGCTCCTCTGTCCATGGGATTCTCCCGGCAAGAACACTGGAGTGGGCAGCCATTCCCTTCTCCAGGGGATCTTCCTCACCCAGGCTTTGAACTCGGGTGTCCTGCATTGCAGGATATTTGTTTACAGTCTGAGCCACCAGGATGAGTCACCATGATCTTCGAGGGATATCTGTTGACTCATAACTGCATCATCTGCTATTTTGTGATATGTTCCGGGTCCCACAATCCAAAAGCTTAGGATTTAACAGCTTCTGGCACACTTATTTTTGCCTCTAATCCCCTTCTGTATGTGTTTATTAGGCTCACTGTCTCAGTGGAGTTTTCTGGAGCTCTGGGAATAGGGCCCTGGGAGCCCAGGTCAGGCCAAGCGGGCCCGGGAAGGCACGCCTGGGGGCCGCTGAAGTGACTGAGGGGAAGTCATCATGCCTTGCCGCACCAGCCTCCAGCCACAAGTACGAAATTTAAGAAACACATTCCACCCATCATTTCCCGCAGGAGGTGCCCAAATTCAGTGCTTCACAGACAAACAGTCGGAATGGGGAAACGCGCGTGGGCTCAGCTCTCCCTCTTCAAATAGAAAAGCAATAAATGCAAGTCCTCCCAGGACGAGGAGGATGGTGACGATGGGACAATGACTCAGGAAAACGCTCTCCATGGACATGGAGAGAAACGTCTGAGGATGCACGCCTTCCTCACAAGCTGCCGCGGCCTCTTAGGAAACCAGAAAGAGCTCAGGATTCAGAGAATAAACTGTGGTTATCAGCCAGTCCCTTCACTTCTCAGAGTCCAGTCTGTTTTCTGTAAAAGGGGATAATCACACCAGCCCTCAGGATCATGAAGAGGATCAAATGAGCCAGCAGGAGTGAGTGAGTGAGCATTTCAGCGGCAGCACTGTTGGCACTTTGCAAGTATAACAGTAACTCATTTAGCTCTCCTGGCAGCATGAGAGGCAGGTCCCACGCCAAGGAAGGAAGGGGACTGAGCTGCCCAGGTTCACACAGAAGCAAGAAGGGAGCCGAGATCTGAGCCCAGAACTCAGGTGCTTAGACTCTAGACTCTGTGCTCCAACCACCAGGCTGTGTGCACAGAAAAATATACGCATGTATATATGTGTCTACATATATGTCTGTATATTGTCACCCTGCTTGTTTAACTTCTGTGCAGGGTACATCATGAGAAACACTGGGCTGGAGGAAGCACACGCTGGAATCAAGATTGCTGGGAGAACTATCAATAACCTCAGATATGCAGATGACACCACCCTTATGGCAGAAAGTGAAGAGGAACTAAGGAGCCTCTTGATGAAAGTGAAAGAGGAGAGTGAAAAAGTTGGCTTAAAGCTCAACACTCAGAAAACTAAGATCACGGCATCTGGTCCCATCACTTCATGGGAAATAGATGGGGAAACAGTGGAAACAGTGGCTGACTTTATTTTGGGGGGGGGGGCTCCAAAATCACGGCAGATGGTGACTGCAGCCATGAAATTAAAAGACACTTACTCCTTGGAAGGAAAGTTATGACCAACCTAGATAGCATATTAAAAGCAGAGATATTACTTTGTCAACAAAGGTCTGTCTAGTCAAGAGTTGGACTATAAAGAAAGCTGAGCACTGAAGAATTGATGCTTTTGAACTGTGGTGTTGGAGAAGACTCTTGAGAGTCCCTTGGCCATCGAGGAGATCCAGCCAGTCCATCCTAAAGGAGATCAGTCCTGTGTGTTCATTGGTAGGACTGATGCTGAAGCTGAAACTCCAATACTTTGTCCACCTGATGTGAAGAGCTGACTCATTTGAAAAGACTCTGATGCTGGGAAAGATTGAAGGCAGGAGGAGAAGGGGTGACAGAGGATGAGATGGCTGGATGGCATCACCGACTCGATGGACGTGAGTTTGGGTAAACCCGGGCGTTGGTGATGGACAGGGAGGCTGGGCGTGCTGCTGTTCATGGGGTCGCAAAGAGTCAGACACGACTGAGCGAGTGAACTGAACTGAACTGATATGTGTCTATATGTATATATGTATATATACCCATATGTTATATCAATAAATACATACAAAATGCATGTGTGCATATGAAATTCACTTTTAAATTATTCACAAATGATGGCTTTCTAAATTAATCCCAGATCTACTTGGAAGAAGAAAAGAATGTCAAATTTGGGTGGTCTCCTTAATTCTTCTCATTGGCAGAGACGTAGACATGCACACACAGGCATGTAGGCATGACGCTACAATACTAACAGCAGATCTGACCAGAGTCTGTAAGGCACATGCTTACCAGAGTTTGTTTTTCCAAATGCACAGAAATACTGTATTTATCGGTGTCTGTCTCAGCCTCTCCATGAATATTTGGAATTCTACCTTTATATCTGGTTTTATCCCTATGAGTAGCAGACGTAGCTCTGATCACTTCGTAGGATTGCGAAAGACAAGATGCTTGAGGCCAAACCAAAGTATAGTTTCTTTCAAGAGACATAGAATGCGGTGACCAGTACCTGAGCCCGCAGACAGTCTCTTGATTTCAAATGAAGTCCTGTGGGTGGAGCAGGGAGAGGAGGCAGCAGTCACCATCCCGCCTGGCCTTTTCTTTCTCTTTCTTTCCAGTGCCAGCCTACGACAGGACAGAGCCCTCAGGAGGGAGGTCAGTGAGGAGCCTTGATGGCAGTTTCACGCTGGCGCCACGGGGAGCCAGGCGCAAGGCCTGGCGGGCAGCAGGCCCTTTCAGGGGTTGCCGCAGAAGAACTTACGGAAATAAGATGATGAAAGATGAGTGAAAACAGAACCATGAAACGTATTCATGTTGTTTGCTAGCCAATCAGTATGGAACGAGGTGAGAACACACTGGGTCTACCTTTTTGACTTGGGCAGACCTGAGGCCTGGTGGTCCTGAGGCTACATTTCTGGAGGGCGAGTGACTCTCTGTTCACTGGGATGAGCCCGTCTGCAAGCTCAGCCTCAGCAAAATGTGACTCTTGACCCCCTGCTCATCCCAACAGTCCCTGGATGGATCTGGGGAGACAGGATAACAAGATCCCATGACGACAGAGGGGAATAATTTCATGCCTGAACTCAGCTCATGGTTCATAGCACAATCTCTTAAATATAAATATATTTTATGATACTAAAAGAATTATAAACAAAATAATTGGCCTTAATCAAGGAATTCCTGCAATATCCAATTCCTTTGAGAATGATAAAGGGATTTTTGTCTCTTAGAAGTACATGGATTCTTTGCACCCAAAATTCTTCAATGACACAGTAGAATTACTCTAAATTTACTACTAGAATAATATAATTCTACTGAATGTTCTCTAAATCCCCAAATACTTTTTTAAAAACATGTGTTGCATAAATCATGATAAAAGGAAAACAAGCATGTGCTCCCAATATTACTTGAATATTTCCTCAACTGGACCATATGATCCTGGTGGAGAAGATACACACCATGTGGAACCAATCTCACGGTTTATTTGGAATCCTCTCAAGACTGGGGAATGCCAATCGTGGACTAGTTCAATATCAAGCAACATAAGTAGAATGCTACCAAATATGAAATATTTACTTAGGAGAGGACCATCTACAAAGGCACCAAGGAGGAACCAGTAGAAAGAGTATTTCTGTGCCATCCCAGCCAGCCCCTGCCCTTCAAAACACCTCAATCGATGCATTTTCCATGCCACCACCAGCTCATACCAAAGACAGTTTGCAGAAATGTCCCAAGGCCTCTTCTCGCCTTTCTCCACCCACATTGTCCTCCAGGTCTATGACAATCAGTCTCTGAGCAGGTGATCTGCGGACAACCTTGAGCCTTGAGTTTGCTTTTGGACCCACAGATACTATGTCCATTCCTGTTTTCCTCGGTGTTAGAACTTATCTTTCCCCTTTCACTCCTAGAGTTTCCTGTGACCCCCTGAAGAGGCCAAACTCTGGCCTGGAATAAGCATGCTCTTTCACCATCCATGTGTCTTGCTGGCGGGAGGTTCAGCCACTGTGGAAGACAGCAGAGGAGCCAGAGGTCTGACCTGAACCCGCAGTCCCAGAGTCTCTCCTTCCCTGCGTCAGGCCCTCACCCAGGCTCCCCTTTGCCTTGAACTGGGAGTAAGCAGCCCTCAGAGGAGGGTGCGGGACACCTGTCCCCTTTCCTTCCTGTGTTCCAGAGGTGAGGGTGGTTATTCACTGTGACCTTGCTGCAAACGCTCATCAGTTCTCCTCTCCAGCCTCTCTTCATCCCAGAAAGTCAAAGGGGACAGTAAAATGTCTAAGCGTCAGCTCAGCGGGGTGACCCGCATGTGTCGGAGCTGAATGTTCGCAAGATCTGAAGGGCAGCCGTCCACTGGTCAGGGATCAGAGCAGTGCAGGGCCCAGCTCTGCACCCCTCCAGAGAGGAATGTCAGAATTGGGATTACAGCCCACAGAGCTTTCCAAGGGCTTAAATTACTCCAGAGCTAATGCACTTGGCACACAAAGTGAAGCAGGACAAAGGCTAACAGACCGCTGTCCAGAGAGCACACTGGTCACAGCAGACGCCCTCCTCCAGCAGCCCAAGAGAGGACTCTACACGTGGACATCACCAGATGGTCAGCACCGCAGTCAGATTGATTATATTCTTTGCAGCCAAAGACGGAGAAGCTCTAAACAGTCAGCAGAAACAAGACCTGGAGCTGACTGTGGCTCAGAGCATGAGCTCCTTATTGCCAAATTCAGACTCAAATCAAGGAAAGTAGGGGAAACAAGTAAACCATTCACCATTCAGGCGTGACCGAAATCAAATCCCTTACGACTGCAACGTAGAAGTGACAAGTACATTCAAGCGATTAGATCTGGTAGGCAGAGTACCTGAACAACGATGGGTGGAGGTTCATAACATTGTACATGGTGACCAAAGGCATCCCAGAGGAAAAGAAATTCAAGAAGGCAAAGTGGCTGTCTGAGGAGGTTTTACAAATAGCCGAGGAAAGAAGAGAAGTGAAAGGCAAGGGAGAAAGGGAGAGATATGCCCAACTGGATGCAGAGTTCCAGAGAACAGCAAGGAGAGATAAGAAAGCCTTCCTAGGTGAACAAGGCAAAGAAATAAGGAAAACAAAGAATGGGAAAGACCAGAGATCATTTCAAGAAAATTAGAGATACTAAGGGAACATCCTTATGGCAGAAAGTGAAGAGGAACTAAAGAGCTTCTTGATGAAAGTGAAAGAGGAGAGTGAAAAACTTGGCTTAAAGCTCAACATTCAGAAAACTAAGATCATGGCATCCAGTCCCATCACTTCATGGCAAATAGATGGGGAAACAGTGGAAACAGTGGCTGACTTTATTTTTCTGGGCTCCAAAGGCACTGCGGATGGTGATTGCAGCCATGAAATTAAAAGATGCTTGCTCATTGGAAGGAAAGTTATGAGCAACCTAGACAGCATATTAAAAGGCAGAGACATTACTTTGCCAACAAAGGTCTGTCTAGTCAAGGCTATGGTTTTTCCAGTAGTCATGTATGGATGTGAGAGTTGGACTGTGAAGAAGGCTGAGCTCCGAAGAATTGATGCGTTTGAACTGTGGTGTTGCAGAAGACTCTCGAGAGTCCCTTGGACTGCAAGCAGATCCAGCCAGTCCATCCTAAAGGAGATCAGTCCTGTGTGTTCATTGGTAGGACTGATGTTGAAGCTGAAACTCCAGTACTTTGGCCATCTCATGCAAAGAGTTGACTCATTGGAAAAGACCCTGATGCTGGGAGGGATTGGGGGCAGGAGGAGAAGGGGACGACAGAGGATGAGATGATTGGATGGCATCACCATCCAATGGACATGGACATGGGTTTGAGTGGACTCCAGGAGTTGGTGATGGACAGGGAGGCCTGGTGTGCTGTGGTTCATGGGGTCACAAAGAGTCTGACATGACTGAACGACTGAAGTGAACTGAAGGGAACATCTCTTGCAAGGATAGGCACAATAAAGGACAGAGTAGTAAGGACCTAACAGAAAGAGAGGAGATTAAGAAGAGGTGGCAAGAATACACAAAAGAACTATACAAAAATGATCTTAATGACCAGGATAACCACAATGGTGTATCACCTAGAGCCAGGCATCTTGGAATGTAAAGTCAAGTGGGCTTTAGGAAGCATCACTGTGAACAAAGGTAGTGGAGATGATGGAATTCCAACTAAGCAATTTCAAATCCTAAAAGATGATACTGTTAAAATGCTACACTCATCATGTCAGCAAATTTGGAAAACTCAGCAGTGACCACAGGAGTGGAAAAGTTCAGTTTTCAATCCCAAAGAAGGGCAATGTCAAAGAATGTTCAAACTACTGCACAATTGCACTCATTTCACATGATAGCAAGGTAATGCACAAAATCCTTCAAGCTAGAATTCAGCAGTATGTGAACCAAGAACTTCCAGATGTACAAGCTGGATTTAGAAAAGGCAGAGGAACCAGAGATCAAATTGCCAAAATCCATTGGACCACAGAAAAAGAAAGGGAATTCCAGAAAAACATCTATTTCTATTTCATTGACTACACTAAAGCCTTTGACTGTGTGGATCACAACAAACTGTGGAAAATTCTTCAAGAGATAGGAATACCAGACCACCTGACCTAACTCCTCAGAAACTTGTATGCAGGTCAAGAAGCAACTGAACTAGACATGGAACAACAGAATGGTTCCAAACTGGGAGAGGAGTACATCAAGGCTGCATATTGTCACCCTGCTTATTTAACTTATATGAAGAGTACATCATGCAAAATGCCGGGCTGGATGAAGCACAAGCTGGAATCAAGATTGCCGGGAGAAATGTCAATAACCTCAGATATGCAGATGACACCAATCTAATGGCAGAAAGTGAAGAGGAAGTAAAGAGTCTCTTGATGAGGGTGAAAGAGGAGAGTGAAAAAGCCGGCTTAAAGCTCAGCATTCAAAAACTAAGATCTTGGCATCCAGTCCCATCACTTCATGGCAAATAGATGGGGAAACAGTAGAAGCAGAAAAAGTAGAAACAGCAACAGACTTTATTTTCTTGGGCTCCAAGATCAACTGAAGCCATGAAATTAAAAGACTCTTACTCCTCAGAAGGAAAGCTATGACAAACCCAGACAGTGTATCAAAAAGCAGAGATATCACCTTGCCAGCAAAGGCCTGTATAGTCAAAGCTACGGTTTTTCCACTAGTCATATATCGTTGTGAGAGTTGGACCAAAAAGAAGGCTGCATGCATGAGAAATTGCTTCAGTCGTATCCAACTCTTTGTGACCCCAGGGATTGTATCCCGCCGGGCTCCTCTGTCCATGGGATTCTCCAGGCAAGAAATTGGAGGGGGTTTCCATGACAGTCTCCAAAAAGAAGGCTGAGCCCCAAAGAATTGATGTTTTTGAATTGTGGTGCTGGAGAAGACTCCTGAGAGTCCCTCAGACAGCAAGATCAACCCATCAATCCTAAAGGAAATCAACCCTGAATATTCATTGGAAGGACTGATGCTGAAGCTGAAACTCCAGTACTTTGGCCACCTGATGCAAAGAGCTGACTCATTAGAAAAGACCCTGATGCTGGGAAAGATTGAAGGCAGGAGGAAAAGGGGACGACAGAGGATGAGATGGTTAGATAGCATCACCAACTCAACCGACATGAATTTGAGCAACCTCCAGGCAACAGTGGAGAATAGAGGGGCCTGGCGTGGTGCAGTCCATGGGGCTGCAAAGAATCAGACCTGACTTGGCAACTGAACCTCTGCCGAGGTCACTTCCCATGGGTGACGAGCCAAGGACAGCCGTCAGCTGATGTCGGCCACCCCCAGTAGACACTATGTTCCATGTGGAGCAGGAACAATTCTAAAGCTGGTTCACCTGCCAACTGCAGAATGACCTCCACTTGGGCTCAATGACTCCAACCCGGTCTGTGCAGTACCTGTGACTCTCGCGGGGAGAGCGACAACCTGGGCCATGCTCCCAGGGTGGAAAGAGCACCATCCCGGTGCTCCCCGGTGCCCATGGGCTCACACAAACCCCCTCTTTCCACAGCAGTCAGTCACCCTGAAACAGGAGGGACCATGGCCTGGCTTATTTCTTTTCTGCTGACTCCTTTGTGGGCACACTCTGATTTCCAAGACTTGCAGCCAACAAAATAAACACTGAGCGCTCCATCTGTGCCTCACCGAAGCTCACGGTGCCTTACTGCCCACACTCAGCTATAACTGCATCCCGAAGGGACTCCTTTTCGAACCACCCCATTAATTTTCTCTTATTTCCTGCTGCCTGGTTCTGATGCTCTTAGCCCAAATGCAGAGGTGAACCTGAAGCTCAGAAGTTAGGATTTCTCACCTAGTGTGTGAGGCGTGCATGTGTGTGTGTGTGCTGGTTTTATTTCACCTACAAAGATGTTTTCTTAGCAAACCCTCAGGACCACTCGATCTTCCCAGCTCTGTGTCAGGCTGCACTGGAGTGACCCTGGGCACTGGTGGGCATCGGTCAGAGGGCTTGGATGGGAGCCTCTGTTTCTGTTAGCTCGGGGGGATGAGTGGCGTGGTCCCCAGGTCCCTCCAAGGGGTGGGTGGCATGGTTTCCTGAGACCCTGGATCCCTCTGGGGGATGGGTGATGTGGTCCCCTGGGTTTCTGGGTCCCTCTAAGGAGTGGGTGATGTGGTCACCTAGCCCTTACTCAGGATGAGTGGTGTGGGCTCCTGGGTCCCTCTGAGGAGTGGGTGGCATAGCCTCCTGGGTCTCTGGAGTGTGTGGTGTGGTCCCTTGGCCCTTACTTGGGGTGAGTGGTGTGCTCCCCGGGTCCCTCTGGGGTGAGTGGTGTGCTCCCCGGGTCCCTCTGGGATGTGTGGTGTGCTCCCCGGGTCCCTCTGGGATGAGTGGTGTGCTCCCCGGGTCCCTCTGGGGTGAGTGCTGTGCTCCCCGGGCCCCTTTGGGGTGTGGAGCCACCGCCAGGCGTCCTAGGGCAGGGGCAGCCTCCAAGCACAGGCCCTCCTCCGGCCGCACTGACACCTGCTCGCTCAGTTATACCCAGTTTTGTTCATGGTTGAAAACCTTTGTTTCTGAGAAGGCCGTTTAAGCTACCTAGGTTCCCCAAACCTGGGCCTGCGTGGGGGGGACCCCACCCCGCCCAGAGGCCCCTCCCCCACATCCAGAGCCACCCTGAGGGGCAGACCTGGTCTCAGAGCCTCGATGTCTGCACGGCCCCTTGGCCAGAGCCCTGAGCCGGCGGGCCTTGGGCGGACGGCTCTGGCCCGCTTGCTCTTGCCCTGCCGCACTCTCCGCCCGGGTGACCCGGGCCATGGTGGGCGCCCGCCCCCTCAGCCCCACTGCTCTCATCGCCTTCAACACGGAGGAACACTGAGTCTGGGGCTCCCCGCCAGAGCAGACCAGAGGCCCCCAAGTCCCTCTTTAGGATCCAGCTCAGCATCATTCTCTCCACACCAGCCCTCCACGGGCGTCAGAGAGCCGGGCGGCTGGGAGATTCGGGCAGAGGAACTGAGGGAATCTGAATAGTGTTTAAGGAACCAAAAGGTACCTCGTATTTCCATTTGGGCTTTTCCATAGGGTAGCCACCACACCTCCCTCTCCAGGCCTGTGGGGCAGTGGGGTTCCAGAAGCATCCAGATCAGATGATAAATTACACGGGTCCCGCTTACACACCGCAGTTACGCACACACACAGCTCACCATGGAAGCTATGTCGTCATTCACATCACCATTGTCACTGGCATCCTGAATGTGAGTATTATTTAAAATAATTTAATTGTACAGAAAAAACCATTTAGTAAGCCACAGCAGTGCAAAACTGTTTAGGAGATAAAGTGTGATGGGATTAGAAATGCAGCAATTTTGGTTCCCTGGGAGGAAGCATTAAGCCCATGGCCCTGGGACAAGCCTGGATCATTCTGTAGGAGGCCATGATCGTAATCCCCTGTCATAAGACAGAGAGCCAGAGCTCGTGGCACAAGGAAAGTGCTGCCTTTGCCCTGCGTTTGCCCTTCAGCTACGAAGTGAAATCAAGTCAGCCGCGCAGAACCGTGACGGCAGAGTCACTCGTCGCTGTCCCGGCTGCGTGGACACCCCGCGCCCTCTCCTGCTGCGGAGCGTGCCCGAGGCCCTGCCAGGCGCCGCACCGGCCAGGCACGGTCAGCGCTTCCCCCTCGCCCCGCGCGTGCCATCCGGCCCGACCACGGTCACGCGGACTGCGGCGGCTCCTTCTCCCGCTCCCTCCACCCAATACGAAACCTCGCCCATGCTAAGTCTCCAAAGATAAAAAGAAAGTTACCGCCACAGACACAAAAATGCATTCTTATAAACGTCTGAATATCTTTACCTAAACCGAAAGCACTTCGTTTCCCCAAGTGTTCCAGTTCTGCCCCTGAAGTGGAGGCAGAGAGACACCCTCGGGAGCGGCGGGGCTCCTCTTTCTGGCCGGGAGCCGGCGGTGCCGAGAGCCTGCGGTCTCACCGCTCCAAGCGCCGAGGGCCGCCCCGCGGGAGCTCCCGCAGCAGGGCCGGCCGCCTGAACCGGCACCGGTGACCAAGACGGCGCGGTCGGGACGCCACTGTCTGGGCCGCTGCCAGGAGGAAGAGAAAATGAAAGCGACATCAGCCCCACCCTCCAAGAACTTAATGCCTATTTGGATAGATTTAAACAAGTGTATACAATATTGTACAGCAAACCACAATATGAATATTTTAAAGAACTATAAAACACCCTTCAAATAGCACTTTTAGACAAATTTGTGTTCCTCGAATTATTAGGGAAGAAAAAGGTTACTTGGATATGCTTTTTGCTGATAAAAGCAAACATGCAAGGGTCAAACGTAAACACAGACGGACGGGAGAGAGGGGTGCGGGTCAGAACCACCACCGTCAGGAGGAGGCCAGGCTCACGGGCACCGGAGGCCGACGGACACGCAGGGAAGCCGGGGGAAGTCACGTGCGNGGACCTAGCCCAGACTAGAAAGCATTCGCGTGAGGGACTGAACCCATTCGTGTTTTTCGAGCGTGTTGAGAAGCGCTCTTGAACAGGCCCTGCCACCCCTTCCCTCCTCTCCCTCTCCCTCACTCAGTGCTTATCGTGCATTCATGTTTAGAGCAGAGTCGCATCCGCACGGGCTTCCCTGGTGGCTCAGAGGTTAAAGCATCTGCCTGCAATGTGGGGGACCTGGGTTCGATCCCTGGGTCAGGAAGATCTCCTGGAGAAGGAAATGGCAACCCTAACCCTAGCCAGTATTCTTGCCTGGAAAATCCCATGGATGGAGGAGCCTGGTGTCCGACTCTTTGCGACCCCACTTTCGCATCTGCATGAGGAGCCTAGGTGCCAGCCTGCACTTAGGAGCTGGCTTGTGCCCCGGTCCGGGTGCCCCGTGGGTGGGGCAAGAGTCAGGAGGCCTCACGGAGGCACCAACACACCCCTGCCCGGGGCCTGCCCGCACGCCCTGCATTCGCCAACTGGCTCTTCATCCAAGGCCCATTTGCCACGGAATGCCACCTGGGGGTGGGTGGGAGGCTGACTTTGGTTCCTATTTGTTTGGGTTTTCTTTGTTGTTATTTTTGGGGTGGAATTTCTCCCGGAGTTGAGGGATTACGGCAGTTGGGGGAACATTGGCTAAGCTGTTTTGTTTTCCACTCATATTCTTATTAAGAAATGCACTGGCTTTAGAGTATTAAACTTGGCCTGACTTTGTTCTGTGGCTGCTTCGGTCCTTTGAGACAATCACGGGGCAAACTGTACTGCAGACCTCACTTTTGAACTCTGCATTGCCTCCGCCTCAGTCTTACCTTCGCAAATGGCTGGCGGCTGACTTGGCACCTCCGAGTCGGGGAGCAGAATGACCTCAGACGCAGTTGTGCCTGGACCCCCCAAACCCCACGCCTCCCACCCAGGCTCCCCCAACACGGGGTCACGAAGCAGCACAGCCTCACCAGGGGCGGCTCTCTTGTTTCCCGAGTCTGGGCTCCATTCTTCACTCAGCTGGTTGTTATTACTGCCTTTGCAGTAGCAGCGAGAGCTTGCCCGCGGCCAAGTCTGAGTTCTGACAGACTCAGCCAGAACCCAGTCTGCCACGTCCAGAAGGAGGTGGGAGGGTGGAGGGAGATGCGGTTTCCACGCGGCTTCTCGCTCTCTGGCTTCACCACTTTGAGGCAGAACGCTTAAAAAGGTAATGTGCATTTAATTAAAGTAACATCAGTGAATCTTAGAGATGATATTTGCTTTTCCAATCCACTTTTATGATGCAGGAGAAAGAAATAGAAGTCAGCTCAGAGTAAGTCAGTGAAGAATCCAGGAAAGGGGAGCCCCAGGGGTGGAGCCTGATGGATGCCGCGGACGGCCGCCTCGAAGCCAGCCTGGGTCCAGTGGAGGCATGGCTGGGTCACTCGTCCAGCGGGTCTCAAGTGCACAAAGCAGTGGGATGAAGGCTGTGCTTCGTACCTACAGCAGGTTGGAGGCAGATCTTCCAGGGGACACTGTTGCCGTGGTCCCCAGAAACCTAGGGGCCCCTACAAAGGCAAACACATACACGGTTGCTAAAAACAAGAGGAGACACAGGGTCCCCCTGTGGGTGCAGACTGCCCACCCAGCGCCCCCCACTTTCAGTCATGTGAACGCACCACGCTGGATGGAGCGGCCCCACTTTGTCAGTGTAGCTTTGCCACTTTCTGTGGTCACAAACAACCCTGAAGTGACCCACAGTGAACAAATATGCACCGATTTCCTGTATGTCTCAGAAGGCAGAGTTTACTCCACCCTTCGTGACAAAGTTCCCTGGACTTCTTTCTTCTTGAAAACAATTAAAATGTTGAATGTGATTTTAAAATTATCTTCTGTAACTGCATTGCTGAGCGCACAAGGAAGTAAGGAGCTTTCCATGCCCACGATTTCAGACAGGTGAGTCCTGAGCCAATGCCGGCCAGGACCCTGGGGCACCTGACAAGCCTGGTAACCTGTCCAACCTCTGCAAACTCTGCCTCCGTGGCCCCCGAGAGCCGGAGACCTCCTCGTGGTGGAAAGCAGGCTTTGGGGGGCAGCAGACACCTGTGGAGGGCCAGGGGCCAGGCCCCCACTACCTCCAGCCGCCTCAGTCAGGCCTTTCTTCGGGGAGATGCTTTCTCCTCACTGACTCATTTTTCATTTTTTAAATCTCGCTGTTCTATCAGTTGCCAAGAGAGGAGTGTTAAAATCTGGTTATAGACTCATCTGTTTCAGTTTTGAATTGAATCAGTTCTGCTTCATATATTGGAGTATTTCTCATCAGACACCTTTGTAATTATTTGACTTCCTGATGAAGAGCATTCGACCGTGACACAAACTCCCTTCATCTGTGGCAACACTCGCCAGATGGAAGTTTATTTTCTTGGATATGAACACACTTTACTCCAAGGACTTACTCTCAGTATTTGCATGGTTTACCTTTTCCTTCCATTTGCTTTCAAACTCCTCTCCATGTCTTCTTATTAAAAGTTCGTTGCTTGCAGGCAACACATGGTTTGGACTTGCTTTTCATCCATCCTGACAATCTCTGCCTCCTGTCTGCAGTGTGTAGACTGTTAACATTTAATGTAGTTACTGATAAGATTTAGCTCAGTCTATCATTTATTGTTTCTGTTTTTCCCCTCTATTTTTTTTATTTTTCCCACATCCACATAGACGCATCTTTCATAATTCTTCTGGATCCATGGACTGTTGAGTGGGAGAAATAAGTATTAAGTTTCTCATAGTAATGTGTTTTTGGCCATCTTTTCTTGTAACCTCAACAGTTCTTGTTCCAGAGAAATTGTTCCATGGTATTTGGTGCAGGAAAAGCTAGAGATTTAAAAGCTTTCTTAATTTTTGTGATTTTAACAAGCGTGGGATCACAGGTTTTGTGAGGCTTTCAAGTCACATAACCTGGGGAACTTCTTTAAGAAAAGTATGCACATAAAGGAATAATATAAACATTTGAAATATGACAATTATCACAAGCATCACACAACCTGGAAAAATAGCATTTTTTTTTCAGCTTTAAGGGCCAGCACACCTATGACACTGGGTGAGTCAGCAGAGCGCGTGGCTAGAGCGTTTGGGGAGTCGTCCCGGCGCTGAGACAGGGTGACTGTGGCTCCACTACTCCAGCCATGCCCACCCCGCCCCTCCCCAGAGCCGGTCCCCGGCAGGAACCCTCATCCTCCCACGGAGGGGAACGCCGGTGGGGGAGCTGGCCCAGAAAGAGGTGTGGGCTTTGCTGACTTCAGGTGACACCTTTTGCAAACTTCACAACGCATGGTGGTGTGAGTGTGCTGCTGGGGACCCACTGGGTCCAGGGCAGAGCCTAAGGCTGCAGCGTCGTCTGAGGCAGCGTCAACCCAGTTCTGATGAGGAATGAAATCAAACCCGGGGCATGCCCTGTGCCTCTTCGCCAGCCCTCCGCAGGAATCCTCCAGGGCACCAGCACCCCAGAGAAGCTGCAAGGGGCTTCATCTCCCGGCAGCGTCAGGTGCCAGGAGGCACTGGGACCATCACTTACAGCTTTAAAGAAAGACTGTTTAAACCAAAAGTCTCCCTTCATTCCTCAGTCATTCAGGCAACAAACATTTAGTGAGTCCTTGACTGTTCTCCGTTGGGGAAGGCGATGGCACCCCACTCCAGTGCTCTTGCCTGGAAAATCCCATGGATGGAGGAGCCCGGTGGGCTGCAGCCCATGGGGTCGCGAAGAGTCGGACACGACTGAGCGACTTCACTCCCTCACTTTAACTGTTCTCCAGTCTCTACTCCAGTTGCCAGAGACACAGCTGTGAACAAAACAGACAGTCTTGCCCTGGGGGGTTTACAGTGCTGGGAGTGAGACAATTATTTTTAAATAATCACTTACACAAATTTTCACAGTATTAGAGATTATTTTAGATAATGTCATTACTAAAACATGTCAATATTGGCTGAAAAGGCAAATCTTAATTAATGTTCAAGGAGGAGGAAATGGCAGCCCACTCCAGTATTCTTGCCTGGGAAATTCCACGGACAGAGGAGCCTGGTGTGGGCTACAGGCCATGGGGACACAAAGAGTCAGACATGACAAGTGACTGATCACACACTTATAAGAGGTATACCCCAAACAAAGCCACTCAAAAAGGTTAAGTTCTTTAAAAAACGTCAAATGATACAGACAGAAAGATAAAGGACGGCCCACATTAATATTGTGTGAGTGTAAATCAGGATACAGTCATTAAGCAATCCAGATAAAATTGTCTCTAATACAAATAAGATAAACACTGATAAACTAATGTCCACACCAACAGGATATGAAAGCCTGCCCTCTGTTCAAGTCGGTACTGACATGGTCTCTCTCCTGCACCAGCAACTAGAGAATTGGTCCAATCTCCAGGGATGAGCAGAGGCAAAGACTGCCAGATTGAGACAGACTCCTTAACCATTTCCTATGTCCAGTTTTCAGACTTACAGCAGAATAAATAATGCTTCAGGTATAGGAAGCAGTAGATTCATTGTTTTAAAATGCCTGAAGCAGCAGCCCCCAGGCCTCCTGAGGCCCATCTGGCTCATCCCCCGTCTCTGGGCCACACACTTGATCAGCGGCACCCCCTCTGCAGGTGGAAAGAGGGCGGTTCCCGGGGGTCTGGCATCTCAGGACAAGGACACAGGCTTCCTGCTGCTTCTGAGAAGGGCTGATGTCACAGGTGGTGGGCAACAGAGAGAACCCACCCCGCTCCTCTCTTTCCTGGACATGCTGCCTTTGTTTCAGAAGGTGAAGAAGAGGATAAAGACTTTAAGGAATTTGAATCCAAACACACATGCCCCTTATGACTGGAGCGTGCTCTGCCGCTGCTGCTAAGTCCCTTCAGTCGTGTCCGACTCTGCGCAACCCCAGAGGCGGCCACCCAGCAGGCTCCCCCGTCCCTGGGATTCTCCAGGCAGGAGCACTGGAGTGGGTGCCATCACTGTCTCCGGGAACTTGCTCCAGGAATCGTATTAAATGTTGATGGTTATTTTGTTTCCAGCACAGTTTTTAATTTTTGATGTTTTCTGTTCCTTGGATATTTTAACAGGGATTTGGAAGAGGAAACCTATCAGGAAACTGCCAGATGCCATCTTAAACTAAAAGTCGTAATTAGAGTTTTAGAAGCAATAGAAGGTTTTACTCCCTAAAGTAATTTCATGATAAATAACTTAGGAGAGCAAAGACCCTTTCAGAGCAAAGAGCTCTTCACTCACCAACCCTGTAAATGCTCCCAGTCACATGTGTAAGGGGCACTGTCCATCCTCGGATTCCCAGTTCAGATTCCACATGACTGGAAGTAACCAGGGTATGTTTTGTCAGCCTACACTGCCTATATCAGAGAAGGCGATGGCAGCCACTCCAGTGCTCTTGGCTGGAGAATCCCAGGGATGGGGGAGCCTGGTGGGCTGCCGTCTCTGGGGTCGCACAGAGTTGGACACGACTGAAGTGACTTAGCAGCAGCAGCAGCAGCACACTGCCTATATAAGTAGTGACCTCATTTATAAGGGGCTCCACCTGAAAAGCTTGGGTAGCACTGGGTGATGATACGGGAGAGACTGCTAGGGAGGCAGGCAGGTACGGTTTAAACCTGAAACATCTCCTTAATGGTGTATTTCACCATCAAAAGCATTCTCCAGGACAACAGCTCCTTGTCAGAGCTTTTTTGGGCTCCTTCACATCTTGATTGGAAAGAACCGCATGGCACAGCACCCCGAGGACCAGCTGGGACTCCCACAGCCATGCGCCCATGAGACTGGGTAAAGTCTGAGACTTCTGGAAACATAAATGATACTTGTGGAAGGAGGCTCTGTGTTTCTCCACAGAGGAAACTGGGTTTTGTTTTTTTATTTCATACGAGTCTGGGTCCCTAACATGCCCAGGAAGAGCACTGGAGCTTAATAAATGGGCTTTTGGTGACTTTAAAGCTTTAGTGTCGTTTCCTGTTTGCTCATATTATAAAGCTGTGAAAGAAGGAAGAAATACCATCTTTCACCCACCAGGGTACCCTTGCACCTGGCACAGTGCTTGGAAATAGCAAACCTCAAATGCTGCTGAAAAATAAATGAGCATAAGAACAGATGTCACTGAAGCTCTGAATTACCCCACCTAGTTGATGGAAATAACCATCAGTGCACAAATATTACTTCCTAAGAGAAACAGAGTAAGTCAGCGCCCAGGGCTTGGGCACATCTGGAGGGTCTGCAGCCCAAGCGCCCCGCTCCACCCCTCACAGCCCAGCAGGGCCCACAGCCCTGGCTCCCTGCCTGCCGTGGCTGCACCAGCAGCCGTGCAGACTTGGCCAGGGCCTGCCCTGGCCAGACTGTCACAGCGGAAAACGACACGGTCAGCAGCAAAGCTGTGGTTATAGACAGGTAGTCGTAAACACACAGGTGACTTCAGGGCTCACAGGCGACGGAAATGAGACCCTGCAGGCTGGGGGTGGGGCGGACAGAGGCCCCACCTGGTTCCTGTGGTCTCTCTGTTCCTAGCGTTTGTCCCTCACCGCAGGCCATAAGAGCCATCCTGAGGCTCTGCAGGGCTCCTGTCAGAGTTTCCACAACAGACTTCTGACTCTTTATTTTCAAAATCTTATTTTTCTTAAAACAGCTAGAGAGTATTTCTTTTTCCTGCAATGAACGCATTCCTAAGTAAAATAAAAGAAATAGCATCCAGTTACTACCCAAACCAGTGCCTTTGGCTTTCTTTTCATGAAAAGAGATATCAAACTAAATAGCAACCAGCTAACAGCCATTTAAATTTCATTTTGTATCCACATCAGATTAAGAGTCTAAACTCACATGAAAACATTCCCCATAATCTAAATGCAAAACGAAAACGACTATGAGCTGCCAGCTGGTTGCCTGTCCCTTCCATTGTCTTTCTATAAGATATGCACAGACTGTTCCCACTTTGGTGACTGCTGTGTCCCCAGCCCTTCCAGGATCTGAGCCAACAGTGCTCTGATGGTTTTTAGGTATGTGAACCAATGTGGTCCCTATTTTGCTTAAGACATTTTGCAATACGTTTTTGGAACATGTGATCAAGAAGGTACCCATTACACCAATAATCGTATTTTTTCTTAAGTGTATTAGTCCCTTAAACTATGTAGAAAACAAAGTATTGTTATAAGCTGCTGATACAATAACGCAAGTTTTTAAAACTCCCTGTGTGTTCATCTTCATTGAGAGTTTTATTTCTGCACGCAGCTTTGAGTTACTGTCCGGCTTCCCTTTTCTTTCACTTGGCAGGGCTCACTCAGTACTTCCTACAGGGCAAGGAGAGGCACAAGCTCCCCAGCTCCTGTTTATCTGGGGATGTCTCAATTTCTCCCACCCTGTGAAGGACAGTTTTACTGGATACAGGATTCTTGGTTGGCAGTTTTTTTTTTTCTTCTTAGCACTTTGAATCAATTAGCCCAGCCTCTGACCTCCAGTTTCTGAAAGAAATCTGCCCATGACCCTGAGGGTCCTTCCTGACAAATGTTCTGTTCTACCAGGCACTGTGTACTCTCTGCCAGTTCCCCAGAATCCTCTACCTCAAGTATTCGCTAATCAAAAGCACCATTTCAGTGCGAGAGCCAGGGCTCCAGCTGACCTCCTGGTACAGTGGCTCTCTGGCAACATCTCCACTCTTGTGTGCTGGGGTGTGGGTCTACTGAAAAGCCCTACTCTGCTTCTGCCTGGAGCAGGTAACACACAGAGACGCATTCAGTTCCTGACCATCCACCTTGAGAAAAGGAAGTCAGAAACACTGAGGGTTTCTGAGCTACTGTGTGTCTTGACAGTAAGTTAATGGCAACTGACTAATAGAGCCAAAGCCTTGACTGTGAGGATCACAACAAACTGTGGAAAATTCTGAGAGAGATGGGGATACCAGACCACCTGACCTGCCTCCTGAGAAACCGGTATGCAGGTCAGGAAGCAACAGTTAGAATGAGAAATGGAACAACAGACTGGTCCCAAACATGAAAAGGAGGATGTCAAGGCTGTGTATTGTCACCCTGCTTATTGAACTTCTCTGCAGAGGACATCATGAGAAACGCTGGGCTGGAAGAAGCACAAGCTGGAATCGAGATTGCCGGGAGAAATATCAATAACCTCAGATATGCAGATGACACCACCCTTATGGCAGAAAGTGAAGAGGAACTAAGAAGCCTCTTGATGAAAGTGAAAGAGGAGAGTGAAAAAGTTGGCTTAAAGCTCGACATTCAGAAAACGAAGATCATGGCATCTGGTCCCATCACTTCATGGGAAATAGATGGGGAAACAGTAGAAGCAGTGTCAGACTTTATTTTTTGGGGCTCCAAAATCACTTCAGATGGTGACTGCAGCCATGAAATTAAAAGACACTCCTTGGAAGGAAAGTTATGACCAACCTAGATAGCATATTAAAAAGCAGAGACATTACTTTGCCAACAAAGGTCCATCTAGTCAAGGCTATGGTTTTTCCAGTGGTCATGTATGGATGTGAGAGTTGGACTGTGAAGAGAGCTGAGCACTGAAGAATTGATGCTTTTGAACTATGCTGTTGGAGAAGACTCTTGAGAGTTCCTTGGACTGCAAGGAGATCCAATCAGTCCATCCTAAAGGAGATCAGTCCTGGGTGTTCATTGGAAGGACTGATGCTGAAGCTGAAACTCCAATACTTTGACCACCTCATGCAAAGACCTGACTCATTGGAAAGACCCTGATGCTGGGAGGGATTGGGGGCAGGAGGAGAAGGGGATGACAGAGGATGAGATGGCTGGATGGCATCACGGACTCAAGGGACATGAGTTTGAGAGAACTCCGGGAGTTGGTGATGGACAGGGAGGCCTGGCGTGCTGCAGACCATGGGGTTGCAGAGAGTCGGACACAACTGAGCAACTGAACTGAACTGAACTGAATAGAGCCAAGATTTAATTTGGGAGATTTGTGTTGCTCCAAGTCACAGAAAAGGAAAACAATTTTAAATACAAAAGGACCACCGTCCCCTCCATGCCATTCTAAGCAGGAAAGTATGAATCAGACAAGAAGATAAGCCAGGATGGAAGACAGAATCCACAGCAAATTTTACCGTAGATTTTTAGACCAGGGACCTGCCATATGCCACCTGTGTTCGCCAATAACCCACTGAAGACAAAGATCCCACTTCGGCACATGTCTGAGAAAAACCATGCAGGCGTTGCTCTGTCCTGAATGTAGGACTCCTTACAGTGCCTTCTCAACACCAGGACAGCAACTACTTTTGACCATCCAAGCCTCAAGCATAAAAGAGTTGACACATTATTAGCACTTAGGTCACTAAAAATGAATGCAGCTAAAAGAAAGAATGCAAATTTTCAGAAATGACGGGCGTCCATAAAATCCTTACAAAACCACCGGAGCAGCAGTTGGCGGAAAATATCGCGTCTCAGGGAGTCGGACTGACTTGCGTCAGATGAAGTGTTCGCTTTAAAGGCGGAACTGACTTTCCTGTTTGCCGCGCTGTCAGTAACAGGCCCGAGGGACGCGCACTGTCCAGACGTCTGCACGCGCTTCTCTGCGAAGCCCCTGCCCCGACGCGCCGCCGGAGAGCCGCAGAGCGAGCTGACGGAGGCTGACCCCGACTGCGGCAAAGCGAGCGAGTGAAGGGCCCGAGGGACGAGAGTCGTAGCTGGGAATAAAGTGCTGGAGTCCAGACAGAGTGAAACACAAGCCCGACACAAATATGACCGGTAAAAGAAAAGTCACAGTCATCTTCATGAAGCCATCCATCACCTGCATTCGTAGTGGAAGAGCACAAAAGTAGCAGTGATCGGCCTTTGAGCAGTTAGTGTCTGCAGAGTCCTGTGACAGGCACACAGGGAGGCAGGCTTGGGTCAAAAATCAAGGGAGTAAGTGTTCCGTTAACTGTTCCGTAAATGATAATTTTTAAAATGTTCAATAAAACCCTTAAAGCCAATATCTCTATGTGTTTAAATAACTCTCTACAGCAGCATCATGACCAATGACATTTAAATTAACTCAATATGTTTAGTAAAATAAACTCCCCATTTTAAAATACTTTGGAAATTTTACTATGTGAATTACTGTCTCTGATCCTAGTGAAATAGTCTTTCCTTTTTTTTTTTTTGCTATCTTCTCCCACCTCCCTTCTACTTGAAAATCACTCCAGCTGTGTTCTTTCCACGTCTGTAAGTAGTTTTCCATTAAAAGTTCAGCAAACATTCACCCATTCCCCTGAGGATGAATTTGGTTACTTCCACAGACATGCCTCAGCCAGCGCCCCCGCGCATGCTCCATGCAGACCTGCCCCGGGATGTGGATCAGGGTCATGAGGCTGAGTCGCAGAGTGGGGGTCGGTGAGTTCTGTGCACTCTCTGGAAAGTCTGGACAGTTGCTCTCACTAGTGGTGATGAAATTTACCATCACTTAACAGCTTCATCAGCCCTTGGCACACCCACACTTCTAGTCTTTTAACTCACAAGACAGAAGGCCTAGACGAAAATGACCCCAAATTTCACAAAAGTGATCAATTTACATTTTATTTAAAATAAAATTTATAATCTCAGAATTTTCATTACTACACACTGTGTTTACCTCTCAGCTATATCATGAGATCTATTTGAACAAATACTCGTTTATGGAGATACACACACACACACAGTTGGCTCTTGAACAACACAGGGGCCTCAGTGCACCCATTGTGTGTGACCTAAAACCTGCGTGTGCCTGCAGTCAGCCCTCTGCACACACATGCCTCCCTGTCTGAGGCTCTGCAGCCGCAAACCCAGCCAGCCTGGACCTTGCACTAGTGCCTACCACTGAAAAAGACCCACGTATACGTGGACCTGCCCGGTGCAGACCATGCTGTTCAGGGTCTATGCGCACACGTGTGTGTGTGTTTGTGCGTGTGTACAGCATTTCACCACTTTTATAGTAAGAGCACGAGAAAGTCTGGTCTCCCAGGGTGGTGGTAGCAGCCAGTGAAGTAAACAGCAGTTGGTGCAAGGAGCGCCTGTGTGTTATACTTTTCTACGTTACATCTTAACACTTTAATAAAAGAAGGGCTCTTTCCCCTAGCGTCACAGCCGGCGTGGGAGGGGTGGCAGACTTGCCCACGAGTCATCCTTGGCTGGCCGCAGCCTGGGTGGCCTGCCGCTCCCCTGGGATCCCCCGCAAGCGGTGACTCCCCACTGTCGGCCGTCTACCCTACGTCCCACCGTCTCTGAATCCGCTCTTTCTTCTGTGCACAGGGCAGAGTGTGCGGCCTTAATTGCCGGCCGGCCCCCACATTCCACTGGACAAATTTGTCTCATCATCCCAACCTCACTGCAAGGAAGGCTGAGAAGCATGGTTCTTCTATGCGCTCAGAAATTGGAACTAAGTAAGCACCTCACCGGTTTCTACCACAGTGCTTTCCAAGGAGTCAAAATCGTCTGCTTTTTCCCAACTACATGGAGATGCTCACAGCGTTAGGGTTCAGTTAATACTCTCCTTGATCATCACTTTACTGTTTCCTTCATACATTTTCCAAGTCTTCATACTACACCAAGCTCTTGGAAGCCCGTGGAGCTCCAAACCCCACACCCATCAAAAATCTGCAAGCAAACGCTGGAGGGGCGCAGAGGGAAGGCACCCTCTTACTCTGGCGGCGGGAACATGCACCCGCGTGCTAAGTCACTTCAGTCACGTCCCGCTCCTTGAGACCCAACGCACTGCCGCCTGCCAGGCTCCTCTATCCATGGGATTCTCCAGGCGAGAGGACTGGAGTGGACTGTTACGCCCTCCTCCAAGGGATCTTCCCAATACAGGGATCAAACCCACATCTCAGACGCCTCCTGCATCAGCAGGTACGTTTTTTACTGCTACCACCCGGGAAGCCCAAGGAAAGTATATGTATGTATAATATGTATAAAAAGGGATGTGGTAGATATATATAGTGAAATATTACTCAGCTATATAAAAAAGAATGAAATAATAGCATTTGCAGCAATTGGGATGAACTCAGATTCTCATACTCAGTGAGATAAGTCAAAGAAATACAAATACCATATGATATGGCTTATACGTGGAATCTAAAAATATGATAAAAATGAACTGTTTGCAAAATAGAAGCAGACCCACAGACTTAGAGAAGGGATTCATAGTTGCCAGAGGGGAAGGATGGTGGCGTGGGGAGGGCAGATTAGGAGACAGAGATGGGCAGGCGAGCACTGCTACATTCAAAACAGATAGCCAGACGGACCAACTGCAAAAACTTAAATAAATAAGTAAGCATAAATTTATAAGAAAGAAGATGTGGCGTGTATATAAGATGGAATATTAATCATGAAATAGAAGGAAATCTTGCCATTTGCAAGAACATGGATGGAGCTGGAGGACGTCTTGTTTAGTGAAACGTCAGACAAAGACCAACACTGTGTGATTTCACTTATATGTGGAATCTTTAAACAGAAATCCACAGAAACAGAGAGCATATTGGTTACCAGAGGCAGGTGGTGTGAGTGGGAGAAATGAACGAAGGGGCTCAGAAAAAAGCAGTTCACACCTGCCCACTGTTTGACTCTGACTAGAGTTAGGAAATGGAATGAGCAGATTAGGGTCTTTCTTTGGCAAAGCACCTGCCTTTCAAATGATCTGTTCAAACAAATACAAGGCAAAATTATTGCAAAACCAAAAAATAGCCATCTGGGTTGCTAGAATATTACATGCGATGACTATCGAAAAATATTTCTCAGCATTAATACACTTGAAAATATAGAATGCCGAGATTACATATGATGGATTTTAAAATATTAAATGGAATCTCAATAATTGGTTATAAAGTAGCAAGGCCAATTTATCCTTATTGTCATTACTGCCAAGGCAATTGTCTGTATTGCATACCTACCACGTATTACATGGGATCCCTCCATGGAGGTGCAGTGAGTCCTCAGATCTGATTTATTAAAGCAAACCCTAGACCAGATTATTCGGTTCTTTGAGGAAGAATTTGAAGACTGAAATTACATTCCCCATAATGAAAGACAATGACTGTCAGTCGAGTAAACAAAATTTAACTCTTGAGTGGCTGCAACCTGAAAAAAATAAAATAAAATTTTGGACAAATATGTAGTTGTGTGCATCGAGTGGCAGGAAACTAGAGAACTGATTAGACAGTTGAAGTTGAAGGCAGTTTTTCAAGGACTGGCTAAGAAATGTGGGGTTTTGTGATGGATGACACAAGAAGCATGGTCTTTCACAACAATTAACACAGTCAGGAATACACACTACCGGCAACTATTAATAATAGGGAATCTGACAGCGCGAAGGATGGAATCAATTAAGCCCATTGTGGAATCTGAGCATCTCACAGCCAAGTCACTCTAGATTCAAAATCACTCACAGATATTTTCCTTCAGGAGATCTCAGCCATGTGGGCACATTTCAAACTGCTTAAATAAATACAAACGTGGCCAAATGTTCCCCGGTTCCGCAGCTGTGTGGAGCAAACCTTAAAGTGCCAGTAAACGCTGGCTTCAGTGGAAATGGATCCTTTTAAAATGAAAATCCCTTTGCTGTAGGAAAATTGCCTTTGATGGATTCCACATTATTAAACTTTCCGTGGAGTTTGGACAAAGTTCTGATCTGGAATCCAAACAAAGAGGGCAACACGAAAGCCCACTCTGCGGCTCAGGCTTCTTGCCGTCTCACCTCTGGGCTGGTCTCGTTACTGGGTTCTGAAAGTGCTAAGTTTGTTTTGCTATTTTTACCTACTAGGGAACCTTGTAATCAGCAGGGAGTGGGCGGCATGGGGCAGTGGGCGCAAGGAAAGTCAGATGGAGTTTCCTTAGAGCAGAAGCCTTTCATACATTCTGCAGATCCACAGAGACTTCAGGAAATGCCACCTTCTGAAGGGCAGAGACGCCTGCCGGATCCAGCGGTCTGAAGCAGCAGGTGCTGCAAGAGCCACACCACGTGCCAGCAGCCAGGCCGGGTCACAGCGGCACGAGGACAGTGCCGAGGTCCTCCCCCCACCCACTGCCGGAGACTTCCTCCGTCGTGAGCCGGGTGGCGCGCCCTCACCGAGCTCACGTGTCGGTTTGCTCGGAGGAAATAAGTCCCCGGGGGAACACTTTCTGCAAAAGCCACGTTCTGCCCAGCAGCATCAGCGTCACAGCCGCGTCCTGAGCACACGGGTCCCCTGCTGCACACTGCCCTCTGGCCTGGTGGAGGGCCGCCTTCTCAGGAATCCTAGAGGAATAAAGGCACGTGAACACAGAGAGGCTGCCAAGTCCACACCCTCACCCCCGATCTCTCAGGTGTGAGGGAGGCCCTGGCTCGGGACGCTGCAGTGACTCACGGGGGTTAGAGCTCGAGCACAGCCCCAGCCACGTGCAGAGGAAGCCTCCCAGGGGCTCAGCCCCAGCTGCCACGTCACAACACCCTTTCTAGTCCATGATCCCAGAGACGTGGCTGCCCAAGCCAGACTGCATACCCGCCGGCAGGAGCACACAGAGCCTAAGGGGTGTGTGTGTGTGTGTGCGTGTGCACATGCGTGCATGCGTGTGTCCCAGAGACTGACGGGGATAGAGGGGGACTGAGAGACTTGCTCCACTCAGCAGACGTCATGGCTCCAGGCCCGGGTGAGGAGCTCTCAGGGCCCACGGCTCAGAGAGGAACCTGCCCCCCATGTGGACACAGGAGCCCTGCTGGCTGCCATGGGAGCCGTTTCCGTGGCCCCTCCACCCTGCAGACCCCGGGACAGGCAGTCGCTCGCAGCGCGGTGTGGAAGTCAGCTCCACGGCCACGGTCAGCACAGGACCTTCCTGGGGCAGAGAAAGGCTGGTGAGAAACCCGGCCACACGGCGGGGACAGTGTCTCACGCTGCCCACCCAGCGTGCTCGTCCTTCACAGGAGCCCTCCGTGTGCCTGGACTGGAGGTGACGCCTGACGACCAGCGTGAAACCCTCTGAAAATTCAGAGGTGCTGCTGGAGCGCGAGGAGCTGGGGTCCTCACACGACGGTGGCTTGCAGCAGCCCCTCCGAGCCTCACCCTCCTTCCCCTCGACCTCCTAGCCGCCGGGGCTCCCGTCGGGCCACCGCAGACCCCACTCTGCACTGACTGGTCCCGTTGCCGTTGCTTGTTCTAACAAGGCCGACACCGCCAGCCCCTTCTCGGTTCCACAGGCGCTCTGACGCTTCTTGTTGTCATCCCAACTCCTGGTTCCCAACCCCTGGACTCAGAAACACGCAACAAGAGACTGAGCAGGAACGAGGAGGGTGACCGGGCCTGGGGAGAGCCCGCTCCTGCCCGAAGCCGCGAGGAAAGCCGGCTTTGAGCTGGGCCTGAAAACTGAGACACGGACACAAAAGGCAATGAGGAAGAGGGGCGAGGAGGGCCCGGGTGCAGCGGGGCCAGTTCCAGAAGGTTCCAGAGATGGGGAACACCTAGCGCCTCCTGAGCAGACAGTCGCTGTGGCGACGGCGTGAAGAAGCCGGGGCAGAGCGGGCAGAGGGCCGGCCTCCAGGCCAGCGGCCACGCGGTGGCGACACGGGCCGCGTGACCAGGCCGGAACTCGGGAGGACCTGGATCTCAACAATTAAGATAAAAGCCCTTTAGAGTTACGCTGGCACAGCGACTGCTCTTCAACAAGCTGAACGTTTTCTGAGATGGTGCCGTGTTGGGCATTAGATGCCACGCCTGGAATCTATGGGCCAAGAGGTCAGCCGTGACCGCTGAGTGCCTGTAACAAGGCCAGCCCCTGCTCACCAGCCACCTTCGTCTCTGAGGAGTTTCGTCGCTTTAGTAGAGTTCAGGGAGCATTCAGTCTATGCTTGGTGAAGTTGGAAGGTGGGGCCATGCAGAAGGGAAAGACTGGGCTCTGAAGGGTCCCCCAGGCCAACCAGGGAGACCACCATTCTGAAATAGAAAACCAACCAGCCAGACAAGGGTCAGAAACAAGCCAGGGCAGCTGAGGGAAGGAGGGGTGAGGGGGCGGGAGGCTCATGTAGGAAAAATGGGAAGTGCCTCAGGGAAGGCCTTGGACTTGACCTGATGATAGCTGGCATCCCATCTCCACCCCAGCCAGTATCGCCTCAAGGCCGTGACAAGCCTGTGTGTGATGTAGCCTGTCATGACCTTTCACTCCAGACAACCCCAAGGTCCGTCATCACCAGAAAATACTGGCCTCGGCTTCTCCCTGAAGAGCAGGTCATCGAACAGCGAGCGACTCTTCCAACACACAACACACGTTCCAGACACAGCGTGTCCAGTCAACCCCGCTTCCTTTCTCCCAAAACTGTATCCAGATCCTACTCTTCCTCTAAATAAGTTACAATGTCGGTGGAAAACACAATGATTCTTCAGTTCAGTCGCTCAGTCATGTCTGACTTTTGCTACCCCATGGGCTGCAGCACACCAGGCCTCCCTGTCCATCACCAACTCCCAGAGTTTACTCAAACTCATGTCCATTGAGTTAGTGATGCCATCCAGCCATCTCATCCTCTGATGCGCCCTTCTCCTCCAGCCTTCAGTCTTTCCCAGCATCAGGGTCTTTTCCAGTGAGTCAGCTCTTCACATCAGGTGGCCAAAGTATTGGAATTTCAGTTTCAGCATCAGTCCTTCCAACAAATATTCAGGGTTGATTTCCTTTATTGACTGGTTTGCTCTCCTTGCAGTCCAAAGGACTCTCAAGAGTCTTCTCCAACACCACAGTTCAATTTCTTGTGTGCTCAGCTTTCTTTATGGTCCAACTCTCACATCCACACACGACCACTGGAAAAACTTTGACTAAATGGACTATAGCTTTGACTCTATGGACCTTTGTCAGAAAAGTAATGTCTCTGCATTTTAACATGCTCTCTAGGTTGGTCATAGCTTTTCTTCCAAGGAGCAAATGTCTTTTAATTTCATGGCTGCGGTCACCATTTGCAGTGATTTTGGAGCCCAAGAAAATAAAGTCTGTCACTGTTCCCACTGTCTCCATTGTCACAGAGACTAACAAACAGGTAAGTGTTTTAATTAACGACTTTTCAGCGTCCTTAAGGGAAGGGTCCTGGATATTATGTCTCCACGGACAGAATTTAATCTCCTGTTAACAAGAGAATCAAGTTATTTAGAAAGAGACTATGGACACTGACAGAGTGGGGCTTTGAAGCTGAGGTGTGCAGACAAGAGGCCTGGGACCCCAAGCCCTGGGACCCCCACAGGCCCCCTCTGGGCCCAGGGAGGTAGGACATGGGTGCTGCAATTCCAGTCTGAGTTGCTGCGTCTCTGCCTGCTCCCGAGTGACCACATAGGGCACCAGAAACTATGATATCAGCTCATGACTTCAAGTCTCAAGTCAGCTGAGAACACTCTCCCCCTCCGGTCACTTCTCAGCAGAAAAGGGGCCTCCAGATTCCTCTTGGCCCTGAAATCTGGCAGAGTCACCTCACCTGGTGGTTCTCAGCATTGAGCTGGTTGGAGGCCCCAGGGGGCTCCTTGAACAGACCAAGGCCCCGCCTTCTGACGCAGCTCAGGGTCTGCGTCTCTACCAAGCCCCAGGAGATGCTGATGCCACCTCCCGGGGACCAAGTTCTGGGGACTGCTGTGTCCACTCAGCAAACAAGGTGACGTGCCGCCGGGATGGACGCCACTCCAGGGATGGACGCCACTCCAGGCCCTCCCAGTGGCTGCCAGGGAGCCCCAGGCTCCTCTGCCGCGCAGGCAGGGACCGCACCTCCATTCAGCTGCACATACAGGGCCAACAACCGCAGGCCTGCGGAAGAGCAGAGGGTGGGGGCTGTGCTCCTCTGTGGCCGGACGTTGCCTGGCGGCGTCTCGGGATGCTGGTTGCACTGCCTGCCTGAGACCCCCGTCTCCATTCTGATTCACTCGAGTTTTCTCCACCGACAGCAAATCAGACCTGGAAGGTTTTGAAAAGCTCTGAGGCGGGTCACAGAATCCAAGAAGCAAGGCCCAGGATCAGACCCCGGAGCCCTCAGGCTGCTGGGGCCCAGGTCTCAGCAGGGCCTCCAGGAGCTCCTGGGGCCCCACCCTGCCAGCTGCCTGGGAACTCTGGGGGCCGGCTTCCAGGGGAGAGCGCCGGCAGGCCTCATGTGTGGGCCAGCAGGAGGCCTTCNACCCGCCCGTCTATCCATCCATCCATCTAGCCAGTTTGTGAGACATGCTTAGTCACTCAGTTGTGTCTGGCTCTCTGTGACCCTTTGGACTGTAGCCTGCCAGGTTCTTCTGTCCATGGGAATTTTCAAGCAAGAATGTTGAAGTGTGTTACCATTTCTTTCCCAGGAGATCTTCCCTATTCAGGAACCAAACCCGCCTCTCCTGAGTCTCCTCCATCGCAGGTGGATTCTTCACCCACTGAACCATCAGGGAGGCCCTATCTGTCCAGAGAGGTTTATCTTAAGGAATCGGCTTACAGAATTGTGAGGGTGACAAGCCTGACATCTGGGGCAGGCCCGCAGACTGGAGACCCAGGGAAACACTGGTGTTGCGGTCTTGAGTCCTGGAAACTCAGGCGAGGTATCCATGTCCCCATCTGGAGGCAGAATTCCTTCCTCCTGGTGAATATCAGATTTTTCTCGTAGTGTCTTCAACTTCCTGGATGAGGCCCACGCACACTGTGCAGGGGCATCTGTTTCACTCAAAGCAAGCTGATCTAAATGCCAGTCTCATATAACAAGACCTTCACAGCTACCCCTCGATGGAGGCTTGACCCCCTGCTGGGCACCGTAGCCCAGCCAGACAGGCTCTGAAATTCACCAGCCACCTGTGCTGTGCTCTCACCAGGTACTATCCACCTGAAAACTGAGGTCCTATCCTTTCCAACGCCCCAAGTAATGTTCTCCCCGACTCTTCATCTCATCCACTTGGAGAAAATCCAGCCTGAGATGAACCCACATTTTTTGCGTGCTGCTGCTGCTGCTAAGGTGCTTCAGTCGTGTCCGACTCTGTGCAACCCCATAGACGGCAGCCCACCAGGCTCCCCCTTCCCTGGGATTCTCCAGGCAAGAGTACTGGAGTGGGGTGCCATTGCCTTCTCCATTTTTTGCCTGCATCTGAGCAAACATGCTCCTCGAGAAAGCCCACAGCTCGGGGAGGATCACACACCCGGCCCCAGAGCCCCCGGGCCTCGCTGACCTCGTTCCCGCCTTCCAGGCTCCTCCCCGCCCCCCAGGTTCAGTGTTCACCCGCTCCGCTCTCCGCACTAAGCCCCCTCACCACCTCGGGAACACGGGATCACAGAGCCCCCTTCTCAGAACCCAGCTCCCCCATCACCCCCCGATTCCCGGCCGAGCTCCCTTCGGCCACAAGGGCGCCTGCTTGCCTGCTGCTGCCCCCTGCCCCCACGCACTCCTCAGACCCCCCACGGCTCTGCCCGGTCCCCAGGGAGGAGCTCCGGTCGACTCCAGTTGCTCTCCACGGGTCCACACCCTGGGGTCTGAGTCAGTGCTCGCTGCAGAGCCTCCCCCAACGTCTCTCGGGACTCTCCTGGGGCACTGGGACCCCTCGGGCACTGGGACCCCACGCGGCCGCTCCCCTGCTCCTTGCCCGGTGGCTGTCTTGTTCCTCCATTTCCCTAGCTTCTCTAGCGCTGCTTCTCCTTCAAGGCCTCAAAGTGTCTGCATTCCTTGCAGTTCCATCAGGCACCAGGGCCCTTGATCCTCTGAACCCCCTCATCCAGGCTGCAATGCAAACGCTGTCCTGTCGATGAGTAAAAATACATTTTCCCAAATCTTTCTTGAGCATCAAAACAGACCGGATCTTCTAAAATAGAAGAAAAAGTCTAGCAAAACGAAACAGAAATGAAAACCCCACAGCTGTCCTGCACAGATTCATTTTAGGACCACGATGGACGAGACATCACAGCACATGGGAGACGAGAGGCAGCTTTGCTCAGGGCAGGCTGGGGCTCCCAGAGCCACCAAACCACGCTGCGGCCACTCCCCACGGTCCACTGCAGTCTTCGATCTGGGGGAACACTCGGCAAGGCCTGGGTTTCACCCCCTCTGTCAGTGAGACGGGGAGGGGAAGGGAGGATGCAGACAGTGCTCACGGGGCAGCGGCCTGTGGAGACAAGCACCTTTCTGAGGACCACCAGGTAGCCCGGCAGGGAGAAGGCAGGCATGTCCAAAAGGACCCCACCCTGCTGCTGTGACCCGCCAGCCCACCGGGCCTGCAGCCAAGGCCCACGAGAGGGGCACAGCCTTGGAGCCCCTGGGGTGGGGCCTCGGGGGATGCACCCCCAGCACTGCCCACCTCCGAGCAGTTCTGCAACCGGGAGGCAAAATGGGAGCCCCATGCTGGCATGCAGCTGCTCCCGTCCGAGATTTCCGATTTTATAATTGCACGTATCAGGCATTTCAGCAACATCTGAACGGGAGTAAGACTGTAGTCAGGGGTCACAGATGTGCCACATGAGAATGCAAGAGTCTTCAAGGCAAGAATGAGGTGGGGCAGGCGGAGATGCCCCGAGGCGCCACCCGTGGGCACTGGAGCCTCCTACGAGCCCAGGGTGGGATGGGGCAGCTAAAGCCCCTCCCTAAAGGGTGGGGGCCGGATGCGCTGTGCTCTGTCGCTCAGTCCTACCCAACTCTAAGGCCCCACCAGGCTCCTCTGTCCATGGGGAGTCTCCAGGCAAGAATACTGGAGTGGGTAGCCTTTCCCTTCTCCAGGGGATCTTCCCAAACCAGGGAGTGAACCCTGGTCTCCCGCATAGCAGGCGGATTCTTTACCAACTGAGCCACCAGGGAAGCCCAAGTAAACTGGAGTGGGTACCCTATCCCTTCTCCAGGGGATCTTCCTGACCCAGGAATGGAACTGGGGTCTCCTGCATTGCAGGCAGATTCTTTACCAACTGAGCTATCAGGGAAGCCCAAGAATACTGGAGTGGGTAGCCTATCCCTTCTCCAGGGGACCTTCCCGACCCAGGAATGGAACTGGGGTCTCCTGCATTGCAGGCGGATTCTTTACCAGCTGAGCCGGGGGCAGGAGGGTCTGTACCCAACACCAGGGAGGCGGACGCTGCAGGGCTCTCAGGATGCTGGACGTGTGCTCGGCCTGTCCGTGCTCATGCCTGCCGGGACAGGGCGGCGGCCTGAACTCATTCCTCTCCTGGGGAAAGTCAGGTGACCTTGTCTACAGCCAAGATCACAGCCCAGAGCACTCTGCAAGCAGCCCAGAGCCGACCGCAGGGGAATAAGCGCCAAATCAGAGAAGGACCCGGGCGGCAGACACCGGCAGGCCGCGGGGTTGTGCCTGTCCAGAGGCCCGGGCTCCACCGGGGAAGGTCCCGGGCCAGCCCGGCACCACAAGTGACGCAGGCCCTCCCTCTCATCCAGGCCAGCGCGGCCGGGCCTCCACCCAGGGTCTGGGATGGTACAGGGAGCCGGGCGGAAGAGAGGCGGCCCCCAGCCCCACTGGCTCTGGCCCAGCAGTGGGGGCTCGCTGTGCAGACACAGTGGAAGGAGCCAGCCAGACTGGAGGTGGTTCTCCGTGCGAACCACGTCAAAGACCTCCTAAGCCCAGCGGAAACTGGATCTGGGCTCAGATCCTTCATGGATGGAGCAGTGTGGCGTCTCCGCCTGGGGAGTAGAGCCTCTTACAGGTTAAATGATGCTTGCAATAGTCACCCAATGCCACAGATTTAGGTTGTCCAAACACATGGATCAAATTTTCCTCAGAATTACCATGCCTCAAAAACTGAGCAGAAAAAATGCCTGGCAAGACTACATTTGAAATCACTTTTCCAAATGGTTTGTGTTTAATTAGAAATGTTTGCTGAATCCAGAAAAGTCTATGGCTCACTGCTGCCAACCAGGTCGATCAGAGTCGTTCTCGCACAAATCTGAGCAGCGTTGCTACCATCCTGCAGTGACCCAAATTCATGGACTGTAAGAATTTCCAAGGCTACACTCGTCACACTTTTTCCTTTTCTTTCACAGTTAAATAGCTTCATAGATAACGCATTCAATAGTCAATCCAAAATTTCCATTTTTGTATTTAGTTGACTATATACTTATGATTATCAGAGAGGCGATAAGGCTACATGCTAGCTACTAGTATTAAAACAATACCACCCTCATTCATTTTTAACCATAGAACAGAATTTTAACTATAGTACAGAATATTCTGCTGAGAACTGGCTGTCATTTCACTCAGTTTGGGAGGCTATCTCTGTCAGAGAAATAAATTATTATGTTGAATTTGGGGTGAAATTTGTTGTAATAAAATCAATGTCTTACTTCACAGTCACATTTTATTTTAGATCAAAAATGGTAAGACTTGAGTATGTATACATATAGATACATTTTATAGAGAGATCATATATAGATACAGAAATATATGATTATCTATCTGTGCTTCAAAATGAAAGGGCTTAATGCTGAAGCTGAAACTTCACTACTTTGACCACTTGATGCAAAGAGCCAGCTCATTGGAAAACACCCTGATTCTGGGAAAGGTTGAAGGCAACAGGAAAAGGGAGTGGCAGAGGATGAGATGGCTAGATAGCATCACTGACTCAATGGGCATGAATCTGAGCAAACTCTGAAAGATAGTGGAGGCCCACGGGGTTGCAAAGAGTCAGACACAACTTAGCGACTGAACAAGTGAAGGAAAAATCTGTTATCGGGACTTATTTGAAAGGTTCTAATTTTTAAATGAGGATTTTCAAGTATTATTTTGTAGTCAGTTATAAATTTAAACTTATCCAAAGTAATGTGGAGAAACTCGTGTGCCCCAGATCTTCCACCTTGACCCCAGGCGTGGTCACTATCTGGGTCCGTGTCTAAATGGTGACTCTTCCGTACAAACCTACCGGGAACACCTGTGGTATGGATGCGTGGGTGGAGCCATCTATTTGCACACGTGTAGGCAGATCGGTGCACAGTGTGAGTGTGTGCACGTCTGTGTACACATCCTGAAATGCACGGACGTATACATAAGTGTGCTGCGCTTAGCTGTGGGAAACTCAGTATCAGCACCCAGTGGTGTGTGCAGAGGGGTGACAACACCCCCCCACCCCACTGGATGCTCCCAGGATGACCCAGTCTCTGGGCTGCGGTGACCTCAGCTCCCTGAGACGCACAAGTGTCCCCTGAGGATGGTTGTGAGCAAGGCCTTAGGGCCCTGCAGCATCTGCTGGGCTGTTTAACTGTTTCCTGTTACCTAAGTGAAGTATAGCCCATTTACAATATTGTATTAGTTTCAGGTGTACAACACAGGGATTCAACATTTTTATAGATTTCCCTGGCGGCTCAGACGGTAAAAGCGTCTGCCTACAGTACAGGAGACCCGGGTTCGATCCCTGGGTCGGGAAGATCCCCTGGAGAAGGAAATGGCAACCCACTCCAGTACTCTAGCCAGGAAAATCCCATGGATGGAGGAGCCTGGTAGGCTACCGTCCATGGGGTCGCAGAGTCGGACATGACTGAGCGACTTCACTTTCTTTCACTCTCATACTGCATTTAAATTTATTACTAAATAACAGCTGTTTCCTGTGCCATGCTGCTGCTGCTGCTAAGGCGCTTCAGTCGTGTCCGACTCTGTGTGACCCCATAGACAGCAGCCCACCTGGCTCCCCTGTCCCTGGGATTCTCCAGGCAAGAACACTGGAGTGGGTTGCCATTTCCTTCTCCAAGGCATGAAAGTGAAAAGTGAAAGGGAAGTCGCTCAGTCGTGTCCGACTCTTAGCAACCCCATGGCCTGCAGCCCACGAGGCTCCTCCGACTGTGGGATGCTCCAGGCAAGAGCATGGGAGTGGGTTCCCCTTGCCTTCTCTGAGCCTGTGCTGTGCACGTATTCTTATTGTTTATCTGTTTTATGCGCCATAGTTTGCAGTTCTTATGTACTCCCCCATCTAGTCCCCTCTCCCTGTCTCTCCCCTCTGGTAACCGCTAGTTTGTTCTCTATATCTGGGAGTCTGTCTTTTTTTTTTTTTTGATTGCAGGACAATTACTTTACAACATTGTGATGGTTGTTGCCATGCATCGGCATGAATCAGCCGTGAGTGTACATGTGCCCCCTCCATCCTGAACCGCCCCCACCTAGCTCACTGGCCTATCCCTCCAGGTTGTCACAGGGGACCAGCTTTGGGTGCCATGCTTCATATGTCAAACTCGCACTGGTCACTATTTAACGTATGATGATGCATGTATTTCAACGCTCTTCTCACAGATGCTCTTCTCCACCCTGTCCTTCTCCCACTGACCCAAAGTTCTGTTTTTACGTCTCCATCTCCTTTGCAGGAGGTTATAGGGATACATGTATAGGGACACATAGGATTGTTGGCACCATCTTTTTGGATTCCACATATATGCACTGATATACAGTAATTGTCTTTTTCTGACTTACTTCACCCTGCATAATGGGCTCTGGGTTCATCCACCTCATTAGCACTGACTCAGTATTATGCTTTTTTATTTCCAGATTTCACACACAAGTGATGTTATACAGCATTTGTCTTTCTCTGATTTCACTAAACAAAATACCCTCTAGGTTCATCCATGATGTTGTAAGTAGCAGAATTTGTTCTTTTTTAAGGCTGAATAATATTTCATTGTGGGGCTCTCTGGTGGTGCTGGTTGTAAGGCACCCACCTGCCATGCAGGAGACACAAGAGACCCAGGTTCGATCCCTGGATCGAGATGATCCCCTGGATCAGGAAGTGGCAGCCCACTCCAGTATTCTTGCCTGGAGAATCCCATGGACAGAGAAGCCTGGTGGGCTACAGTCCACGGGGTCACAAAGACTCAAGACACGACTGAAATGACTTAGCACATGTACATACAATATTCCATTGTATTTGTGTACTACATCTTTTTCCATTTATCTGTTGAGGGACACTTAGGTTGCTCCCATATCTTCAGTTCAGTTCAGTTCAGTTGCTCAGTCGTGTCCGACTCTTTGCAACCCCATGAATCGCAGCACGCCAGGCCTCCCTGTCCATCACCAGCTCCCGGAGTTCACTCAGACTCACATCCATCGTGTCCGTGATGCCATCCAGCCATCTCATCCTGGGTAGTCCCCTTCTCCTCCTGCCCCCAATCCCTCCCAGCATCAGAGTCTTTTCCAATGAGTCAACTCTTCGCATGAGGTGGCCAAAGTACTGGAGTTTCAGCTTTAGCATCATTCCTTCCAAAGAAATCCCAGGGCTGATCTCCTTCAGAATGGACTGGTTGGATCTCCTTGCAGTCCAAGGGACTCTCAAGAGTCTTCTCCAACACCACAGTTCAAAAGNACCATCTGCAGTGATTTTGGAGCCCAAAAAAATAAAGTCTGACACTGTTTCCACTGTTTCCCCATCTATTTCCCATGAAGTGATGGGACCAGATGCCATGATCTTTGTTTTCTGAATGTTGAGCTTTAAGCCAGCTTTTTTGCTCTCCTCTTTCACCTTCATCAAGAGGCTTTTTAGCTCCTCTTCACTTTCTGCCATAAGGGTGGTGTCATCTGCATATCTGAACTTCTGCAAATGATGTTGCTATGAATATTGGGGTGCATGTTTATTTTTGAGGTAATTCTTGTTTCTTTCGGATATGTACCCTGACTGAAACTGCTGGATCAGACAGTAGTCCTAGTCTTAGTTCCTTGAGGAAATTTCACAGTGGTCTCCACTGTGGTTGCACTAATTTGCATTCCCATTAACAGTTGGTGAGGGTCCTCTTTTCTCCACATCCTCTCCAACATGTGTTATTCGTGGTCTTTCTGATGATGGCCACAGGTATGTGGTGATACCACATCGTGGTTTTGATCTGCTTTTCTCTGATAATTAGCAAAGCAGAGCATTTTTCATTTGCCTGTTGGCCATCAGTATGTCTTCTTTGGAATGGTATCTACTCAGCTCTTCTGCTCAATTTAAATCAGATTATTTTCTTGATTTTGAGTTATATGAGCTGTTTATATAGTGTGGATATTAAGCCCTTATTGGTCATACTATTTGCAAATATTTTCTCCCATTCAGTGGGTTGTCTTTTCTTTTTCTCAATTATTCCCTCTGCTGTGAAAAATCTCTTAAGTTTTATTAGGTCCCATTTGTTTATTTTGGCTTTTGTTTCCTTTACTTTAGGACACAGATCCAAAGAAATAATGTTACAATTTATTCAATGAGTGTTCTGCTTATGTTCCTTCCAGGATTTTTATGGTTTCACATCTTAAATTTAGGTCTTTAATCCATTTTGAGTTTGTTTTTATATATGGTGCTAGAGAATATTCTCATTCTTTTACATGGAGCTGTCCAGTTTTCCCAGCACCACTTATTAAAGAGACCATCTTTCCTCCATTGTATATTGTTGCTTGCTTTGCTGTAGATTAATTGACCATAAAGGCACAGATTTATTCTGGGCTCTCTCACCTACTATGTTGATCTATGTATCTGTTTGGGGGGGTGGGGGGGGCAGTGCCTTACTGGTTTGAATATTGTAGCTTTGTAGTATAGTCTAAAGTCAGAGAGGGTGATGTCTCTAGCTTTGTTTGTTTTTTGTTCTTCAAAATTGTTTTCATAATTCAGGGCCTTTTGTGATTACATATAACTTTTAAGATTATTTGTTCTAGTTCTGTTTAAAAAAAATGTCATGGGTATTTTGATAGGGGATTAAATAAATCTGTAGAGTGTTTTGGGTAATATGGACAGTTTAACAATATTGTTTCTTTCCATCTAGGAACATGGGACATCTTTCCATTTCTTTATAGTATTTCAAATTCCTTCATCAATGTTCTATCGTTTTCAGAGTACACGTACTTTACTCCCTTGGTTAAGGTTATTCCTTATTTTATTCTGTGTGGTGTAATTTTAAATGAGTTTGTTTCCTTGCTTTCTCTTCCTCTTTGCTTACTATTAGTATATAGGAAAGCAAGAGATTACTGTGCATTAATCTTGTATCCTGAAGCTTTACTGAAGTCTTTTATTAGTTCTAACAGTTTTCCAGCAAGACTTTAGGGTTTTCTGTATATAGTATCATGTCATCTGCAAGCAGTGACACGTTCATTTCTTCCCCTCCAATCTGGATACCTTCTGCCTCTTTTTCTTGTCTGATTACTATGGTTAGAACTTCTAAGAAAAAGAAGAACAAACAAATCCCAAAGTCAACAGAAAGAAGAAAATAATAATGATCAGATAGGACATAGATAAAATAGAGACAAAAAACAGAAAGGATTGATGAAACATAATGCTTTTTTTTTTTTTAAAGATAAGCAAAATTGATGAACCTTAGCCAAGCTCATGGAAAAAAAAAGTGAGACTACCCAAATAAAACAAAAATAAGAGATGAAATAAAAGCCAATACCACAGATACAGAAAAAAAACCATAAGAGAATTCTACAGTTATCTGCCAACAAATTGGACAGCCTGGAAAATGAACACATTTCTAGAATCATATAACCTTCCAAAACTGAATCAGAAAGAAACAATCTTAACAGAGAAATCACTAGTAACGAAATGCATTTGTAATAAAAGAAAAAGGACTCCCTGAAAATGAAAGTCCAGAACCAGGCAGTTTCACAGGGTAATTCTACCAAATGTATAAAAGAGCTAATGCTTATCCTTCTCAAACTAGTCCCCAAAAGCTGAAGAGGACGGAACACCCTCAGATTCAGCCTGTGAGTCCACCATCAACCCGATACCAGAACAAGACAAAGACAAAGACCAGAAAAAGAGAAAATTACAGAAAATGTGACGACTATGGATACAAAAACCGTCAGCAAGATATTAACAACCTGAATTCAACAATATATAAAAAAGCATAATGTACGTGATCAGGTGGGATTTATTCCAGGGATTCAAGGATGATTCAGGATTCACAAATCAATCAAAATGATATACCACATTAACAAAAGGAAGGATAAAGACCACATGATCATCTCAATAGTCTCAGAAAAGGTATTTGACAAAAATTCAACATCCATTCATGATTAACAACTCTCATCAAAGCAGATATACAGGGAACACATCTCAGCACTGAGAGCCCACAGCCCACACTGTACTCAGTGGTGAAAAGCTGAAAGCATTCCTGCTAAATTCAGAAACAAGACAAGGATGCTCACATTTGCTTGCTAAGCTGTTCTGTGACCAGGCAGAAGGTGGGCTGAGCTATGTCCCCTACTCAGGCTGACCTTCCTCAAGCCGCAGGTCAGAGCAGCTTCTGACGATGAACAAGCGTCCTCAGCCAATTCAGGGTATGGTATGTGGGAAAGAGCAGAGACCTTATCTCCCCAGTCAAGAAAACCAGGCAAGGTTCCAGCCAGATGCTGGTCAGAGGGGTGGGAAGAGCAAAGCCAGGAATCAGAGGCCTGGAGTGGGCGCCCAGCTCCATCCACAGGTGCACTTCCCCCAGGAAGCGTATCCCATTCTGTTTCCTTTGCATTTTTTGTTTATCTATTCATTTTATTGGAGCATAATATCCTCTAGCTTCCTAATAAACGGTGCCTGGGCAGCAAAGTCTTTAAAAGTTGCCTATCTTAAAATGTTTTTCTTCTATCCTGACACTTGTTGGATCAGTTTATTGGGTGTGGAATTTAATGCCAGAAATTGCTTTCCTTCAGAATCATGAAGGTGTCTCTTCATTTTCTTCTTACTCTCAGGTGTGTAAGAAGCTCAGCCTTTGTGCCGGCTTGTTTCTCTCTGCCATTCCAGCATCTTCCGCTTGCTCTCGGGTGTTCTGAGGTCCAGTCACACTTCATCAGCGTGGGCCTGTCTCCATCCACTGTGCCGAGGATGTGGTTAGGCAACGTGCTTTCCGTATGGCGACTCATATCTCACTGGCCTGGGAAATTTCTTCCAGTTCCTCTGTTGCTACTTGTTTGTTTGTGTGTTTCCTTTCCTTATTTTCCCTTCCTGTGATTCCCTTGGTTTGTATGTTGACTCTTCTGGGATAGTCTCATAACATTCTAATATTTTGCTCTAATATATTCCACCTTTAGTGACTTTTTTAATCTTTCAAATCTTCTAGTGAGTTTTAAATTTCTGCTGGCAATAGAAAGCATTTTCCCCTGAGTTTCTCTTTTTTTCTGAATGCTCCTCCTTTTATAACACGCTGTCCTTGCTTCAGTAAGGACAAGTTTCTTTTCCTCGTCTCAGCACAATTCCTGCTCCTTCCAGGTTGTGTTTTTCGACCCTGCTTTAGGTCTTGTCCCTCACGCTGAGGCTTCCCGTCCGTGCATTCCGTCCTTGAGGTCTGCGCATAATGAGGGCCAGGCGATGGGAAAGCTGGTTGGAGGTTCAGGGGGGGGAGGGGCATGTGTTATGTCTGAATTACTGTAGGTTGAGCGAGTTGTTGGAAAGCATCTGATGTCCGTCACCCCAGTTCTCTATTGCTGATGAGCAGAAGGCCTCCAGATTCCCTGCTTGTACCTATCAGCTGCCAACCTGGGCAGCTAAATGGTGAAGGGCTGAGAGAGGAGGAATCCTCACACACAAACCTCAACATGCAAGTGAGAACTGTTTTCAAAACAGTGATGGTGCCTCAGTAGGACCTGGCGCCCCTGAGACGCCAAGGTTTCTGCCAAGAGCAGGGCAGGGGTGTCCAAAGAAGCAGACGAGCGACAGGGGTGTAGCGCGGCCTTTGAACGTCTCTCGAGCAGGCTTCCCGCCTCGCTGTGTTACGGCGGGAAGCCCCCAGAGCCAGAGGAGTCCGATGCTGCCCGGCCTGAGCCGTCTGAGGACCCCACTCCATGGCTCACTGCTGCATCAGGATGAGGCCCAGCTTTTCTCCATCTCCAAAATCCTCCTGCTTCTCACCCATTCCTGTGCATTTAATCCTCGTGGATCTCTTTTTAAACCAAGTTCCCTTATCTTAGTTTGTTGTATTTTCACAAGGGATGAGACCTGAGATGATGTGCGTTTACAACCAGGCATCTCTAAGCTATAAATTGTTAATTCAAATGTTTACAGACAACTCTTAACATATCTGGGGATTATTCTGGTATATAAGGAAGATAATATTCCAACTTGATATAAACACAGCTTGACTTTCTCAAATCCCAGTTTTTGAAACATTTATCCTTTGCCACAGTGAGAACACGATGCTGCCATTATTACAAATTAAGGTCTTAAGTCTGTTTAGGGCAATTCTAAGATTAGGTATCGCTTCATATTGCTCCGTAAGTCAATGATCACAGCAGAGCACCCAGAACACACACCATGAGCTCACACACACACACGCTCACAGACGTTCACGCACACGCACACACACGCTGGCTGGCTTGTCTGTCTTGGCAGGGTGGTCTCCAGGGAGGAAGGGGAGGTGGCAGGAGGAGCCCCTGTCACCCGGAAGGCTGCGCTGACCCACGGCTCACGTGGCTGCTCTCAGGAGTCGGCCTGGGTTTCTGAGGAGAGCAGACGTCGTCTCCCGAGTGTGGAAAACGCACAGTGTGCGCAGACGACCAACTAGTGGTTCTCACGTCGGCCTCCAGCTACAGCTGAACAACTCGTGGAAAGTCGCCCAGTACTTTGAGCATTGAAAGCATTTGCAACAGCATGGTGTCTCTGGGCAAACACTCCAAGCCCAAATCCAGCACTTTATCAATGTTCAAGCACAGGCTTTGCCAAGCAAACAAAAAATAAACACAAACATAAAAAATTAAAGTTAATTTCTTCTGATTAGACAAATCTGAAGATTCATGTTAATACAGAAATGCTTCTAGTCATGATTAGTTGTAATATATTTCATGGTTTTCTTTGGATCAGAGAGGAGAAAAGAAAACACAAAAGGAACAGGAAATTTAAAATTATTTCCTATGGTCTAGGAGGAAGAAATTGCCTATGGCTGAGTTGGAGAGAAACTTCTGAAAACTGGATTTATTCTGCCAGACAGGGCTTTTGATTCTAAGCTGTCCTAAAGATATGGACAATCCAGAGAAGCACGCAACTCAAAGCAATGATTCAGGACAAGCTGGAAAGAGGCCTTCTAGTGAAGCCTAAAATATATGATTAAAAAGCAATTTAAGATAGTTAAGACCATGAGGAGTCTGGACTAGAGTAGGGAAATTTGAGTTTTAGTCCCAGAATCTGCTTTTAATTAGCTCTGTAACTTAGGGAATTAATTTCTCTTTCAAAGCCTTGGCTTCCTTATCTGAAACACAGAGGCCAATGCATACAATCCCTGAGGCTTCTTACATCCCTGAGTTCTGCAGTGGAAAGTTTAGGTCAGGACACAAAGGACACGCTGTTACAGGGAGGCCCCTGGGGTGAGTAATGGTCCGGGGCATGGTGCACAAGGGGAGCGCGCTGCTCTCATCCCAGCCTCATGCAGCCTTTACTTCATCCATCAGAGAGCTTCCAAAATGCAGACAGCTGACCCCTGTTTACATTTCTCAATTTTGAGAGAGAAAGACAGAGAGGCAGTCGGGTGGCCAAACCCCTCCCCCTGGTGTGATGGAACTCAGGGCCCTCCCGGATTCTCCCCTGAGGTTCAGAGACCCTCCCACCGCACATCACCTCCCGCTCCCCAGAATGAAGAGTGTGCAAGAGAGCTGGAGGAGACTCTAGGCTTTATCAGCTGTGAACCCGGTCCTGGGAACTTGCTTATGAAGTTCTAACATCCAGTATTTACCAAAGAGGATGAAGGGCATAGCAGGTGTGGCCTGGATACAGAAGCAGTAACCCCCTTGTCCTACTATAAAAAATGCGGGCACTTATCGTAAGGATGTCAGGTGACGAGAGGAGGAGTGGAGCTGGGCGCCCTGCGTGGCCCCGTTTCCTGCAGGGCCTGGCAGACCCCGCCCGTGTCTCCGCCTGGACCACTCTGTCCCCACGCGGGCAGACTCCATCGTTTGCCTCTCCCGTCTGTGTGGGAGGCGTCAGATGCGGCAGCTCCAGGTTTCCTCATCAGCCCTGATTCTCAGTTTCCGGAACGTGCTATCTGATGGGCCCACGTGGGTCAGGTACAGAGCTGGTCCAACCAGCTGTAGCCCGGGGGGCGAGGAGGCCCCCATCCCCCAGACACGGCACTAAGACGGGAAGCTCTGAGAACCACAGAGCTCTAGGCCCAGGAAATCTTCCTGAGAGGCTGCCATGTGGAGAAGACTATAGTTTACTCTAGAGGGGAAAATTCAACTGCTTTTTAAAAACTGTTTGCCCTGTTTAAAATACTTTTCTTTCCCCCAGGAAAACAGTATGATAAGGAGGAGAAACAATTCACCTAAAAATTCTCTGTATGCAAATCTTTATCCCAAATATTTTGGCCACACCACAAATGTCTTATCTGTTCATAAAACTATTTTGCATTTACACTTTGGGAACCAGCTTGCGCTGAACGATCGATGTCAGACTGCTGGGAGGAGGACGACTAGACGACAGGGGCAGGCAACCCAGCCTCCAGTCGGGCAAGTGCCCGGTGCTGGGCAGTGGCTGCCACGTTCCTGGGGAGCCTGGGCTCTGGCCCCACGGGGCAGGCCCACGGGGTCCTGACCTGAAGGTGGACAGGCTTGGAAAGAGACAGTCGCTTCTCTCCCAGGTGGCTGGGCAGCGGCCAGCAGCCACTGGTCCAGAGCTGGAGCCCAGGGCCCACAGACAGGCGCTGTGCCAGCCAGCGGGTCACGCCCAGCGGGAAGCAGCACCTGTCGCATCAGCATGGTGCCCGCTCCCTCGCAGCGGGGAGGGGTAGCGTGCAGGAGGCCCGGGGCCCCAGGCAGACCCCGCTCCTTCTCTGCTCAGCTGGGCCTGGAGGACGCCTGTGGCCTGGCGGGCCCTCCTCTCTGGGGCTCCAGTGCCCTCCCCCAGGGGCCTCCTGGGCCGGGACCAGTGCAGACCACCGGGCGGAACACGGGGTGCCCGCAGAGCCCCTTCCTGCTTCTTGAGTCTCGCTCTCGCGTCTGTAAGAGGCTTGCTTGTAATTTAGTTGCTCAGTCATGTCTGACTCTTTGCGACCCCATGGACGGTAGCCCTCCAGGCTCCTCTGTCCACGGGATTCTCCAGGCAAGAGTACTGGAGTGGATTCACTGCCTTCTCCAGGGGACCTTCCCATCCCAGGGATCGAACCCCTATCTTCAGCATCTTCTTCACTGGCACTTACCGCTTCACTTTACCACTCAGACACCTGGGACACCACACAAGATTTTAAAGCACCCTGGACCCAGTGACAGCCCAGTGACTCGGAGCCCCTTGAAATAAGGGGCCCCCTTTGTTCACATTGTCCCCCAGGCACACAGTGGCGGCAGGGACGATCACACTCAGGGCCCGATACACCAGTGGCAGCTGGACAGGTGCCCCAGGGTCACGAGAGGAGCATAACCTCTTGTCCAGCTTCCCTGGTAGAAACCTGTATTCCCAACTCCACGAATAGTGTGAGATTGTTTTGTCTTGCAACGTTTCACCAACAATGAATGGCAGACACCTTTCTTTGCACACATGAGCCGTCTGGGAGGTGGACCCGCCCCACCCTGTTCTCTGTCTGCAGAGGAGCAGCGAGGTTATGAGATGCACTTTCATCCTGTGTCCCCCACTCCCGGAAGTGGGGCTGCTTGGAGAGGATGTCCAGATCAAAACCGTGGGGCGTGGGCCGAGTGCACTCTGTTCCTGAGAACGTGTCTGTGACTGTCCAGCGGCCACGGGGCCTTCTGTCCAGGAAACGAGGCTGGTGCCTGCTGAAGGGTTATTGTGAAGCTTGAGGGCCGGTTCCTCAGAAAGCACATCCGCCAGCCTCGCCCCACGGCAGGTCTAGTCCCCACATCCGAACTCGGCCGATGGGGCTGGGGGAGGAAGAGGCACCCACCACCGCTACGCGATGTTCATCTGTGAGTTAAGCATGTTTCCACGTGGCCCTTCGTGCTTGAGTCTTCTCAAGCAATGACTTCGTCCAGGGTCAAGTTGGATTTTCTATCAAGGTATCTGTTGTTTTTTGCCTTCTTTGTTCAAGTTCTCCCTATAAATATCTTAACAGGCCATGCTTGGTTCTTTGCTCTTTTGCACATGAAAACTTGGGATTTGTATATGAAAGTGAATTCGCTCAGTCGTGTCCTGCGACCCCATGGACTGTAGCCTACCAGGCTTCTCGGTCCATGGGATTTTCCAGGCAAGAGTACTGGAGTGGGTTGCCATTTACATATTCATGCCTAAATCTTCCCCCCCATCACATGACTGATTGTGTCAGACACAAGACAACCTTCCCACCCAAGGTCAGCTTGTATCTTCTCCATTTCAGGCTTTATGTGCTAATGTTCGCCTTTCTGACCCTACGGAATTTAGTCTGGATGTGAGGTTTAAGGACTTCCCTTGCGGCCCAGATGGCAAAGAATCTGCCTGCCAATGCAGGAGGCCTATGTTGGGTCCTCTGGAGAATGGGGCGGCTTCAAAACACAAGTCAGTTTTATTACCAACTCTTCAGCCACTTCCATTTTATTAGTGAAAATAAACCGCTTTTCACTCACTGATCTGTAATAGCACTTTAATTCTACACCAAATCTCTCCATGTTCTGGGTATCTGTCTAGACGCACATTCTATTCCTTCGGTCACTGCTCTGGCAGGACCCTGCAGCTTTGCTTTAGCACTTCTTAGAACGCGTGGCCGTCTGGCTGAGCCTACATGCCCTTCCATTTCAGGTTCAAGAGTTCAGCATATTTACTCTTCCCTATGAGCTGTCAATTAATTTTGTCACGATTTCCTAAAAATTTATTAGTGATTTTATTAGAACTCTATAAAAATGTTATAGCTTCCTTTTAAAAATGCAAATATTTACATATTTCATGTCTTTTCCATTTACTCAGAGCTTCCTGATGAAAAGTTTTATATTTTCTTCCTAAAGAGACTTTACCTTAGCACAGTCATTCCTAAGAATCTTGCTTTTTGTGAATAGAATCATTTTTATTATATCTTATGGTTATACCACTCTCTTCAGTTTTCCAATCAGCTAACACCATTTTCTTTTTCTTGGGGACGGTCTTGATCCCTGTCTCCTGTATAATGTCACGAACCTCCGTCCATAGTTTATCAGGCACTCTATCTATCAGATCTAGTCCCATAAATTCTATTTCTCCCTTCTACTGTATAATCATAAGGGATTTGACTTAGGTGATACCTGAATGGTCTAGTGGTTTTCCCTACTTTCTTCAATTTAAGTCTGAATTTGGCAATAAGGAGTTCATGACCTGAGCCACAGTCAGCTCCTGGTCTTGTTTTTGTTGACTGTATAGAGAGTCTCCATCTTTGGCTGCAAAAATATAATCAATCTGATTCCAGTGTTGACCATCTGGTGATGTCCGTGTGTAGAGTCTTCTCTTGTGTTGTTGGAAGAGGGTGTTTGCTATGACCAGTGCATTCTCTTGACAGAACTTTATTAGCCTTTGCCCTGCTTCATTCTGTACTCCAAGGCCAAATTTGCTTGTTACTCCAGGTGTTTCTTGACTTCCTACTTTTGCATTGCAGTCCCCTGTAATGACAAGGACATATTTTTTGGGTGTTAGTTCTAGAAGGTCTTATAGGTCTTCATAGAACCATTCAACTTCAGCTTCATTCAGCATTACTGTTTGGGGCATAGACTTGGATTACCGTAATACTGAATGGTTTGTCTTGGAGACGAACAGAGATCATTCTGTCATTTTTGAGACTGCATCCAAGTACTGCATTTCAGACTCTTTTGTTGACTATGATGACTACTCCATTTCTTCTAAGGGATTCTTGCCCACAGTAATAGATATAATGGTCATCTGAGTTAAATTCACCCATTCCAGTCCATTTTAGTTCGCTGATTCAGAAAATGTCAACGTTCACTCTTGCCATCTCCTGTTTGATCACTTCTAATTTACCTTGATTCATGGACCTAACATTCCAGGTTCCTATGCAATATTGCTCTTTACAGCATTGGACCTTGCTTCCGTCACCAGTCATATCCCCAACTGGACGGAGGTTCATGACATTGTACAGGAGACAGGGAGCAAGACCATCCCCAAGGAAAAGAAATGCAAAAAAGCAAAATGG